>CM031235.1:424998920-425347584 GCA_018340775.1 Taxus wallichiana var. yunnanensis
CTATCCAAATCATCAAGGTATCAATCAAAATCCAATACCTCTTTTAGCTTGCTCGCATTTGATCAAGAGGTATGAAAGCTAATCCTCGGTACTTTCAGTAGCTCATCCTCATGCTCGCCAAGCATGACTGGTCAGGGCTTCTCCTTCGGCTCCAATGAAGCCAAATACCCGATTGGCAAGGGCAAGGTCCGATCCGCTTGATATGCCCATATCTCTAATTTCCAACTCCAAGAATGGAGTTCTCTTGTAGACCCACCCGAATGGATGATGTGGAAGAAATGGTGTGATTCTTCCGTCCTTTCTCTTCCTCCGATGAAGAACATGGAAGATTTAAATCTTCCAATTTTGACTCCAAAGGGTCATGCTTATAAGATGCAGTGCCGCAAATGAAAGCTCTCCTTCATGGCAACAGCTCTAGTGTTTGAATGTGGATGATGAAAGAGAGAGAGGTGAAAGCTCAACCGCTCTTCTCCATCAAAACAAATTCCAAACTGATAGTAAACCGCCTCATTGTTGTCTCATTGCTCAGTTCAACTTCCTCCATGGTGTCCTCTTGATCTCGCAACTTGACCACCATGGTTTCCTTCACTCTCCAATATTGACTTTGAGAGATCAAACTCCTTTCAAAGACTAGAACTTGAGAGAGATGAAGTGGAAAGAAGAACTCAAGGTTCTCTCAGAGCCCGCTTTGTGCTCAAAGCCCTTGATCTCGTACTTTTCTCCTCCACAGCCTAGAATTTGCTCCTCTTCTTTCGATCTCGGGAGCAGCTTCTCTTTCCTCCAATGTTTGAAGACAATCTTGCTTTGATTGAACTCCTCCTCCAAAGCATGAAGTTTGTCAAGTCAAACTCTTCAATTTGTTGCTCTGAGGACAAGTCGGGACCGCAAGATCTTCTTCTCCAACAAAATCAGTCCTCACCACCATTTGTTCTCCAACCCTAGCCTCTTCGTAGGCTTAACCATCAAGGGGATCTTTGTCATCCCAAATCTAAGAGCCCAACTCTTCGATTTTGAATTTCTTCATCTTTGTCTGCCACTCTCTTTTTGGCCGTTGTTTTCCTTGATCGGCATTCTCGATTTTCATCCTCCCAACATGGATTTGGGAATGCAAGAGGAGGGATGGGTTGAAACTCAACCGATTTGACATTTTTTTGTGGAGGTGGAGGAGGTGAAACCTCTTGCTTCTTTGGAGGGGGGTATTTCGTTAGCTCTCGGTGTGAGGGGATGACTGTTTGGAAGGGAAAAGAAAAGAAGAATCGAGATGGGGTGGAAGACTAGGGATGGAGGGATGGATTCAACACATGGGACATCGATGAGGAGTTTAAATGAGATGATGTCGCTTGAGTAATGGAAAGAGAAAACCAGATGATGGTGTAGAACTTACCCATCGACAAGGTTGTTCAACAACAAGTCTCGAGGCCTCTATTTCGCCAATCCATTGTGCAAGCAAAGGAAGCATTGCAATCATGAAGTCAAGCTTCTCCCCGAGGGCCGTAATGCCTTGAAAAGGTCCCACCCATGGACAGGGTGCTCCATAACCGATTCCAAAAGCTTTCATCCGTGCTCGAGCCTCGATCGCACTATGTTTACCTCCATCTTTGGATTTTCTCCAAATGTACTCAGCATCTCGATCTCGATGGTCTTCTATCAGATGCACACTCTTGCTCTTGAAAGCTCCATCGCTAAACCGACTTTGCACTACTGCTCATATGAGTATGCATGCTGATCCGGAGGATTTGTAAAACGTGTTGAGGTGGAATATACCGCTGTTGTCATGATGTGAAATCCATGATGGAAATGAAGTCATGATTGCACAACTTCATGGAATGGAAAAGAATGAAAGGGATGGAAAGAAAGATGGATGAAAATGTATGGAAACGGGTCTCGCAAGCTCGTGAAATGGGTCGCTGATTAGATGGAGTCGCCGATGTGCTCTGCAAGTGCCTCCAAAGGCTGAAATCTTCACAGAACACACCAACCTCGCAAAAGATGAAGTGAAAGACTCTAAGGTCCCACTGGCGCAAGCAAAACCGCTGGTGCAAAATCACAAGACTCCCGGATGCAAATCAAAGCTTCTAGGTTGATGTTTAGGCATCCAAAGCAGTGATTGCACAACATGGAAACCTCTCTCCAAGCGTGGACTTGTGAAACCGAGAGAGGAATCTCCAGAGAAGGCTGGTTCCTCGCTCCTAAACTACCCGCCACAAGCTATTCCAAAGGTGCAAGCTAATCTAATCCTAATCTAACCATGCCAAGGAGACAGAGAGAGAGAGAGAGAGAGAGAGAGAGAGAGAGAGAGAGAGAGAGAGAGAGAAAACAAAAAAGCCTACACTAAAACGGTGATACACTGTGAGAAGGAGGATGTTGAACATCTATCAAAACTCGCCATGGGACAAAGAGAGGTGAGCAATGGGAAGGATGGACAGATGCATCACAGCCCAAGGATAGATTTCACACGTAAAATGTCCCAAACTCCATGAACACACCCAAACCCGCAATGAACATTTAGACATGCAGAGATACCCGCAAATGAAGAGAGGCAAGGAGAGAACAAGCAAAAATGAGAGAGGATGGACAGATGCATCACGTAACACGCTTTGCTGCTCCGTGTTTCGCATGCACATCATTCCATTAGTAAAAGGCAAAAATGCCATTACAAAGCAGGAGGAGGCTCGAACTCCATTTTCAACCCTAGAGAAGAAAAGAAGGGAGGGCCGAGCCAAAGAATGAACAACCTCTTTTTTTTTAAAATGAGCCAACTCGCTTTTACATCAGACGGGTCGAGCCTAGGGGACAGAAAACATGGGAAAACATGTAAGCCCATTCCTCATCAATGCCAACACATTAAAATGGCATAGATACCTTACCAACCCATACCCCGCCATCTTTGACCGATTTTGAAGAGAATGCGACCCATTAGCATTAAAACGGGTCATGTTGAAAGGTCGCTTCGCCATTACCACACGCCGAGCCGTTTCTCGATTTTCTCTTTCGATCTGCACCAAAACTCAAGATTGATCCCAAATCATGTAGAGCATCTCAACAGCTTTCCGCTGATATAAAGAACGGGAAATCTGAGCTCGATCAAAAGATATGGCGATCCGAAGATTTAGGCACTTTAATATATATCAAAACGAATTTTAAAATGTTTTCCCGCTCTTCACCATCTCGGACGACACGTGGCACGTGCTGATTGGATGAGTAATTCTCTCCTCCGTCTTTCGCGGCTTTCCTTTTGAAATTGCTTTTGGGCCCCTTAAACTTGGACACGTGGCGCCATTTCATTGGTTCGATTCAAGGCTCGATAACTCGCCCCTTTCGACCTTTGACTTTTTCCCCGTGGAGGACACGTGGTAGTTTCGATTGGTCCTCGGCTCCTTCACGTATTTCACCTCCATTTGTCCTGGATGTCCCATTTGATTTTGGGCCCTTTGTGCTCATTTCCCGGCCGGTTCGGCATTTCATGGCCCATTTGTCCCAGTATGTCCCATTTGATTTTGGACCTCTCGACTCATTTCACCTTATTCGGCCTGTTCGGCATTTTTGGCCCGCTTGTCCCACTTTGCTTTGACCGACTTGACTTTTTTCTTTTCGGCCGGTTCGCGCCTTTGGGCCCGATTGTCCCATTTCATGGCCTCTCTCAATAGCTAGCCAATTTTTCTCTTGGCCGAACCGGCATTTCGCACTCCGCCGCGTACTTTGTCCTGCAGATGTCCCCGCTCGCTGCTTTGCATGGCTGTTTGTGCTTATTTCGCCGAGCCGCCGTTCGGCCTTTTTGTCCCAAATGTCCCGACTCGCCCTGTGACTAGGACTTAGTCATTTTTATGATTTTTTCTCGATCAACCTACTTGCCTTCTCAACCTTTTTCACATTTTCTCGTAGCTTGCTCTTTTCCTCTCTGACAGGGGAACTTAGAAAATATTCGAGGGGACTCTAAAGAACATGATTTTTGGCCCCAATCAATCAATTTTCCCGGGACTTGAATATTCGATGCATGTTATCAAAATTACCTGTGGGGTGAAATTTTGACAACAAGAACTTCATCTAGCAAAAATATATGTTAATGTTAGATTTTTCCATAAGACAAGGAGAGGAGGATGGAGTGTCATTCGTGGCTACGATAGATGAGGGAGAACATGTGGAAAATTTTTGGTCAGGGGAAACTATGTAAAAATTAGGGCTTTGGAAACCAACAGGAAGAGAGTTTTGGAAGTCAAGGAGTTGTTGGAGGAATTTTGGATCATATTGGGGTCAGGCACATGGTTACTAAATTCGATTATTTAGATGCATTGTAAAATACTAGTTACATGCACATATAGGTCATATCGTGCTTTGGAGATGGGTACCTTTTTTTAGCCATGAGGGTTTGGGATCCGAAGGCAAGGAGTTTGAATAAGAGTGGGGTTCACCAAATGATTTAATATAAATGGAATTAAATATTTATTCTAGAGTAACTAATGTAACAAGGATATAAAAATGATAATATACAACAATATACAAGTTCTAAGTACTTAACAATGTAAAAATCTAAGCAAATAAGAGAGATAGATGACTTGGTTTATTCCTGTGTAGTCTGAAGGTAGTTGAGACAATGTATCTATTGAATATGACTAGGAATGATATCAAAGTGGCTAAAAAATTATTATGGGAATTTTTATGGTTCTGGGACAAAATTTCCCACAGAGGATAGGGTTTCCAGCACTAGTGTCCGCTTTAGGCACTAGTGTCTATGTGAATATTCATGATCTTCTCCTTTTCTGGATATAAGGATATTTTCTCCAATATCTTCTTTATCGCTCCGACTTCGCTATTAGGGTTTCAATCATACCTATAAACCGCAAAACAAACCATAGCTATTCGCATAAGCTCAAAATATATTATATCCGAATAAAATATTCAATATGTGAAATTAGAATGATCCTAGAGGTGACTCAATGAGTGAACTTAAGATCGAGCACTATACTACATTTTAGAGTCATGTGTACTTGTGTGTGAAATAATATCCTTAGGTTTTCCATCACGTCAATGATGCCAAGATAAAGCAGACTATAACTTGCTTTTATGAAAATGTGTGGTATATAATTCAACACTTCCCCTTCCTATGCAGTGTATGCATCCCAAAATACACCCATTTTGATAGTAGTGATAATATGTAGATGTGATAGCCCCTTTGAATTGCCATCCATAATAATAGTGTGTATATTGTGTATATATATGAGTTTTTTGTTTGAATATTATGTATAGTTTGACACTAGTGACACAAAATGCCAACTATGAACATGAGATAAGGATAAGAAAAGTGAAAAGGCCAACCACAAATGTCAAAATGTGTAAAAATAATAAATAGGACAAAAGCACCTAGAATGGACACAAGCGCTGGGTGTTAGTGTCCATAGCAGAAAGATAGTGTTATGAGATAAATAACAATAGATATGAAAAGATAGACATACATGGATCCATGTGACCTGACAAGAAGTGGATACAAAAATGACAAATGTAGAAGAGAGTTACAATAAAAATCAATTAAAGACGTAGATGGACAAGAGATAGTGTCACTAGTGAATACTTTTCTTACTAAGATCCATACATATAAAACATACCACGACATAGTAAAATGGTAATATGTGTGCGATTTTATGTCTATAGAATACTCTTTCTTTCTATTGTTGTTCTTCCAATCTCCTTTTCTTGATTCAGTTAGTACAATCGTTTGTTTTATCTAGAATTTGAAGCTTTGTATTCTCTTTCATGGAGTAAGATTTGATGAAATTTGATTTAATCCACATATTTTGTGCCTTTGTGAAATTCCATTTATGCAAGTATGTATGTTCTTTAATTACATTTACATGTAGGAGTATGATAAGATCCACAGTTGTCTTATCTTAAAATGTAGTTGTTTCTCCCTCTCATTTATTAATTCTTGTGACAATATTGTAAAACCAAGGAGGATCTACATCTCCTCGATGGATGGATTAGTTGAAACCGTGTGTCTCTAATTAATATTTCTTGTCATAACTTTGGTGTTGTATTTAATAAATTTTCCTATTTCTTTATATGTCTTATGTATTGAGAATCATGGGGCCATTCATGTTCACCAATATCCTCATTAAAAATTAATTAGTCTCGACATTTGTAAATATTTTATAGTTCCGTGTTTTTGGTTCAATAAGAGAACCTCCCCATCAAGAGGAGGTACTATCATCCCCTAAAGTGTTGATTGTTTTCCCAACCAACAATGTTTTGGTGCTCATCATGGGGAATGTATTGTGATACCCACAAATTAATTTCATTATAGTTCAAATAACAATTTTTGAAAAGGTTTTGCTACACTCCGAATGGAGATATACCCAGAGTCTAAGAGATCAAGCTATCAAGAGCCTACTTTTTAGTTTCAACAACAACATTCTTTTCATTCATCTCTTGAAAGAAAGGGTAAAGGCAAGAGGTCTACAAGCACACCTCCAACACAAAGGAAACCTGGTTCATTTTCACAAGTAAGTACTACTCAATATTTGATTTTAAATGGTATCACCTGTAGTCATTTTTAAGCCCTTCTCAAAGAACAAGGAAATCCCATACACGCCGGCATCACCCAAGGAGTGCTTCGGGCACTCACCCAAGGTACATGCGGGTGCCAAGTCCCTCATGTATACGAGTTGTGTGAGAATGCATTATTTACGATAGAAACTTAAGTGAATAGATTGGAAGGGAACCATACATTCATCTTAGAGCTCAGAATGACTTCTAGACCAATGTGTTCATTCATATAAGGAAAGCATTATAGAACATAGATCTGAATCATAACAAAAAAGAAATGCATAGGAATTTAAACCCACTCATATGAAATATACGTATAACCACGCTATAGAATCGTAACCACACATATATTCATATTTAGCATGTTGATTACCATATTACAATAAATCAGAAATCACAAATTCATATGATAATGTAAATCAATATCATGCATTAGAACTAGACTTAGGCCCTTCATAATATAAAGAAATATATTCAAACCCATCCCCTTAGTACAACATACTCCTACAGATCCTCTAAACCCAACCTATGGAGCTCTCACAATATTCCTGCATGGCTTCACCTCTTTTTGCTTCTCTCCCTTTTTCTCTAGTGGGTGCTTGTATTTATAGCCTTTCTCAACATCTTTAAGCCTTCACGGGAGTTGCAGATTTGTTTCCAAGTGTCCAAGGTGGTCCTCCATGGGAGCATGCTTCTTCAGGATCAAGATCTCCACTCTTTGCAATGATGGCCTTCTAGAATCTTCCATCACAAGGTATATTCCTTCTGTGGGCACCAAGCTGCCAGGATGGCACCTTATCCATTCCGCATGCGTAGTCGGGTCACACTTTTCTCGTGTTCTGTCTGATACGCCAAATATGGATAAGTCCCAAAACCTTTACTTTGTCTTACACGCTTTCTCCTTGCACACCTGTCTTCAAATAGGCCTTGCATGCCCACGCACCTTCTTGTACTTAGCCAATATTTTAGGGGCCCAACATCACCCCACACTATGCCTATTCTTCGTCTATGGGAAAATTTTCTCAAAGAATAAAGAATGACTGTTCTTGAATGGCTTGGGAAATAATATAGAATGAAGAATTTTGGGGAAGAAAGAAAGAATGAGGAACTATGATTATTTCGCAAGAGGAAAGGGAAATCTATTGTTAAGTCAACCTCCAACTTATTTCGTGTATTGACCTCGGCCTGTGTCCAGTGACAAAGGTCGCCGACTAGGGCACTCACCTCTTCAAAGCTTAGCCCTTCTCCTTGGGTATTCATTGTTTCCACGATCCCCTCCAACTATTTTCCCAAATCCTCAAGCGCGTCCATTCTACGAGTGATCTGGGGATACAACTCCTTCAGCTCGGTTCTTAATTGAGCCCTCGCAAGGTCTCAATAGCCTCTCGAATTCATCTCAACCTTGGCTAGCATTTTTCATGTTCTAATCTATTCCCCTTATTTTTCTCTTGGAATTCCTTGAGCTCCACTTCATGGGTGGTGAAAAAAATGCTCGCCACTCTATCTCTACCAATGCAATTGTCATAAAGCACCTTTAGCAACTTGGGCGATGAATTTCACATCTATGAGGACTTTCTTGTATTGGGCCAAAATGGCCACAACATTCATCTTGTCCTCCTTTTCTTTATGCATTGATGCCTCCTCTGCAGTAATCCAAGGCTAGTGGTTGTCTTTCCATTGTGAGGATGCGGGTCCTCTAGGAATTCTAGGAAGATCCATACTTCACAGTAGGTGGCATTAGATCTGATGTTTCAATAAAATGACATCTCGTGATCATCTCTTATTTCTTATAAAATTCATGCACCCTTGATTTCTCTTCCTTTAATTCATGCCTTAGCCGAGCAATCGACCAGCTTCCTCATGTTTTAAATCCTTATTTCTCTTCTCCTACTCCTCTTCCTTCTTCTCTAGCTCTGCTTCTAAGAACTTTACTATGTCGTTTCTCCTAAAAATTCTAGCTTCCACTTCCACCAAAACTTTTTTCAAACACACATATTTGTCCTTCTCATAGCCACCGAGTGTTTACCAAGGGGTCATTAGCTTTTAACTCGGTACTTTCATTATTTCCCTTGCTTACCTCAAATTTTGGTTCATCAATGTGGGATTGAAATGCCCAAGAAAACATTTTCCTTGTCTCGAGGGTATGCACCTTCCTCATCAAATGATGCCATAGCCAAGAGTTTCTCCATTGGCATGGTGCTTTGAAAACACACGCACAACACCTTGTTTGGATCATCAATATAGCCCATCTTTTGAACCTGTGAAGTCTCTACACTTCTTCTCCCCATGCATGTGGCCTTAGGAAAGCTCACAGCCAAACTGGGATCCCCTCCCATGCTGCCATATTCCTTTTCTATGCTTTCCTCCTCTGTTTCCTTCATCACTAGGTCCGTGCTGCGCTCCATCTCCTGCTCTACTAGGTCTTCAATGATCTTGGCTACTTCCTTCTCCGCAGCCTTGTTTATTTGTTCCTTAGTGAGGCTTGGGGTCCTTTGTTCTTTTGTAACTTCCTCACTTATCCCCCTATCCTGAGTATCTTCTTCTTTCTTATTATCCTCCCTTATGGCAAAGATGTATTCATTTTCTTCTTCCTCTCCTTCCTCCTCCGAGTCATGAACCTCATAGATAGGATGGTCCTCGCCTCCTGGTTCATCTTCATCATCATTATCTCTCTCACCTCTATAGGCCTCCAAGCTCTATGTGTCCTCTGAGTCATTTTCTTCTGTCACCTTTTGATTCTTCCCCGCAGAGACTCGCTTCCTTTTCCTCCTCATTTGATACTTCTTTTGGATTAATGGCATGCTCCGACATTTCTTCCTCTCGGAGTCTTTGCCTTCACCGGGACTTCTTTCTTCATTGTGACTACTAGGCTTAATGCTTGTCTCCGGATGCTTACCGCTGGCATAGCCTGAACACTTGGTGATTTATGCACCTCTTCTCTTTCCCTCTTCTTTAGCATGGGATTATTTCTTTCGGTGGGGTCCTCCGGGATGGATACATCATTTTCTAAGTATGCACCCTTCTTAAAATTTTGGCCTGATGTGAAGCTATATTCTTGCCGTAGCCCTTCAAGCAATTGGAAAAGTCACTGGTTTCATCATCTGTATCTCATGGGAGACATATCTCTCCATGTATGCACACTTCTTGTTGCTTATGGCAAAGATGTATTCATTTTCTTCTTCCTCTCCTTCCTCTTCCGAGTCATGAACCTCATAGATAGGATGGTCTCGCCCTGGTTAATCTTCATCATCATCGTCTCTCTCACATCTATAGGCCTCCAAGCTCTATGTGTCCTCCGAGTCATTTTCTTCTGTCACCTTTTGATTCTTCATGGCAGGAGACTCTACTTCCTTTTCCTCCTCATTTAGATACTTCTCTTGGATGAATGGTTCTTCATGCTCCGGCGTTTCTTCCTCTGGAGTCTTTTCCTTCACCGGGGACTTCTTTCTTCATTGTAAGTACCAGGCTTAACGCTTGTCTCGAGCATGCTTACCGCTTGCGTAGCCTGAACACTTGGTGATTTCTGCACCTCTTCTCTTTCCCTCTTCTCTAGCATGGGATTCTTTCTTCCGTGGGGTCCTCAGGGATGGTTACATCATTTTCTAAGTATGTGCCCTTCTTAAAATTTTGGCCTAATGCGAAGTTATATTCTTGCTGTAGCCCTTCGAGCAACTGGAAAAGTCACTGGTTTCATCATCTGTATCTCATGGGAGACATATCTCTCCATGTATGCACACTTCTTGGGGTAAACCAACTTTCTGCGTAGCTCTCTGTGGTCTTGATCTACTTCACTAAGGTCGAACCTTAGTCTTTTGGCCTCTTTAAACATGTTCACCCCTACTTGGAAATATTGTGCAGTGAAGGAGAAGGGAAGCTTGCACTAGGGGCCCATGTTTTCATTTATCAACCTAAATCTGCCAATGTAGAAATGTTGATATATGATGAATTTTTCTTCTCCTTTTACGAGCATGGGTAGTTGCTTTGGAATCCTCCATTCCACCCCAAATGCATCCCTCATGTGCTTGTACCATTTCTCTAAACGCGCCTTGTGAGTGGTCTGTCATTGTTTCACAAGTATATTTTGTGAACTACTTCACGGGTGAGGGATCCTCTTCTGGGTACTCCCAAACAAACCTTTCTGGCCCATCGGGTACTCTAATTTCTGAGAAGACAATTGTGAGGAGAACATTTCCAAATATTATCTTCTCACCTTCTTGCACGCTGCTGATGATTTCATCTCGTGATGAAAGCAGACAAGTTGTAGATGGTCCCCTTAGATATTTTCCAGCACATGTTTAGCCATGCCTTGTTTACTTGAGTCCATCTCTCCTGATCATTGAGCTTTGTTACCAAGCACGTGGCCATCCTCATCATGGGGTCTTGGATCTCAATAATGTCAAAGTATTACGATCCTTTCTTATAGTCAAATGCAACAACTATTTCCTTGATGGCCTCCTTTTCGCTTAGGTCATCATCAATGTTGTCCCCTTCATAGATAAGGCTTGTGAACTTGGAAATTAGCTGGGGGTTATGCACATCTTGCACCCTTTGAAATAAAAGTGGTATTCATGAACGTGCGCCATTAGCCATTAGTAGAGGCGCTGTGTTTTCTCAAGTATAGCAATTCATAAAGTCAGCAGCAGCCCTACCTTCTCCAACTTAACCTTTACCTCGTTGCTGTAAATGGGCATGCCTTATAACATTCTCTTGTTGGTTGGGCGAACCAACTCCAAAGCCATTTCTTTCTTTGTTGTGCTGGTGCAGTGATTATAGTCACACACAATCATCTTTCTTAGGTGTGATTCCCATTCTTTTCACAGTAATACCTTGTTTGGGTACTGCATTTCTATGTACCATTCTTCATTTGTGCTCACGACTTTAGTGTTTTTCCCCTTACCCTTGCCCTTCTGCTTCTTTGGTGAGATGGTTGCTTTCTTTGGTGCCATTCTTTTGGTTAGGTTATCACTTCAAGCATCTTTTCCTGCTCTTCTCTACCACTCTATCTAGCCCCAAGCTCAATCTTTGTAGAAAAATCCTTCTAATTTCATGCCCTAGTCACCAAACCCTAACTGGAAAAACCCTTCCACAAGATGGTGCTTTCTTACTTAACTTCTCCATGCTCATGTACTCCTTTCCTACTAGTTTATGATTTTACCCTAGCTATGCACTTCAGATCTCTCAAATAATTCCTTCAACACAAAGATATTGCTTTGGATGCCCTAGTTCACAAGAGCTTTCTTCCCTTTGTAAATGCAATGTAAATAATGAAGTGCTCAACCTTTTATTTATAGTTTTTCTCTTTTCCCAACATTAAATGCTCTCTCACCTACCATCATACTTCAACCTTAAATGTGACTTTTTCCACTAAGCCAGTCTTGAGTGCTTTGTCCCACATGCCATATCTTATGCACAATCCCTTTACAACCTTCTAGCATGTAAAAATCCAACCCGACTAAAGCCTCTTCCATGTGTGTTCCTAGTGCCGAAGGCACTTCTTCTATCCTTTTCCCTATTTTTTCCCTCGCCTACCTCATGTTGTTCCTGTGCTCTTCCTTTTTTTCTGTACATGGTTTCTTCAAGGCTTTCTTGACACCAACCATTTACATCCATCTCTTCTTTACGCGCTTATTACCCTTACGCACCTTTAGCTCTTTAACCGGGCCATTCACCACAACTTCTATTGCCAGTTCAACTTGTATTATGGGCCTATACTCCGTATCACTCCACTCCATACTAAAATATATGTGTGGTCCTCTACACATGCACAACCTTCAAAAAGTAATGTGGTTACCATCGCCCAAGGTGCAAAACAAATAACTGAATAAACGATGAGAAAGGGAAACACAGAAAAGGAAATTGTATAAAGGGAAACCTAAACTATCTGGCAACATGACCTTATTTACAAACACCAAGAAGAATTATTTATAGTAGGGCTTCAGCCTACTCCTATTGAAGTGACCTGGTAATATTGTCCCATCCAGCGCTTGTAACTAGAAAGTGCATGAATTAAGAATGTACGATATGAGGTAAGGTCCCAACCAATGGAATTTCAACTTCCCAGGATGATGCAGATACTTGGAATCATACAATAACAAAACTTCCCAACCTCAAACTTCTTGTTCTTGATATGACGATCATGCCATGATTTTTATCTTTCTTTTTCTGTATTTTGACTCCACTTAGCAAGTGATCACCTTTCGTCCAACTGCATTAATTTATCAATTCTTTCTTCCAGCGCTTGCTCATCGGCTAAACCTCCTGTGCGTGCTATACGCAACGAAGGTAACATGAATTCAACTGGTAAAACATCCTCCACGCCAAACACCAATTGAAGCAATGTGGTCTTGTTCAACCTTTATAGGTTATCATATATACCCATAGGATGGCCGATACACTATCATCCCAATCCTATCTTCCGACGTCACAGATCTTAGTTAATGTATGACTTAGTATTTTGTTAAATGCCTCGGCAATCCCATTTTTTTAAGGTGATATGGGGTAGTCTTATGATGGGCCACCATAAATTCTGCCAACAAGATCCTAACTGTTTCATTAAGGAAGTGTGTACCCCTATCACTTGTTAGACTTAAAGGGCAACCATATTTGCTAATTATATTTTCCCATAAGAATCTAGTAGCTATAGATGCAATGCAATCCTTTGTAGGTGCTACCTCTGCCCACCGTGTTAAATAATCAGTGCAAGTAATGATATACCACGAACTAGTCCTTCGCACTGCTGGTGAGATTAGTCCTACAAATTCGATAGCCCATTTCTCAAATGGTTCCATGTCTGGCTATTGGTCGTAAGGGAATTTCATCCCTCTTTCTAGGTTTTCCAAGGTGTTGGCAATGGTCACATGCCTTACAAAACTCAATACAATCTTGGTAAATGGATTCCCACCAAAGCCCTATGAGTAGAATCTTCCACGTGGTTACGTTTCCCGCATAATATCCTCTTGTGATTCCACCATACACTTCTTCCATAATTGTAATACACTCATGTTCTAACATATATCAACATAGAACCTCATCATGGTCTAATTTGTATAGATCTCCACTAATAAGCATTTAGGGTGTGATGCGTATAGCCAACTACTTTCTCTCCACAACCCTCATCCCTTCTGGTGCCACACCTATCTTTAAGAACACTTCGATATATTCCAAGTCTGAGGGCGCGTGCCATAATATAAATAATTGTGCATCTGGCATGGTATCCTCAATGCTTTGCATTTCCTCTCCTAAATCAATCCTTGACAAGTGGTCAAGGCCCTAAATTGTTCTTTCCCGCTTTACCACCACCGTAAATTCAAATTCTGAAATAGGAGGACCCAATGACATATGTGCCCTTGCAGAGTGACTTTGTTGAATGATTATTTTAATTCCATGTGATCTGTGTAGAATATGAAGGGTGTTTCCAGCAGATACTACTTGAAATTATATAACATGTAGATCATTGAAAATGCTTCACGCCGCAGTTTGTGTAAATTCGTCTGCTGGTGTCAATTTCTTGCTTGCAAAGCTCAAGGGATGATTGACAATTCCTTCACCAAGTTGTGCTAGTACTACCCCCATTGTTGTCCCTGAGGCATCCATGTGCACATGGAAAGGATTATCCCAAGAAGGGAAATGTAATATGGGTGTCATATGAGCCTTTCCTTTAAAGTGTCAAATGCCTTCATTGCACCTCTCCCCAATGAAAGGCACTTTTATGTTTCAACAATTCTTCTAAGGGCATGACGATTTTGGCATACCCCTTAATGAACTTCCTGTAATATCCCATGTGTCCAAGGAATCCACGTACAGCGGCTTTGGCTAGTAGGCTCCCTAAACCCACAATGACTACAACTTTGGCAGGATCTACTAGTAAGCCTTCTTTGCATATGATATGCCCTAATAAGGTTCCAAATGGGGTAGCAAAGACACACTTCTTGATGTTGAGGGATATCCTCAACTGTCAACACCTTTCAAACATTAGTCTCAAGTTATCACAATGGTCCTTGACGAGACCATATACAGTCCAATCATCCAAATAGACCTGAAGAAATTTGTGGATGAAGTCCTAGAAGGCTTGCACTATAATGCGCGAGAACATAGCAGGCACATTCTTTAACCCAAAAGGCATGCCGTGTAGGAAAAACTTCCCCATTTAGTGGTGAAATTTTTCTTTCTCTGGTCTTCCTTTGCAATCTATACCTGGTGGTACCCTAAGAACCCATCCGTGAAGGAGTAGGATTCATGCTCACCACTCCCTCTAAGATTTCTTCAATAAATGGGGTAGGGAAAGGATCAATGACACATACTGCATTCAAGTCCCTATGTTAAAAAAATGCTAATCCTTCCATCCTTCTTAATGCTAATGACCATTGGGCTTATCCATTCTGACTCTTCAATCCTCAATGATACCTGACACTATCATTTTGTCTATCTCTTCCTTAACTCGTACGCATAAATTTGGATTCATCTGATAAGGTCTCTTCCAAATTGGGTGCGCACCTTCTTTTAACTTGATCTTCATTTCTCCCAAGGAATGGTGGACACCTTTGAGTTCATGGTACTGCGAGGGAACAAATCTTGGAATTCATGCAATAGATCAATGATCTTCGAAACTTCCTTTTCTAACCAATAGTCATCGATGATAGCCTCCTTAGGTTCAGCCTCCATCCCAATGTTAACCTTCTTTGTCTTCAAAGGCTCATGGTAGGCACATGCTTGCTCATCAATGCTGTCAATGACCTCGCGTGTACCCTCCGAATGATCAACATCCAATGTCTCCATCTCTTCCCCGTCTATGACATAGACCAATTTTCCTTTTTCTTTTTCCATACATGTATGCTCAAAATGTACTTCCTCTGATTCTTCCTCATAGAGGTGCGTCTCCACATTGGGATTTTCTAGTAATTCCAATAGCCTATCCTCAGCCATGGCACTATCTCCCACTGTAAGGTGCTTGATTGTTTGTAATACCTTATCCACTGATGGTTTGGTGCTTCTATACTCAAATGCTTAAATGAGATTAGCCACCAACTCTTGCCAATTACCTGTTTGGTGACACATCTCCAAATGAATGTACCATATGCATGCATAACCTTGTAAGGTGGAGTATAACTTGTGTACCCACAATGAAGGTGGTAATGCTTCCATGCTTCCCATCCAGGCTTCCTCACATGCTTGGATATGAAAAAAGTGATTTATTTCCCATGGTAGTCTTGTATGGATGTGGACATGTTATTCCTTGAAAACCTTATAAAGAGCGTGATTCTTACCTTGCACCACTCCAGGAGGTTCTCTTGATGTGTATTCCACCAATGTGCCGCAGATCCCCGAGTAGAAGTATGTTCTTTGGGATAACTCTCTTTTCAAAAAGGGATTGATGGTCATTTCCTAATATGTGTAGACAAGGAGAAACAAAAGAGGTTGTTAAAAGCTTACCATGATCAAAGATTGTGGAGGACATTATTCTTCTGTGATAGCTCACAAGATTATTCAAAGAGGTTACTATTAGCCAAGCTTGTTTAAGGATATAGCTACATGGGTCTCAAAGTTTGAAGCTTGTCAAAATTTTGCTGGAAGACCTAAGTTAACCACTCTTCCATACATTAATAACCACATTTAGAGTAATCTCCTTGTCATATTCAAGGTGTGTGGAGAAAGGTTTGCATGCGTAACCCGTCTCTTGTGCTCCGCTCCGACGTGTGGTACCTTCTCCCTTAGCCATTCTCCTAGCAAGGGAATAATATTATCTTGCCTCAACATTTTACATACTTCTTTGACCTCATCCAGTCACTTCTTAGAACCTTGTTATCCTTCGCTGCCCCCCACTCCTCAATTGCTCCTCGAGACACCGTATCTCCCTTGTAAACTCTGAATCCCGTCCATAGTCTCCTCGGTATACTTCTTCCCGATGGAAAGGGTCCAGTACTTTCCATGTAACACCTCCTCTCTCAAACTAGTGTCCTTCCTTGGTCTTGGCATCTCATAGGCACTCACAACCTCTCGCATGTGTTGTCACTAGTACAGTTCTAGTTCTAACTCACGTGCCACTCTTGCCATCCATTATGAATTAGCCCTTTTGATGCTCACCATAACATCACCCTTATATTTCTAGTGTTGCATTGGTTCATATTCTCATAGAGTTCTGACACTCTTCCTAATTGCGCTTCTTCCCGCACCACGAGCATTATAATAGATCAAGACACTCACGTTTATAATGCTTTATAGATCCATAATTATAACATGTTCCTTGTGGGAATCACTTCTCCTCTCGCCGTGGTTACCATGACCATGAAATCCTCCACGAAAACCTCTTCCACACGCCCCTCCATCTTCACGCCCTTCATAACATCAGTCATCATCCTTAGATCTACCAGAAAGGCTAGTCTAGCGTACACTTAGATCAATAATATCATGGATCTTATCAATCAGTTTGCAGTCCTTGGTGTCATGGCTTGTAGAGGTGCATGTCTTGCAGTATCAAGAAACATTCTTGTAGATTACACTCTGAAGTAGAGGGCATCTACTTGCATCATGATACCCATGGTAGATGTCATAGTCTACTGCCATAGCACATACTGGCTTTTGAGGGAAACTATCCTTTGTATGACCCTCCACTTCACAGTCTATACACCAAAGCCAACTACGAACCTCATGTGCTGAATTTTTAGATAGCTTCTCCAATTTGTAGATAGTCTATACACTAGTATCCATACTCCCTACAACTTCAGTGTGTAAGGTAGCCTCTAAAGGCTCGCGTGGGTCAGTGAACATTTTATGTGATAATGCCCTCCTAAATGGAGTGATCAACCCTCCAACAAACCATTGAGCATGTTGTGAGGGGTGGATTTCATATGAAATTTTGGATAGGAGAGTTTTAAACCATGCATCATACTCCCGCACACTCTTTGCCATTCCCTGTTGGATTTCCTTCAAGGTGCTGATGCTCTTCTGCTTGAACTCTGGAATATGAAACTCTGCAAGGAAAGAAATTTTCAACACTGTATAATCCACCACCATTTGATGGGGGTCATACTTCCTATACCAGATATGCATGAGCCTTTGTAATGTAGTTATAAACTTGTTTGCCTTCCACTCTGGGCTCGTGATCCCTTTTGCGCACCATAGTAAATCACACTTGTGTACATGTTCTGCAGCATCTTCAATACCCATATAGTCTAGAAAGTGTAAAGACATCTCGAAAAACACTTGGGGGGTGGCTGGGGTCCTTATCCTCCCAATCTAGAGCCTTAGTTTCCTTTGGTGTTCCCTCCACTAGATTCAATGGGTCCACTAGGTAATGTTCCTCCTGACCCACCAGGTCCTGTTCCTCCTAACTCACCAGATCCACTGGATCCACTAGGTCCTGTAGTGGTCATGCCAAGGGTTCCCAACGTTCCACTAAACTACGTGCCGATGGTCTGTGATAATTTCCCACCACCAATAGTGTACCCCGCGCCAATCCCAAATGTGAGATCGAAGGCTTGTGTATCCACACTTTGCCCGAAAATTCCTCCAAACAATGGAATGGTATGTGCAACCATAGAAGTCCCAAATGAGAAATTATATCTCCTAGGTGTAGATCGGTCACTTCCACCAATACAAACTGGGTTAACAATACTCTTCCCTTGATCTGAAAAACCAAGCACCGTGGATTGGTCATGAGGTGGGTTTAGATGTGCGCTGATGACTCTTCTTTCTCCACATGATGGAATCTCATCACAAGTTAAAGGGGCTTATCTTATGCGCTTACCAAAATGGGGTAAAGACAAAGTTACTCAGCTCCACGTCCTCTGCATGAACTTCAGTGCCCTCTCGCAATGTCTCGCCTCCATAGATCCATCACACTTGCTACCTCGCATTGTCTAGTCATCTCCCTTTCACGAGATTCATTATGCTTGAGTTATCTCTCTTGCCTTTCCTTTTCTTCCACAATGTACTCCGTCTTCCTCCACCCCCTACCTTCCTCTCCCAAAGTGCTCGAGAGCTTAGCCGGACATGGGGAATGCTTCTAAACTCAAAGTAACAACCAAGATCTTCATAACCAAAGGAATATCATGCAAAATGATCCTCCTGGGCTCCTCCGAAACTCAAAATCAATGATCTCTAGAGAAATAATATGTCAAAATGGCATATTCCAAAGTATAACTAGTCAACACCCTCTTCCACCAATGATCAATAAGCACGTGTCCATGTCAGATCTACATCCTACAGCCTCTAATAGTCATCTTGGGTCCACACGCGCAATCTACAAAACCAACTTGATCTGGATGTGTATGCTGAGAGCCATTCATATAGCTCTACTGGGAAGCAACAAAAGAATGTCTCATACAACTCATTGTATAGGTTCTCTTCTACCCATCCATGCGTACTAAACTCAGGCCCAATGTGAATATTTGAGAAAACTCATCCTCCGTGCTCTTGAACCACATTTCAACACTTTCTAAAGTCAGGTGTTCTGTCATTACACATCACAAAGACAAAAATGTATGCCATTTCTCACAATAACTTTGAAAAGAGGTCTCGCAACAGAACCAAGATGTAGTCATTTTTAAGCCCTTCTCAAAGAACAAGGAAATCCCATGCGCATCGGCCTATCACCCAGCTGGGTGCTCACCCGAGGCACATGTGGGCACCGAGTCCCTCCTTTATGCGAGTTGTGTGAGAATGCATTATTTACAATAGAAACTTAAGTGAACATATTGGAAGGGAACCATACATTCATCTTAGAGCTCAAAACGAATTCTAGACCAATGTGTTCATTCATATAAGGAAAGCATTATAGAACATAGATATGAATCATAACAGAAAAGAAATACACAGGGGTTTACAAACACTCATGAAATATACGTATAACCATGTAGTAGAATCAAACCACACATATATTCATATTTAGCATGTTGATTACCATATTACAATAACTCAGAAAATGCAGATTCATATGATGATGTAAATCAATATCATGCATTAGAACTGGATGTAGGCCCTTCATAGTACAAAGAAAAATGTTCAAACCCATCCCCTTAGTACAACATATTCCTATAAATCCTCTAAACCCAACCTATAGAGCTCTCACAATATTCCTGCATGGATTCACCTGTTTCTACTTCTCTCCCTTTTTCTGTAGAGGGTGCTTGTATTTATAGCCTTTCTCAACATCTTTAATCCTTTGCATGAGAGTTGCAGATCCATTTACAAGTGTCCAAGGTGGTCCTCCATGGGAGCATGCTTCTTCAAGATTGAGCTCTCCACTCTTTGTAATGATGGCATTCTAGAATCTTCCATCGTAAGGTATATTCCTTCCATGGGCACCAAGCTACTAGGATGACACCTTATCCATTCTCGCATGCATAGTCGGGTCACACTTTTCTCATGTTCTAGTCTGATATGCCAAATATGGATAAGTCCTAAAACCTTTGCTCTATCTTGCACACTTTCTCCTTAGGCGCCCATCTTCAAATAGGCCTTGTGGGCTCACGCACCTTATTGTACTTAGCCAATATTTTAGGGGCCCAACATCACCCTTCCTTTGTAAAATATTTTTCTTAGAATGGATAAACCTATACCTTGGGGAAAAAATATTGGGCCCCTAGCCCTTACACAACCTCTTCATGACCTACCTAAAGGAAGTCAAAAGAACTTCCAAAAATCTAGAGGAGATGGAAAGGTTCACCTATATGATTATCTAACAACATTCTATGTTTCTTATGGAGTCTTCAGAGTTGCACATGAGGATGCATCGGTCAGGTTGTTTATTGAAAGCTTGTAAGATAATGTTCCTGAGTGGTTTTATCATCTTCTGGATGGAAGTATCACTAGTTGGGATATAATGAAAACCAAGTTTGAGGCTAGGTTTAAACCAATAGAGGATGCACATGCAATTTTGTCCCAAGTCTCTCATACAAAGGAGCCTTATAAACCAATGAGGGAGATTGTAGAAAATTTTAATAGATTGGTCCATAAATTTCAAGCTACTACTAGTTTACTACAGAGAATTTGAAATGTTTCTTCATTAATGCTCAACTTCTTGAGGCGAGTTTCACATTGAGAAGAACACAGTTAGAAAATTTGAATGAATATCAAGAACTTACCATAAGTGTTAAGGATGACTCAACTTACTAAGTCAAAGGATTCCACTTCTAGTCCATCCAATTTTGATTAGTTTGTCCAAAAGTTAGATAATTATTTGATTACAATTAAGATGCAACTTTTCTAGAATATCCCTTATAAAGATATTCCTAGGAAGAATTTTTTAGCCAAGGAATCATCTCGCCTCTTGCTCAACCCAAGATTTCCATCAATCTCCTCCTATGAAGGTTTCGGTAAATGCAACTTGTGAAGTACAAGAAGAAAAGGATGAATTCATACAAGAAGAAGTTGAAGAATTTGAATAAATCAATGAAGAGGTTGAAGATTCTTAGATCTACTATGTTATGTATGAGTCTCGAGGAAGATGATTATGAGTAAATAGTGGTTGTGATGAACAACGAGTCATATGCAGTCATGACTAGATAACAAATGAGAAATAAAAAGGATATTGTTTAGCATGATAAGAAAGAGAAGGCTAAGGAAGATCCTGTTGTTATTCCTTTTGTTACAAAAAGAGGGTTGCATGTTCCTTCAGTGATTAGAAAGGTAAGTACTACCGCACGTTTAAATACCTCTCCATCCTCAACATCTATGTCTAAAATAATTGCAACTCCAAAATTTGATAAACTTAAAACTTCCATTATTTCTAGCCAGAGGCTTCCTCCTCTTCAAGGTCTTTTGATATAATAGATCATATAAAGAAAACCAAAATTCATATTTTTGAAGTTGAGTATTATCAAACTCACCCAGAGGATTTTTTCTAGGTCATTAAGTCTATAAGTTCCAAACCTACTCAAGGTACCCATTCTTCATAAGGAATCTTGCCTACTCGTAAATCTCCCTCTCTACAAAATTTTATGGCCTCCACCCCCCACATATGAAAATATTGAACCATTTTATGTAAATTTTCTAATAGTTGGACATAATTTGAGCAATTGTGTCATCGACTTGTAGAGCATCGTAGAATATGATGCCTACACAAGTAGCTCATATCGGACCTTAGCCTAACTCAAACATTTGGTTCATGTTATTCCATGGAGAATAAAGAGGTACCCTTGGTAGGAATAATAAAATATGCTCAAGTAGCCTTCCCGAAAAATGAGTTACTTGATACTATTTTTGTTGATGATATCCCCCTCTTACTAATGAATGATCTTAAGAATAATTTTTGTAGAGATGTAGGAGGATGAATCCAAATGGATTGGTCTCATGCATTTATCCCCATGAAAGGAGATATTAATAAGTTGTTGCCTTAAAGACAAGCTAAGTACATAGTCCAAAAGACTGATGATCCTTAAGCACATATTTTATATGAAGACATTGGACACGGTATATGATTATGTCTAGACCAGAATCAATATCCCTCAAGTTATTAAAGATGCTTCAAATGATATTTAGACCCTTGAGTTTGATGGAAGTTGTTATATAGTAGGTTGTAGAACAGGTGTAGTTCTTGTTTCACCCACAAGAAAAAAATCACCCATTCTTATACAAGTTATAGTTTGCTAATACCAATAACATTGTTGAGTATGAGGCTCTTCTTCTTAGCCTAACAACAATAAAAGAGATGGGAATCGCAAATTTTCATGAACAAGGGGATGTAAAACTTATTGTCAAGAAAGTCCGAGGCTTATTCCAAGTCAAAAATTAGAGGTTGAAGCATTACCGAAAAAAGTGTGGGATTCCATCAAACTTCTTGATGCTTTCTCAATTGATGCTATGACAAGGGATACAAATTCTGAGTATATGCCTTGAAGTTTCGTGTTCTTTACTTATTCCCCATTTGGAATTCATCTAGGATAAGTTTATAATTGAGATGATCTTTAGACCTAGTGTCCCATATAATGTGGAAAATTGGAAGGTATTCAATGATGATCAACATCTTATTTATTTTCTTGAGCTAAAGGAAAATTTTAATCAGCTTGTACTTTGAAGGTAGCAAATTTGGTTACCGGGAGTCACTCTCATCTAAAACTAAGGACGGTATTGAATCTGAATTTGAATAGGATGGGTGTATCAAGTTGAAGGGAAATAAAATACCTAAGGGTCTTGTTAGTCTAGAAGACATGTTTGATAAACATGATCACTATATCAAGAGCAGGATGTCACATAACATAGATCAATCATTTGAGTATGAAAAGGTAAACTTGGGAAATGATGAGGAACCTAAGTTTGTTAATATAGGGAAGTGTTGTTATGCTGAAAAAAGGAAGTAGCTAGTTGATTTTTTGAAAAATACATTGATGTGCTTGCATATTCATATGAAGATTTGAAAATTTTTAAGCCAATAAAAATGCAACACTATATTCCTTGAAGCTAGGCATTCATCCTTTTGAGTAGAAACAAATTTAGTATAATCCTAAGATTACAAGTACGGTTTAACAAGAAATTTAGAAATTATTAAGTGTAAAGATAATTTTTCCCATTCATCATTCAGTTTAGATTGCTAATATTGTGCCAAGACAAAAGAAGAATGGGGAAATAAGAATTTTTGTAGAATTCCGTAATCTAAATTAGGATTCTCTAAAGATAATTATCCTCTTCCCATGATGGACCAAAATTTTCAAGTCTCGACTAGTGCAGTAGATGTTATAAATGCTTGATGGGTTTTCTGGCTATAACCAAATCGAGGTAAATGTCCAATATCAACACAAAACCACCTTCATAACTCCATGGAGCACATTTTCCTATCAAAGAGTGCCTTTCGGTCTAATTAATGGAGGTGAAACTTTCCAAAGAGCTACAGATCTAGCCTTTGGAGATCTTAAAAATAAGTGAATTCTTGTTTATTTGGATGATCTTACTGTTTTCTCTGAGAATAGGGAAGACCACTTTCAACACCTTACACTTGTTCTCCGATGGTGTAGAGATCAAGACATTTCTCTCAATCGCAAGAAGTCTTTTTCAAATTCATAAAGGGAAGTTTCTTGACATATTGTCTCAAGAAAATGAAATAAAGATATACCTTGAAAGAGTGTAGGATATTTAGAAAATTACTCTTCATACAAGTAAGAAAGGAATACATTCTTTCTTTGGAAAATCACTTTCCTTAGAAGATTCATTCCAAATTTTGCTAAATTAACAAGTATAACTATCATAATGAAATCGAAGTAGTATTTTTAATGGAGTTCAAAGGGAAAGAAAGATTTTAAAGAGATAAATAAGGCTATTGCAAAACCCCTATTCCAGCTTTTATCTCTATTTTTGACAAGAAATTTATCATTTATTGTTATGCCTTAGAGCACACCCTATCTACAATCTTAGTTCAAAATAATTTCAAGGGATGTGAAGTGCCAATTGTTTTTATGAGTTATGTCGTGAAGTCCCATGAGTTGAATTATTCTCATATTGAAAAGAATGATTTTGATGTAGTCAAGGATATGAAACAACTTAGATTTTATATCCTTAATTCCCATTCCACCTTTTTTGTTTCGATACAATTTCAAGTCTATCCTAACTCAACAAGAGTTTGGGTCAAAGAGGGGTAACTAGATTGCCAAGGTTCGAAGTATGACCTTGATATCAAACCAAATAAGCTAGTTGGGGACAAGGTTTATGCAAATTGCTTATAGAAAGTTCAAAAGAAAAATCAAATAACAATGAAAATTATGAAATGCCTACTATCAGTATTCCTAAGTTCCATGGATGAATGACATTCCAACATTGCCCACTTTCTCACATATGGGGAATGTCCTACACATCTCAATGCTAAGGAGAAAAGAGCCATTAAATTTCAAGCTGCAAAGTATGTTCTTTGGGATAACTCTCTTTTCAAAAAAGGGATTGATGTTCATTTCCTAATATGTGTAGACAAGGAGAAACAAAAGAGGTTGTTAAAATCTTACCATGATCAAGATTGTGGAGGACATTGTTCTTCTATGATAGCTCACAAGATTATTCAAAGAGGTTACTATTGGCCAAGCTTGTTTAAGGATATAGCTACATGGGTCTCAAAGTTTTAAGCTTTTCAAACTTTTGCTAGAAGACCTAAGTTAACCACTCTTCCATTAAAGCCCATTTGATTGAAGATAATTTCTAGCAATGCGGATTAGATTTCATTGGAACTCTTAACCCAAATTCTAGTGTTGGGCACACCCATGTTCTAATTGCAACAAATTATTTCACAAAGTGGGTGGAGGCCATCCCGATCAAGAAAATAACTTACAAAGTTGTTTGTAATTTCATTAAGGAACACATTTTTGGTTCGATTTGGAGTTCCCAACAAAATCGTAATGATAATGCTCCTAACTTTCCTTCCTATGAACTTATAGATTTATGTATGAAATTTTCCTTTCCCACTCTTCAAATTATTATCCATAGGGAAGAAGGAAATATGAATCAACCAATAAGAATTTGGTGACTATAATAAAAACTGGATTTAAATCACAATAGAATTAACATAAAAATTATATGATACACTTTGGGCTGATCAAATAACACCTAAGAGAGCTATTGGAATGTATCCATTTCAGCTGGTCTATGAGATGTATGCTCAATTTCTAGTTACTCTTGAGTTACCAACCTTACATTTGGCTAATGCCATCAAGATGAACAACTCAAGAATGCTTTGGAAAAGAGGATTATGTACTTGCCCAAGTTGGTAGAAGAGTGGAATCTTATGGGGCATCACATCTCAACTCATCAGAAAAAGGTCAATCAAGTATTTTATAAAAAGGTCAAGCCCCATGAATTCTAAGTCGAGATATTGTCCTACTCGAGACAAAAGGAGAGAACATCGCAGGAGCCATCGTAAGTTTGACTCACTTTGGACTAGCCCATTTTAGATTCGAAACTTTGCTAGTGAAAATTATTATTATTATTTGGCCTATATGGATGAGAATTCTCTCCCATTGCCATATAGCATACAATATCTCAAGTTGCTCTTAAGTCTTAAGTGGGTGTCAGTTGTATATAATCTTGTACATATTCTTTGTTTTGGTTTTGTTTTGGGTTGTGTTTGTCTGTGTGTGTGTCTATTTTTCTTCCCCATTATTTTGGCTTTCTTATGTGTATCTATTTGTACTCTATCTAATGGATAAGCCATTATCTTGTAAACCATGAGATTTTGGAGTTATTTTCTTTGCCTTGTTTGTACTTTGTGCCAAACCAATTCAAGCCTCGTAAAGAGCCACATGTTTTCATGAGACCTAAAAATGGGTAATTTTTGACATTTTGGCTAAGTAACTTGCTTCTCTTGGTTGCATTTTCCTTGTTGGCATCAAGATTGGGGGGAAAATTCCAACCATTAGTCAATTTTGAGTTATTTTGGGCCCAAATTGGCTAAATAAATCCTTTGAAGAACATGAGGAACTATTTCTCTATTCCTCCAGCTTTCTTGCATTTCCCTTTGTCCACTTACTTTAATTTGATCGTAAGTCGATAAATCGACTCGCCGTAACTCTTAGAACTGCTCCCAACATCATGTTGTTAACCACTTCCTTGTTTTCACCGACTCGCGCATTTTAATTCACTAATCGGTCAGATTGGAATTTTTGAGCAGTATAAGAACCTTGAGACTTGCTCCTCTGAGCCTTCATTCACTAATCTTTTGATTCATTTGACTCCCCGCCTAAATTGGTCAAGTCGGGTATTTTGGGCACTTCAAGAACTTGAGGAACTGTTCCTCTAGGCTCTTCATTCTCCACAACCCTAACTTATCCACATTATATTAAAATGGGAGTGTGTGAGTTGTGTTCTACAATCTATATACACCTATTTTTTTATGCTTTCCATTTGTATACCTATTACTAACAATTTCTCTTTTCAGGTTAGAGGTCACTAATGCATCAATTTCTAGAACGGGTACCTTAAGGGGCTTGTTCTGGGACAAGGGTAGGGTTATTTATGTAACCATTGAGTTAGGTATGATACATGGAGAGACAACAAATTTTGGTCCCATTTATGTATTTCTTTTTCTTTTATCCTCCTATTTTGTCTCTCATTCTTTTGACATCTTGCTTGCTTATGACCTCATTTCTTTAATTTTGAATTATCCTTGCTTCCCATGACACTTTGCACATAACTTTGCATTTTCCTCCCCTATTGATGCCATCACCCATGGGTGATTACATCATCAAGTTCAAATTCCTTTCTCGATACCTTTTCCCATGGACAATGGCATTGGTATAAAGACCCCAACTCTCATTTTCATCATAACATGATCATAATTGTACAAAGGAACTCACCATTATATTTTCTCTCTTGTGCTAGCTTACACATGATCGCTTAGCTTCTAGATTTCTTACATCTTGAATCTTGGATTGGAGATTCTTCTTTCTTATTGGTTTGCTTGCACTTTTGGGTCATCTATAGTGAGATAGGACTAGATTGTTTCCCCTTCTCTACCTTAAAGTTTCTCTCTCTTGGTGTATGGTCCTTTGGGAGATAGATTCATCCGCAAGTGCCCCCAATAGGTAAGTTCTCTAACTCATTTCCTCATTTTGTATAGAGTATTTTTATACATTCATTACATACTCCATGTTAAATTTGTATTTTATGGACATGTTAGGTTAATATATTGTATTTCAATTCCTTTCACATTACATATTTTCCTTTGGTTAATGTTTCACTATTTTCTTTACGTTATTGAGATGAAACCGATAAGGGTAAGGGCCAAGGAGGAATACCTTGTGTTGATTCGAAGATGATGTGTGCATTTTGACTTCTCAATCTCATGTTGACCGTGAGAGCTTCCTTTTGGCTAGGAGGAACTACCTGAAATAGAAAACAAGACCACAAAAGAAGAGTTAAATGATATATGATAGTGGAATACCTAGCGTATGCTAGATCTAGGAAGTGTGATACTCCCTAGAAGGCTATCAATCCACTATTTTATAAAACAAATATGAAATAAATGAAATATGTACATAAACAAATATAGTGCTGGTATTCTAATTTGGGTACCTCAGATCACTATCAACATTGATATGATTAAATGCTAAAAACTATGTGAGTCAAGGTCTTTTGGTTGGGTTATAGATGGTTTTGATGGTCTGTAGGTCATAGATAGGGTCTTAGGAGGGTTAGGTGAGGTGTTTGGGTTGTTTTTGATAGGTGGGTGGTTGTTGGTTTACATAGTGTTGGAAAAAATAGAGACCGATGTCGACCGGGTATGACCGATGATGGTTAAGAAAACCGGTGGATTTTATGGGTAACCGATTCCTGTATAGTCGGGTTGATAAGATTTAATGAGATTTGTTAATGGGGTTTGAGATGAGGTTAGGTAGAGATGACAGAGGGCATAATGAGATACATGAGGATCTTAGGAACCCTCATAAATATGTAGAGGTCGGGTATGGGGGGTTTTATGGTGTGGGTGGAGGAATGGTTGGGTTTACAGACAAGTAAATGGTAGGGGAATGAGGGTGCAAGTGGGAACTAATAACAACAATAGAAGAACCCAATAGACTAGAAATGGAAATAGATGATGTAGGTAAAATGTGTACTTACTGGTGTTGCAGGTCCAAGGGCTATGTGGTGGTGATGATTGGTTGGTGGGATGAAGCTTGGTGCAAGTGGTGATGCTTCCCGAAATGTCACAGTGAGTGCAATACCTCTGATCTGTCCCGGCTTTAGCATGGATATCTCTGTTGGTGTGAAAAGACTCTAGTTCCGTTTGCATGCAACTCTCTTCTCGTCTCTCTGATCTCAGAATGTGCCAACCCAAAAACAAGGTTGCTAAGGTGAATAAATGGTAACCGACGACGGTTCCCGGTCGGTAGCGTTGGTTTCGGGATGACCAATGTTGGTTAAGGTGGGGTTCCCTAGGTTTACTAAAAATGGCAGATCTCGCATCATTTGGGTCAGGTTTATTCCTTTATCGGTGGATCAGAATGGACGTTACATTTTTATGAGCGGTAAGGTGGTTAGAGGAATAATAGGCCTTGATTTTTAGGTTTGGACCAAGTCTTATTCATTTGTGGAAACATGCTATATATAGGTCTATGGTGAGGTGTCTAGGTGAGGTGTCCATTCATTTGATTAAAGTAATTAAATTAATAATGGGGTGAGGATGGGTATTAGTTTAATTATAAATTATTAAATTAATGTTAATGTAGGGTATAAGGGTCATAATTAGGTGAATGTGTTTAATTTGGTTCTTTGACAGTGACCAAGGGGAGTGTGACCCTATTTTGGTGTCTATATTTTGCCCCTTTTTTTGTGTAGCTTGTATTGGTAAGTGAGGGTGGTGTTACCTAGCGTGGGTGAAAGTATCCCCGTCAAACTAGGAATCGATGAGGTGAGAGACAAAAGTGGTGAGTGGTGCGATAAAATGAGTAGGTTAAAAATGAAGATCAATGGGCACATTGGGTAAAGGTAATAGGTCAAATCGAGGTAAAAGGTAAATTTTATAGGGTCAAAGGTAGTGGTAATTGAATGCACACACACATTGGAAATCATGACAAGATTAGGTTGAGAAACTTTCAAACTCTACATCAGCTAAGGTTGAGGTCTATCCAAACATGGTTGAAGTGATTCTGGTATCCAAGGTATAGGATATGGTGCGGAAACAAAACAAAGGTTAGGTGCATGAACATTTAGGTATGTTCCAGTACACCAAAGGTCAGGCCATGATAAACAACACGACAATAGGCAATGTAAGTTCAATAGGACAAATAAGACGGGTAACCACATTGCAAGGTACAATGAGCACTGAGTGTCACTGGTCACAAAAAGTGGTTCAGGTCAAGGTATATAGGTAATGGCATGGGTAAGGCCAAGGTATAGGTAAAAGAACAACTCCTAAGACACAATAAAGGCAATGTAGGGGTAGGTTGGGTTTGTAGATATGGTTCAATGGGTGTCCGGGATGATAAAAGGGGATGTGGGCATGAATGGTTATGGGTAAAAGGAAGGTTAGCAAGACCAAACACTTGTAAGGGTTGACCGATGTTGGTTATAGGGTGACCGACGTTGGTTGGCTAGGGCAGGGAATAGGACCAATGTCACCGGTTTGGGGTGGGTTTATAAAATGAAAATTCCATATTTTACAAAATCATTGTTGTATTGTACCATTGGAGAAAATGACAGAGCCATTTGAATTTTTGGCACTTTTTGAGAGGAAAGGATAGGGCATTGAATCGGCCGAGGTGGAGAGATTCGATTAGTGAGAGGAGCTAGGTAGACGGGTCCATGAGATTGGGGGATAAATTTGATTGGTGGAGAGATTTGAGGTAGATTCGAGCATGGAAGAGGCAAGAGAGGGGTTGGGTGGAAAACCTGGTGCAGTAATGGCTGACATGCCTCCATGGAGATGGCATCACGACGAGGTAATATTTTCTCCCATTCTTTGTTGGTTAGGTGATTTGGTTTGTAGAAATCAGGTTTGGGTAGAAGTGGGTTTGGGGGAGAATTAAATTTGAATTTGGGAAGAAAATGGGTGAAATAGGCATGTAGGAAGGTGTAATTAGGTGAATGAGGATGGGGGAGGGGTTGAGGGGGGATTTGGGTAGGAATGGGTGGGTAGTTAGGGAGAAATGTGGAATTTGGGAGAAATAGGGCAAGTTTTTCACTAATTTTCACCACGACAATGGATCGACGTTGGTCTATGGTTGGCCGTTTGTGGGAGTTAGCCAACATTAGTCATAAATGGGGTGACTGATGCCACTTTTAGGAGACCAAAGGCCTTGACTAAGGGGAACCGATTTCAAACGTCATTTATAGAAAAATGGGCTAGGAGATGAGTAAGGGTGGTTGGGTGAGATAGGAAGGTAATGTTGAATTAAAATAGGCAAGGTAATAGTTATAGGTAGGGGGTTAATGGTGAATGCGAGTATGGTCAAGGTGTAATAATGTGATGGTTTGTTAGATGCAGATAAGGGACTAGTTACGGATGTGGGATAGGGTAGCTCCCCAATTAGTAGCAAGATGCGAGGGAGTGCGGCCACCGAGGAGTGGTAGCATATTACGAGGTAATCCTAATTGGGGTCGACACTACCATTATGTAGTCTGAGAACTGAGTTTGATGGTCACCCTCATTGACAAATGGGATTCAACAACTAACACATTCTCGCTTTTTGATCGGATGATGAGATGACAATCACTTTGGAGAATGTGTATAGGATCCTTCGGCTGCCAATAGTAGGGACACAGTGTATTCAATTTTGTTAGAGGCATCTAAGGAGCCGATACGGCGACAATGTTTGGGGAGGGGATGTCGAGTTGAGGTTCTATAGCGCTAGCATGAGTTATGGAGATATGTACTGAGCCCATCCAGAGGAGATGAGGCTAGTAGTTCTGATGATGGAGGCAGTGTGTTGTTTTGCACTACCAGATGTAGAGGGTGGGAGGCTCCCACAATCATTGATGGGGGTTCTACATGATATGATGGAGGAAAAGACCCGGTTGCATGGGTACCAACCTTCTTAGTACAAACCGTACAGAGTTGTGGGCCTATGGGCGATTGTGGTGGTTCAACCTATGCTGCACCTTACTACTACAATGTTGGGCATATGAGCACATCATGTGTGTGCATCCAAAGGGGCATACCCCAACTTGATGCATTCGAGATGAGATTTGTGTGGGTGGGCTATTGGAAATGGGTACCTATGATTGGAGAGCACCGAGCTGCTAGGGTGACACATGATGTAGCCTATTACAGGCATTTACTAGAGGGATTGTCCAACATGGACATCATTTGGAGGCCATATGTGGGCTTCCCATCATATAGAAGATGGCCATGGAGCTAGATGGATTATAGCTGGTGAGGTGGATAGAGGGACGTTATGCAGTGAGCACGAGATGATCCCCATTGACAGGGTTAGGTGATAGTTGGGATTTCCCTAGATATATGCCACCATTTCCACAGTACAAGAGGGATGACGTGGAGAGGCCTATGCCTCTACCATAGCCGACAGTGCCTATAGGGTAGGAGGAGTAGGTGGTAGATTGAAAGATTGATGATGCCGAGAGATAAAGACAAAGGGGTGGGCGGCATAGGCATGTGGGTAGTACCATCGAGGCGGGGCAGCCAGATTTGGCCACCATCATAGTGTAGAGAGATGCCTTACAGGGGTAGGTGGTGACTTTGGTCACCCAATTGGGGATAGTGCAGGACAACTCGATCGGGTCGAAGCACAGTTGCAATATCAGAGCACATGTTAGAGGGCTACAGGCGGTTACTTGCCACCGACAGCACAGATTGTGGCCCTATAAGCCTAGGTACAGCACATGCACCCCCACAGGCTCAGGGATAGGTACCCACATAGATCAAGGACAAGGTCCCATTTTATAGATAGGGGCGGGATAGGGATAGGCATAGGGACATAGTCCCTTATTATAGGTAACAACGGATAGGGTCTCGGAGAAAAGTATAGGGTTAGAGGCTAATGGCTCCATTATAGATAATACCTATGACTAGGTTCGTAGATGCCTTCTTGAGAGGCACAATATTATCGTGGATAACTTGATGGCTTTAGGGATAGATGTCCCCCTATGTAGATTACAGAGCACATCATGCCTCGAGTGAGAGGACCAGGTCTCGCACACATAGTGTGGAGAGTACAGGAGGTTGGTGAGCCCTAAGACAGGGGTCGGTGGGAGGCTACTCAAAGTGCATGGAGGCAAGCTCTAGGTGAGGGGCCTTCAAAGGTTAGACCGAGGCCTATGGTGGGTGGTGAGATGCTAGCGGACACCATATAGTAGTAGAGGAGGAGGAGGAGACATGTGAGAGTACATGGAGGACATCATATGGGGAGATGCCTAATTGTTGCATGTACCTCCATATATATATTTGTGTATTTTGAAATATACCATCCTGCGTGCCGAAGATGGTGAGGATGTACATGAGAGTTGTTGAGATACCTACATTTATTTATATCCATGTACACATGTATTTATACACAGACTTTCTAATTTATAGATGATGGTATTTATAGTATGGATGGTGTATTTTCTTTTAATTTTTCATTATGTGTGTATGTGATGGAAAATAGGTGGATTAGGCATGATGGAGTCATTCGATTTAGGCATGATGAAGTCTGGTCAGTATAGGCATGATTGAGTCAGGTTGATTTAGGCATGGTGGAGTTAGGTTGGTTTAGGCATGATAGAGTTATGTTGGTGTAGGCATGATTTAGTTAGGTTGATTTAGGCATGGTGGAGTTAGGTCGATTTAGGCATGATCGAGTTAGGTTGATTTAGGCATGGTGGAGTTAGGTCAATTTAGGTATGATTGAGTTAGGTTGGTTTAGGCATGATTTAATGTCAAAGTTTTTGGTAACATGAGGGACAAATGGTGATGTATATACAAGTTATGGTTTTAATTTCCAAATATGTGCTATAATGGAAATGTGAAAATGATAAATGAAGCATTTGATGATGTGATAAAAATGTGTATTAATTGAGGCGTGTGTGGTTGAATTTCTAGTTATTGATATAAAATGGAAACTAGCTAGGGTAGACTCATGAATAGGAAAGTTAAAGGGGAAATGGTTAGGGTAAAGAATGGCTAGGGTTAACAGAGAAGCTGAGGAGAGGAGATTTGTTGAAGGAACTGAGAAGCTGATCTTTGTCACGGCGGGCCTGCTTGTCAATTCGATCCCCTCGCCCTATGATGAGGTTACCCGCATGATGGTGCATTTCATTTCTTTGGAAGGGAGGTTCGTCACTGTACCTGCTAAACATCTTGTCTTCCTCAATCACTTCCGCAGGAATCGCATGGTATGTTTCCCCCATTATCTACTTAGCTCTCTTGAGCGCTCCATTTTGGAGTTTCAAAAGCATGCTCGTGCAGTTCCTTTGCACCAGGGGCTAATTTTCTTGCTGCATAAATTATGTCTTCTTCGGTCTCCTGGCCTCCCTTCCTCCCCTGGCTCGTTCCCCTCTCTGCTCGTTTCAGTGGCCGCCAGCCCCATCTCTCCACATTCTGTCCCCGCCACTGCTGCTATCACCCCTCTCCCGGCCTTCCCGGCTCCATCTCCCATTCCCCCCACCTCTGCCCCCACCCCCTTTGCTTCCACTTCAGCCAGACCAGTTACCAGGTCCTCTAGAAGACTAAATCTTGATACCCCTGCTGTGGGGAAGGGTCCTCAGAGATTGAAACTGCCCATAACCTCCTTCATATTAGTAGTGCTAGTTCTCAGGAAGCACATATGGAGAGCTCCACAAAAATGCTGGAGGCCTTAGAAGTTGACATGAAGCTGTTGAGGGAAGAGGTTAAAAACATGGCAAAACAAAAAGGTAAGAGGAAGAAGGAGGAGGAGGTGGCTATGGATAATAGCCACTTGAAGATATTTACAAGAAGCTGAACTCCTTAGACTCCCGTTTAGGGAAGGCCAAGACTCACCATGATTATAACATGGCCATTTTTACTACTATTGAGGAGTTCATTGAGTAACATGTCCAAGTGTCTCCAATCTCAATGGGGGTTCCGGCTACCCTTTGGGGCACTGATAAGGAAAGCAAAAGGACCATTGCTCAACTGGATGTTATTGACTCTACCCACATGATGACCTTGGGGATGTTCAAATCTTGGCAGATTATCAAATCCAGCATCGACAAAGCCACCAAGAAGTAATTGGGGGTGCTTTTGCTGCACTTATGTGTAATTATTGCTATTTTTTTGTTGTTGTTTTGCTGCTTTTCTACAGTTTTCACTCTATTTTGATTTTGTAGTGGTAGCTACTCTTTGGCTACTTTGGGCTTCATTGTCCCATCTGGATTTTGATCCTTTTTGTTCTGGTTCTCTTTCCTATTCTGGCTTCTAGGCCCTCTTTTGTTCTCAAGGGTATAGTCCCTTTCAAAAAACTATTTGCCAATAATAAAAAAAAAGAGAGTGGTGAGCTGATCTCCAAGGGCCCCATGCCCTCGAAGTGCTACCTACATAGTCCCGACGAAAAGGGACCTACGACTGATGTAGTTCTCCCATAAGCTAGGGAAGATTATGATGAAGTAGAGGAATGGGATGGTAAGTGTTAGGCATGGTTGAATGTAGGTCATAGGCATGGTTGAGTTTAGGTCATAGGCATGGCATATTTTAGGTTATAAACATCGATGAGTTGTTGTAAATGTAAGTGTTGATGATCCGGTCTTGTATAGGATAATCAATAAGTAATGGAGAAGGCAAATGGTAACAAGTGGAAAAAGAGCCGCTTAGTTGATAAGGACCCTAATGAGTCTACCATACCCCCAATGGGCTTATGAATGTAAGACCCTAAAGGCGTTGCATAATGGACCATTATAAGGGTGAAGAAATTCACATAATCACGAAATGTCGCAGTTGCATGTAAGTTCCTTGAGTAAGAAGGAAATTAGGATAAAAAGGAAATGAGGTGAGGTTTGGCGCTTTAACATAACTTAGTGTACAACAACATGTTTTTCTTAGCAAGAAACCTAGGATAAAAAAAAAGGCAAGTCCATGACAAAAATTTCATCCTTTTCTTCATTTAAAAAAATAGATTGATCAATTTAGGAAGTCTATATGGGATGAGCATATTATCTCCTTAAGGTCTTCACAAAATTGATCGATGTGGGAAGCTTCTTGATATTTTTATCGTATTTTTGAAATGATTTTATGTAGTTGTCCTTTAAGGGAGAATTCTATTTATGGTGGTGGAAATAGAAAGAATAGATGTCCCTTTTGAAGGATTTATCTTTTGTTGAAGTTTGACTCAAGGAGTTATATCCCTTTTTGTTTTTGGATGTTTAACTCATGGATAAGATGATAGAGGAAGATTAGGTTCTTGTTTAGAAGAAAATAACATAGCACACAAAGGTTAATTATGAAAGAGGTGGTTTTAAGTGATGAACAACCATGGGATTCCACCTTGAGAAGACGAAAAGTATTAATGAGAATCATGCTATGAGTAGAGCCGTGGTACTCATATCAAGACAAGGTTGCAAGGTGACGAGAATCACATGATTCTTATTTAGTCATGGGTCCTCAAAACGGGTAATATGGAAGATGGAAAGTGCTCAAGGGAAGAGTGATCAACTCGATAGAAAGTGACATAGAACTTGATGTCAACAATAAATGGTCAAGATGCAAGGCATTGAGGGGCTCAGTTTGGGTTTTTCTTCGAGTGAAGAAAATGATAATCACTGATCCATAGGCATGGGTAACAATATAGGGTCTAAGCCAATTAGGAGCAAATTTTCCCCGCTTACTTTTCTCTTCTTTGGTTACATGTTGATTTTATTTCAGATAAGGTCACCAAACCGAAGATTTGTTTGTGAATGCATTTTTCATATGCACGTTTGATATGTTTTTGGTAAATTTGGAGATGGTCAAGAGCATTGAGATGACGTTCATCTAATAACTCAAGTTGCACCAAATGATCTTGGCAAAATTCATCGTCATTGAGCATGTCTTGTAGCGAGATGTGAAGAGATGGAATATGGACTTTGAGAGGTAAGACAACCTCAGCATCAGAGACCGAGAAAAGGGTGTGGAAAGAGTCAAAGTGTGAATAATAGTGCGATAAGCCCACAAGGTGAAAGGAATGTGCGTATGCAAATCCCGCCCAAAGATCGTTGACTACTTTCATAAGAATTTTGTCCAAGGTTTTGTTGGTCGATTCACTTGGCCATTGATTTACGGTGTAATAAGGTGATGAGAAATTGAGTTAGATGCTAAAAGCATCACATAAATTATGTAAGGTTTGTTTTGAATTCTTTTCCATTATCGGTGATGAGGCAAAGAGGAACACTAAAGGGAAAAAATGATGTGATGGTTGATTAATTCACATATTTTCTTAGATTTTGTAGAAATGAGGGGAATGGCCTTTACCCATTTAGTGTAATATTTAGTAGCAAAGCTTATGATCCATTGGTGGCATTATGAAGAGTGGGGATTGATATCACCGAAAAGATCCAAGCCCCATTGAGAGAAAGGCCAAATATATCGTAAGGAAATGTAAGGCATGACTAGGTGTGTGATGGAGATTTGCATGTTGATGGCATTTCACACAATGTTTGACATAATAACAACAATCATGGTTTAAGGTTGTCTAATCATAGTGAAGGCGAAGAATGCATTTTATGACCGCTAAACCACTAAAGCGGCCTCTAAAATTCCATCATGAACTTCCTTAATGGTGTAGGGAATTTCAAAACTTGTAAGGCATCAGTAAGAGAATACTTAAAACCGCATTTATAAAGGAGACCACCCATGATGAAATAATGAGAGACAATTTTAAGAAAGGCCCATTGTCCATTATAAGTGAGATCAATGGGTAAAATGGAAAGGGAAAGATAGTCTAAATACTACTTATACCAAAAGTCATATGGGTCGTGTTCAATAGCCTTCCAATGGAGGTGACCTCACGAGGTAAATAAGAGGGTGATCATAGCCTTTGTCCGTGTGACAAAGATTTTAGAGTTAGTAGGTGAAGCAAGTGTCCGAGAAGCCAAGTAGGCCATGGTATCCACAAACTTATTGGTAGAGTGTGGGGTGGTTTGAAGTTTGTAGTGGTTAAAGGTGGTCAAAAGTATATCTACATGATGTTTATACTTTTGAAGTATCTAGCTACTTACACCGGGTATCTACCATTGACTTTTTTACAACTAGCTAGGAATCGCTAAAGATATTTATGGACTTAACATCCAAGGCATAAGAAGCCTAGAGTCCTAATACAAGTGTTTTGTATTCGAAATATTGTTTATACAATCAAAATTGAGTTTGAAAGATAAAGGCATAGGTTCACAATCAAGAGGAATGAGGATAACACTAGCACCACCCCCACGTTTACACTTGGAGCCCTCGAAGAAGAGTGCCATTTGGTAAGTGGGTTCATCTAAGGAGAGGGTAGCTATGGATTCATCTAGGAAATTGAAGTTGGAGGGTTGATTCCTATAAAGGGGGCGTCACTAGTTGGTCGCTGATAGCTTAGCCATTGATGGATTTTTGATTAAAGAATTCAAGGTCAAGGTCAAGAAGAAACATAAGCCAATGTGCGGCATGTTGATGTTAATAGGTCTGTGTACATATAGTGTAAGGGGTCAAGTATTAGTAACAACAAAGGTTTTGTGGTTGAGGAGGTAATGGCAGAGCTTAGTGGTGACAAAAACCAAGGCTAGGCAAAGTTTTTGGCATGGGTATATCTAGTTTTATAGTCCGTAAGGGTACGAATTATGTAATAAACCGCTTGCTCTTGGTGTTGGTCGTTGATGAGTGAACATGGCACCTAAAGAATGGTCGATGGTAGAAATGTATAGGTAAAAAGTGTGGTCATACTTAGGAGGAATGAACATTGGTGGTTAAAGGAGGTATTTTTGAAGGCTTCAAAGGCTTTATGGCATTCATCATCCCATTTGAATGAGACATCTTTCTTGAGAAGATGATGAAATGGTTGATAATGCGGTCGAAAAGATGTGAGATAAAATGACAAATGGATAAAGAACTTACCTTGTAGGATTCAAAGTTGATGGAGATTAGTGGGTGGAGGCATTTCTAGGATAGCGTTAACTTTAAAGCAGATTGACATTTATGCCACGCAAAGAAATGATGAAACCCAGGAGTTTTCCTGAAAGTACCGCAAAGACGCACTTCTTTGGTCAAGATGAACACAATATTTTAATGAGGCGGTCAAAGATGACCTTAAGGATGGTTAGATGTTTGGTTCAATGTTTGAATTTAGCAAGAAGATCATCCACATAATCTTCCAATTTGTGATGCATGATGTCATGGAAGATGTAAGTCATGGCACGTTGGTATGTAGCAGATCGGAGTTTTTAAGGCCAAAAGGCATGACTCGATAGCGAGTAGGTGCCCTAAGGGGTAATGAAGGAAGTTTTGTGTTGATCTTCCTGGAGCTAGTAATATCCGATTATAACTTGAGAAACCATCAATGAGCAAAACATTACATGGCCAAAGTGGTGAGATCAACTAGTTGGTCAATGCATGATAGGAAAAGTCACCTTTAGGATAAGCTAAGTTAAGGTCATGGAAGTCCGTGCAAATGTTAAGTCTCCTGTCACCTTTGTGACAGGAACGATGTTAGAAATCCATTGGGGATATTCAATGGGTAGGATGAAGGAAACTGAGAGAAGGCACTGAAGCTCTTCTTTGACTAGAAGAGCAATGCGAGGATGCATTTTCCGTAGCTTTTGTTTGATGGGTTTGGAATTAGGAATGGTTATGATATTGTGTACCGGATTTTTGGGTCGATATCGGGCATATCATCATAAGACCAGAAAAAAGCGTTACTATGATCCCGAAGGAAAAAGTAAAAGCTTCATGTTCAATAAAGCATGTAAAGATTGGCTTATCTTTAGAATGTGTGGATTGTCCCGGGTGTTAATGTTGATTTCTATGGTCGATTCATTCAACATGGTTTCAGATCTCATAAGGTAACGACCGGTGAATATAAGAATCTTCCGAACCAAGGTGGGTGAGGATGGACTCATCATCCCGACATCAATGACATTAATAGAAGGTGTATCCTCATTGACCATGGAAAGATACAGAATGGGAGAGAAGAGGGAGCCTTGCCATCACGTTGATAGGTCGAGGTCCCAGAGAAATTGTGTATATGAAAAAAAAAAGTTATGAGGAATAGATTCGGATCTATGGACTCTATGGGTGAAGATAGTGATGTGGGTGAATGAGGTAGGGAAGGATTTTCTTCCCGAATGAGGTCGATGTAAGACTTCTTGGGAGGTGGTGCATCAAAGCCAATGACACTATGGTAATTGTGTTTATGAGTGGTACAAGAAAGGACAATATGGTGGCCTTGTTCATAAAAGTCAAGCCAAATCCTTTCCATGCACACCGATGAAGGAAAGTGTGAGCAAAGCTATGGTTATAGGTCGATGAAAATGGTTGTGTTTGGGATGGAGGTTCGTGTTTATAAGTAGAAATATCTAGTCCCCCATATGTTAGATTAGTGTGCAGGTGGGGGAGGGCCATAAGGAAAACCTTTCCCACACGGTAGTCATAAGCAAGGTGTTGACGCAGTTCCCATACTCTTGTGGAGTGAGGAAAATGTTAATATTGTATAGCAAGACTCCCCCAAAGTGAGGCATCAAAGGACACCCTCTAAGGGATCAATGGTTGATATGTGGGTGGTGGGGATAGATGAATCACTAGATGATGGGGAAGCAAGTGAGTTAGCGGTAGAGGCTACGACGGTGGTAGGGATAACAAGGTTAGATGTGTGAGAGGTGGTGGCAATCTTGGTGGAGGGGCTTGTGGATGAAGGTGAAGTAGGGGTAGTGACAGATGCCTTGACTAGGAAAAGTACATCATTGGGCTGGTACAACATGTTATAGGTCTTGAAAGGTGATGGGTTAGCTGGAATGATGTAGTTATGTCCCTCATGTTCAAATTTTAGGTAGTAGTGTAAAGTTAAAGGGACACAACCCATGGCACGCACCCAAGTGCCACCGAGCAACAAGTTATACCGGAAATCTCCTTCTAGATGTAAAATATTTTCGTGGATAGTGTGGGGACCCACGCGACATGGAGAATGGTGGTACTCGTGGTAGAGGTCATGGCATCATTAAAAGAGTTCAACATAACTAGGTTATCATGCATGCAATTGACAAGTATGCGCATTTGGTTGTATGCATGGGAATAGATGATGTTAATACTAGCACCACCATCGATCATAACATGTCATATGTGTATATTATCAATATGGATGGAGATGAAAAGAGTGGGATCGAGTCCTCGGATCGTAAGGGAGTGATCTTTTCATCCGAAAAGTTGAGGGCAGCTAGTTAGCGTGTGGGTGAAGGTGTAGAGGAAGATGATAGCTTAGTGAGAGAGGTCACATGATGAAGGGTAATGATGGAGGCTATGGGCATGGGGTCATTTCATAAAATATCAATAGATTAAAGGATCTCTATGAGGATTGACGATGTGACTCAGAGGTTTGGATGAGGTCATATAAAGACATTTTGAGGGAGGATTGGTGCAATTGTTTTAGCATTGTGCGATGTGTGACCCCATCAGAAATAGGATATGCAGGACCTCGAATGGTGACTTTAGGTGTGGGTGTAGATGGTATATTGGGTACATGGTTAGTTGGTAGGCTAGTTTCCTTTTCTTTGCCTTTGTCCTTCTGAGCACGGGTGACAATGTTGATCATTTTGATTTCAAATTTTGGGGGTGGATAAAAGGGTTGTGGGGGTGAAGATAATGGTTCTTTGGATCGTTAAAGGATGATGAGGTGTGGTGATGGGTGAAGGTGGAGAATGGTCCTCATTGAGAAGGTTTTCATCTTCGAAATTATGCTCAGGAGGACAAAGTTAGATAAGGAAGGTATTCAAGGCCTTACAATTTTCAACATCATGTCCCGACATAAGATGATAGGCACAAATCTTGGTCTCATCAAACCCTTTTGGCTTGGCTTTGAGTGGATCGTAAGGTCAAAGTGGTGGTAATGTGATGATGGAAGTCTCTAAGAGATTGGTTAAGATCTTAGTGTAAGACCCTCGCTAACAAATCATAATGGGAGGTGAGTGTGGGTTTGGGTATAGGTGTGGGTGATTGTGGAGGAAGAGGCTTTATAGAAGGGGGAATGGGTTTGTCCACTAGTTTGGTATATGGAGTGGTATTAGGTCTTGCAGGGCATCCGTTTGGATAAAAGAGGGTAGAAGAGATGGTGATTGAAGGTTTGGTTGGTTTAACTACTTTATTGGAGGGTAGCAGATTCTTATCTTTAGGTTGCATCCTCTTGGGTAAAGGTGATACGGGAGTATGAGATGTAGAGGGAAAAGTATATGGTGGAAGAGGATAGGTTACCCACAGGGGCAACCGATTTGTAGTGGAGGTGGTTGGTAGAGGTTGGATAGAAGGTGTGAGTGGAAGGGAAGAGAGTGTCATGGGTAGTGAAGAAGTTATGGAAGGTAGTGGTGGTAAGAAGGTCATGGGTGATGGCGGGGGTTATGTGGGTCACTTGGGTAGATTAGAGGGTTGTGATGAGGAGGAAAACTATTGTGTTCTTGTTTTACTAGTGGAAGAAGGTTGGGTGGAAGAGGTAAAGGTGACAATGGTGTGGTAGGGGAGGTTAGTGTATGATGCTATAAGGTTGGGGCTTCCTTTTAGGGACATGAATAAGTTTAGTGTTGGTCCGGGAAGATGTGGCTAAATCTAACTGGACGAGATGGGTGAGTAAGGTTTGATGTTAGCACGACCCCTAAGGAGTGGTGGTTTTTGGTAAGGGAGATGATATAGGCATGGGAAGATGGTTGGGTATAGGTGTGTGTTGGGTTGTTGGCGAAGTGTGTGCTGGGTCAGTGGGAAAGGATATAAAAGGTGTTCCACTAGTCATGGTTGTGTTTGGTTTGACTACTTGAAACACTTTTGGATAGATTGTGGAGGTGTTGGTGAGTGACAACTACATTTGGGTTGAAGCAAGGAGTAGAAGATGTCCCTAAAGTAAGGCTCTATCAACATTGTCTAGGAGATTGTCCAAGCATGAAAATGGTACTGCTGTAGGCGGGGCCGATGTGGATCGAGTAGAAATCCCTGTAAAATGTGTTTAAGAAATAGGGAAATGGCTAGCTTCAGAATTTGTGGGTAAGAGAGCTGAAAGCAGATCAACAAGATCGTGGAGGTCTGATGGAGAATGGTCATATAAGGGCAATGGTGTTTCTACAAGATCCTCTGGGGGTAGAGGAGATGATGGGACAAACGAGGTGGATTAACTGTGTGATGGTGTATGGAGTAGACATGTGTCCCCTATGAGTGGGAGAGGTAATACTAACGACTACTTGGTAATTTGAGGGGCCAGGAGTAGAGTTCTAATTATAGGATCTTCCACGGGTGAAGGAGAAAATGAAAAGGGTTCCTATGTGTGTGGATGAGTAAATGAAATAGGTTCTGTGTGGTAGGTAGGGGAGCTTGGGCTAAGATTTCATCTATGGAAGGAACATGGGGCAATTAGGAAGCAAGTGGTATGTCCTTGAAAATGGCGTGGACCTCCCAGGACAATCGATATCATTGGTTGAAGTGTCACTAGTTTGGTTAGAGGATGGGGCATGATTAGGGAATGGTTTTTTGAAAATATGTAGATTTTGGTTAAAGGGTGCATCTGGGTTATCTAAGACTAGATCTTCATTGTCTAGCATTTCTTGGACAATATTCTTGAAGGTGATGAAGTTACCATTGTTATGACCTTTGACACGATGATAGTTACAAAATTCATGTTTTTTATGCCATGTGGGCATGGGTGATCAGGGTCAAAACCAGTGTGTGGTTTTATAGGTAAAAGGGTAATGGCACTAGCCTCAATAAGCTTTTCCAAAACAAAAGAATAAGGTTCTCATATTGGAGTGTACTTCCACTATTCTCGTCTAAACCGAAAATCTTGAATGGGAGAGAGATTAGAAGAAGGCTTGGATTGGTTTGATGGGTGAGAGGGTATAGCCTTGAGAACTACGGCATTGGTAGATCCTTTGGGTTTTGAATAGTTGTTATGGGGTTTCAAAGATGAAGAAGCATCATTTGATTTGAACGTGATGTTCTTGTTATGTAGCTGAATTTTCTTTTCTTTGATAAAGACGAACTCTAATTTTTTTGCCATGGTGAATACCTTCTCAAATGTGCGTAAGGTATGCACCTGTAGGGTTGGAAAAATGTGTTTAGTACAAGCCCGGGTAAACAAATCTATGAGCTCAGTTTGAGGTAATTAAAATATGAGTTAGTTAATAAAGTTGTGCCAATAAGCAAAAAAGTTAACAATAGACTCGTCATCATACTGTCATGTGGAGTAAAGATTAGTCATGGTGAATTTCTTGACAATGTTGATTGAGAAGTGGTCTAAGAAGGCTTGGGATACTTGATTAAATGAGTAGATGGAGTGTCTGGGTAGCCCACTATACCAGTCTAATGTAGGTCCTATGAGGGACATTGGGAAGGTTCGTAGGAGTAAAGCGTCATCATGGGAGATCAGGTAACACCCATGTTTGAAAGACCACAAATGTTATCAGGGTCTTCTTTACTATTGAAATAGTTTAATTTTGGCATTTCCCAATGTACGTGGTATGGGCGAATAAGAATGGATGGATGAATAGGCTCATTATAGATTTCATCATATGTGAGAGAATTACTTTATCTAGAAACCAATGCTTTTAGTGTCTGCATCCTTTCCATCATTAATTTGATGAGGTCATTGGTAGGTTGTGATGGAAGGGCACCTCTTGTGGCGTAAGAGGACTAGTACTAAACATGTGATGTGGGTGAAATTCTAGTGTATGGTGAAGCCAAATAAGAAGGTTGGGAATAGGGAACCGACATAGGAGGCATATATCCAAAATGAATGACAAACAAGATATGGGGTTGTTGATAATATGTATATGTAGGTGGGGCAATGGTGTGACTCAAGTAGAAATTATGGGTAGAGACTCATGGGATGGAGAGGACAATATTTTGCAATGGGGTAGGGGTCATCAACACCACGGGTGATTATGTTACAATGGGTATCCGTGAGATAATGGGTGCGAGATGGGGTTATGGTCCGGGTGGTTAATGGAGGAACACTAGATATTATGGGTGCAATTGATATTGCAGATGCAACAATCATAATGCGGGTATGGGTCCTAAGTGTGAAACCACCGGGGTAAAGTAGGTGAAGGTAATGCCAAACTAGTAGGGATTGATGCAGAGGGGGATAAGGGAAGGAGAGATGGATATGGGCATTCCATATATCAATTGACCTTAGGAGTCTCGAGTGGATGAGTGGGAAAGGTAGAATTATAAGACTATGGGATTATGATAGAGGAGTCATGCAAACACCTCGTCACCAATGGCAATGGTGGTAGGTAGGGTCGGATCCATGGGTGATAGGACCGAAGGAATAGGTGAGAGTGGTTGATGAATAACGTGGAATATAAGAGTGTTAACTTGGTTATGAGTCAACACCATGTGAATGAATGTATATCAAGTGATGTTGTATCCTGCAGATGACACAAAAAGTGGTAGGAATGAGAAAAATAGGTATTTTTAGGTGGATTTGGGAAATGTATCAGTTGAGAATCAACATAAGGTAACCGGTGCCGGTTAAGAATGAGCGACAATAGTTTAGGGGCAATCGAGGTCTCATTATGATGAGAAAAGAACGGTTTTATCAAACAAGGTAAAAAATTGATGAATGTCGATAGGTAAGCTGTATGATGATTGGTTATCGTAATACAAAGAGTACAAAGGCTCAGGAGAAATCTAAATAGTGAAGAAGATGAGATAGGTGTCCTTTGGGAAATTTAACCAAAAGAAAGAGAACTAACGACGGTTAGGTAAAACCGATGATGGTGAGGGGTAAACCTAAACCGATGATAAACCAACGCCGATTACTATGAAAATTTGAGGAATTCTTAAAAATAAATTGTTGTGAATCGAGATCGATGGATGATGAACCCATAAGTCTAGAGATGATATAATGAGGTCCTGACACACTCAAGAGAAGTCATAATACTCTAATTGTGATTGTGGAGTGTGCAAGGAAAAAGAAAGAAAAATGGAGAAACTTATCCTCACACCTCAAAACACATGTCAATTAAACACTAAAAGAACGTATCCAACAAGTGATTTTAATGAGTTGATCTTATGCTATTTAGAATACTCGACTCATGAATTTAGAGTAGATTTTTTGGTGAGGAAGGTTTTTATCAAAGAAGGAGATCTAAAAGGAGAGATTTCAGTTATGTTATGGTGGGGCAGCCATACTCGAGGTAATGATTAGAAAAAGTAACTAGTCGGGTGCCCAATGTCAATACACTAATTATGTGATCATTGACATATTCTTCCGTGAGATGTTGTTAAAGAAGATGTGTATTTTTCAATTTTGTGAAGTTTGGTAGAAGAAGAAGAAAGAGAGTGCTTTTCTATGATTATTTGTGTCAACCATCAGCTGGGCATGACTTCTAGCATATAGGTTGCCCTCATTTTAATGTGAGCTAAATGCAACATACAAGGATGAAATGTAACTGATTTTAAACCCAAATCAACAAATTACGTTTGATGAAGCAAATGATGAACATGTAGGAATGTGCTCTTTCACTACTTATGCGAATGCAAGAAAGAAGAAATGGTTCATTTTAAGCACCATAAAATAGATGTTGTTTTAGACAATTAGAAGAAGAGAGGATTACTAGGGAAAGAGATTTAGTGTGAATACATTTAGAACGTAAACAAACACACCATGTTTACCTAGGAATGAAGAAAAATGTAAGGAACCCGGATGGGTCCCACCGAGCATGCCAAAATGTTTCACCACTTTCTTTACGTTATTGAGATGAAACAGATAAGGGTAAGGGCCAAGGAGGAATACCTATTGTGTTTATTTAGAGGTTGATGCACATGTTATTACTTCTCAATCAAATGCTAACTGTGAGAGCTTCCTTTTGGCAAAGAGGAACTACCTGAAATAGAAAATAAGACCACCAAAGAAGAGTTAAACGATATATGACAGTGGAATTCCTAGCATATGCTAGATCCAGGAAATGTGATACTCCCTAAAAGGTTGTCAATCCACTATTTTATAAAACAATTATGAAATAACTGAAATACGTACATAAATGAATCTAGTGCTAGTATTCTGATTTGGGTACCTTAGATCACTATCAACATCAATCTGATTAAATACTAAAAAATATGCGAGTCAAGGTCCTTTCAGTCAGGTTGCAGGTGGTTCATATGGTTTACAGTGTCACATACGGGGTCTTAGGAGGGTTGGGTGAGGTGTTTGGATTATTTTTGATAAGTGGGTGGTTGCTGGTTTACAAAGTGTTGGCAAACACAAAGACCGACGTTGGTCGGGTATGACCATTGACAAGTTAGGTAGAATCGACAACGCTTATGGGTAATCGTGCCTGTATAGTCGAGGATGATAAGATTCAATGATATTTATTAATGGGGTTTGAGCCAAGGTTAGGTAGAGATGACAGAGGGTGTAACGAGATACCCGAGGATCTTAGGAACCATTAGAAATATGTAGTGGTCGGGTTGGGGGTTTTATGGTGTGGGTGGAGGAATGGTTGGGTTTACGAGACAAGTAAATGGTAGGGGAATGAGGGTGCAAGTGGGAACTAATAACAAGAATAAAGAACCTAATAGACTGAAATGAAAATAAATGATGTAGGTAAAAAGTGTACTTATTGGTGTCAGCAGGTCCAAGGGCTATGTGGTGGTGATGATTGGTTGGTGGGATGGAGCTTGGTGCAGTGGTGATGCTTCCCAGAATGTCACTGTGAGTGCAATACCTCTGGATTTGTCCTGTGTCAAGCTATGGATGTCTCATGGTGTGAAAAGACTCGGGTTCTCGATTGCATACAAATATCTTTTCATCTCTCTAATCTTATAATGTGCCAACCCAAAAACAAGGTTGATAAGGTGAATAACCTGGTAACCAACGATGGTTCCCGGTTGATCGCGTCGTTTTGGGATTACCGATGTTGGTGAAGGTGGGATTCCATAGGTTTACTTAAAATGGCAGATCTCACATCATTTGGGCCAGGTTTATTCCTTTATCGGTGGATCAAAATGGACGTTACATTTTTATGAATGGGAAGGAGATTAGAGGGATAATAGGCCTTGATTTTTAGGTTTGAACCAAGTCTTATTCATTTATGGAAACATGCTATGAATAGGTCTATGGTGAGGTGTCTATTCATTTAATTAAAGTAATTAAATTAATAATGGGGTGAGGATGGGTATTAATTTAATTATAAATAATTAAATTAATGTTAATGTAGGGTATAAGGGTCATGGTTAGGTGAATGTGTTTAAGTTGGTTCTTCGACAGGTGACCAAGGGGAGTGTAACCCAATTTTGGTGTCTATAGTTAGTATATGTTTTGCATGCATCTTTTATTTATCATTACCACCCATAGTGTCGATACCTCCATAAGGTTCCTTCATCTTCTTCAACCTAAGGCCTTGGAAAGCTTAGTTTGTCCTAGTGTAAGGGTTACTTACCTTGGGGTATGCAATCATAGCAGTCCTTGTACCCCCTTTAATTCTATCCATTTGTGTGTTGGTCTTGGTGTGTCCTTTACTTATTGCCTCGAATACCATAGTTGAATACACAATGTCTAGACACATTTTTTTCCATCATACATCCTTGGTGAACCCAAAGTGAATATTATTTTGTCCCTTTTGATCAAGCACAACTCATTAAAAGCAACCAAATTCAATTTTGTCTTGTTTCGGTTCTTAAAATTCCAAAAAGCCCTAAAAATAATTTTTCTAGAAACCATCGACCCCTATGTAAAATATCCTCGAAAATAATGTCTTTGTCTATAGTTGATTATGCCTATCTTAGTTCATTTTCAATCCCGACACCATCGACCCGTGGAAATTTTGTGTAGGGCCCATTGTGTCTAAATCATAGTTTTCCGTAATCTTATTTTCAATTTCCGCACTACACCAATGTCTCCTCTCAGGATCTTTTTGGCACAATTGAACCACCTAAACTTATCCATGGGAATTCCTACATGCCTACATATCCTCTTCATGCTCCAAAATTCTATAATGTTACAAACACCAATCTTCCCACAATCCTCGATCCCACTTATGAAACTCTACCGTCCTAAGCCTATCCCTTTGATCCGTCAGCAGGGTCACTCAATAGAATGTAACATGGTTGAGGTTGAGCATATAGATCCCAAATACATCATTAAAAACCTTAAAAAAATTAATGTTTTACTCTTGAAAAATATGGAGGTTTCTGAAGGATACCTGCCAGCGCCATGGAAATAACTAGGCCTCATTCTAATCAAGAAGCACTCAATCATGATTAGGCTTCTCCTTATAGAACTAATCAGAGTGAGTCCACTAAAACTCCCACTAATGAGCATAATAATAACAAACAAACACCCACCTCTAAAGGTCACTCTTCTTCTATAGACCTTAACATAGTGATAATCAAACTCCTAGAACAGATGGCCTTATCCTAAGATACCACCACAACTAGCATGATTTAGATGCATAATCAAATGTTACAATTAATATATCAAAATGTGGTGCCTAGCATGCCTTCTCATACACCTCCCCACTGGTAGGTGTGCATGGGAATCATATTCCTCCTCCACCAATCCAGAGTGAGATATCACAAAAGGTCCAAAATGAAAAATATCACTCTTTATAAAGTTATCCTTACAACTTTCAAATTCAACACCATACAAGCCCCATGAAAAATATCATGGACATCGTAGAGCCTTCATACTATCAACATACCTTGCTAAAATAAAGTCATCCAGATTCAAAAGAAATACCATTGACATGTATTATAGCCTAAGAACACCTCAAGACTTTCTCGTACCTCAACAAAAGCTTCTTAAGACAAAAACCCTCCTTTTCTAGACTACATCGACCCTTGTGGAATATATTTTTCAGACCAATGGTGTCTAAATCTGAAATTTCCTCTATAGACTACATCAGCCCTGTGGAACATTTTTCAGGGCCGATGGTGTCTAAAGCTGAAAATGCCTCTACAAACTACATCGTCCCATGTGGAACATATTTTACAAGGTCGATGGTGTCTAAAGTTGAAAATACCTCTATAGACACCATCGACCCCTATCAAAACACAACTTTCGGGTGAATAGCACAAAGGAATACATGAACATTATTGACATTTCTTCCCAACTAGTGTCCGACCTCAAATTTCTCCACCAAATCACACTCTCGTATAATAACATCAACTTAGCCAACCCTTTCTCCTTAACGTAAGATTGGATCTCCAAATTTGAATATGATGATGATGACCTCATAGGTGGTGATCCTATTTATAGTGCCGTAATGATTGAGTGTCACACTACTCCATCGGTGCCATCCTCACCCATTACATCCATACCCGTATCGTACACACTCTTACTAGCCCTCTATAACCTCAGAGACCTCTCCCCTACCTCTTTCCCTTATGGTTCCTTGGCCCTTTGGGCCAGAGCCATATTATACATGGTATGAGGCTCGAGGAATGATGTCTCGATTTTAGAGCCTATCAATGCCATATGAAGAAGCTTGAAGCTGAGGTCAAACGTGACCAAACCAAAAAGGATACATAACCTTTTGCTTCAAATTTTTCTTCTACTCTCATTTTTGGTATTGCATGCATACTAACGTAGACTGTTGGGTTATGCATAGAAATCTTCCCATCTCCAAAACCCTTTCATGCACTTGGAAATGTAGGGTTGATTCCTCTTAGAACCACCCACCTTCCCATAGACCATCTAAACCACAACCTACATATGAAACACCAACCCATTCTCGAATCTCATTAATCTTTCTTTGGATTGAAATCTCGCTCCCCTCGTGTCTTACACACACTTCCAAAAATATTATCCTTGCTTGGGCTCTCTGCCCCACTTGGGTTTATCATCACCTTTATTTTCCCTTGACATATCCTACCATTGGAATGTCACAGTCTTGATTTCACCTATCTTGGCTTATTTTCCCGACATCTCCTAATCTTTGTTGGAATGTTGTGGTGTTGTGGTATTGATTTTTCCCATGTTGTGGAATGTCGCGGTCCGATTCTCGCCTATCTTGGTTTTCTTTTCCGTAACATATCCTACTTATCGAATGTTGTAGTCTTGATTCCACATATCTTGGCTTATTTTTCCCTGACATCTCCTACCATTGGAATGCCATGGTCTCAATTTTGTTTATCTTGGCTCATTTTCCCTAGACATCTCCTATCTTTGGAATGTTGTGGTCTTGATTATGCTTATCTTGGATTATTTTTCCTTGAAATCTCATATCATTGGAATGCCGCGGTCTTGATTGTGATTATCTTGGCTTATTTTACCCTAACATATCCTACTATTGGAATGTCGTGGTCTTGATTCCACCTATCTTGGTTTCTTTTTCCTTGACATCTCCTACCATTGGAATGTCACAATATTGATTCCACCTATCTTTCCTTCTTTTTCCTTGACATATCCTACCATTAGAGTGCCGTGGTCTTGATTATGCTTATCTTGGCTTTTTTTCCATGAAATCCCCTACCGTTGGAATTTCATGGTCTTGATTCCACCTATCTTGGCTTCTTTTTCCCTAAAATATCATACTTTGTTGAATGTTGCGCCTTGATTTCACCTATCTTTGCTTCCTTTACCCTAACATCTCCTACCGTTGGGATGTCGTGGTATTGATTCCACCTATCTTGGATTCTTTTCACCGACATCTCCTACCGTTGGAATGTCATGGTCTTGTGCATCCTCATTTAGGATCATAGTCTTGCTTAGATCTATTTATCTCTTTTATTCCTATGACACTTTACCTCTATGGGCCCATTTTACCGATGATCCTCTATTTTTTACTTTCATTTTTTCTTCTCTAAGGTTATAAAAACATGGATTGTGCTCATACGTAATAGGACAATCAATACAATCAAGTACACATTGGTGGGTATATTTCATTTCAGCTAGTCCTTTATTCAATTTTAGCATTACTTTCAGGGCTTTGGTGTTATGTATTGTTCTTTCATTGACTACCCCATGTTTCACTATTGCGATATGTGGTAATCAATGACCATGGAATATTTATACACCTAATTTTTTTATGCTTTCCATTTTCATACACATTACTAACAATTTCTCTTTTCAGGTTATAGGTCATAATTCATCTATCTCTGGAACGGGTGCCTTAAGGGGCCCATTTTGAGATAGGGGTAGGGTTATTCACATAACTATTTGATTAGGGATGATACATGGAGAGAGAAAATTTTTGGTCCCATTTATGTAGTTCTTTATCTTTTATCCTCCTATTTTGTCTCTCATTCTTCTAATATATTTCTTTCTTATGACCTCATTTATTTTGTTTTACATTATCCTTCCTTCCCATGACACTTTGCACATCCATTTGCATTTTTCTCCCTTAACAACACCATCACCAAAGGGAAATTACATCGGTGGAGATTCAAATTCATTGTTGACACCTTCACACATGGGAAATGACATTGATATAAAGACCCCAACTCTCATTTTCATCATGATAGGATCATAATTGCACAAAGGAACTCTCCATTAGCTATTTTCTCTTGTTCCAACTTACACGTGCTTGCTTAGCTTCGTATTTCTTATATATTAACTCTTGGATTGGAGATTCTTCTTTCTTGGATTGGTTTGCTTGCACTTTTGGGTCATCTATAGTGAGCTAGGACCGGATTGTTTCCCCTTCTCTACCCGAAAGTTTTTCTCTCTTTGTGTATGTTCTTTTGGGAGATAGATGCATTAACAACTCGCCCCCAACATGTAAGTTCTCTAACTCACTTTTTCATTTTGTATAGAGTAGTTTCCTACATTTGTTACATAATTTATGTTAGCTTAGTATTTTATGGACATGCTAGGTTAGCATATTTTATTTTAGTGTTTCACCATTTTCTTTAAGTTGTTAGATGAAATAAAAAAGGGTGTGGGCCAAGGAGGAATACCTATGATGATGGTTAGTTTGAAGGTCATTGCGTGTGTTATGACTTCTTGATCCAATGCTAACTGTGAGAGATTCCTTTTGGCTAGGAGGAACTACCTGAAATACACAATAAGACCACAAGAAAGAGTTAAACAATATATGTCAGTGGGTTGCCTAGTGGGTGCTAGATATAGGAAGTGTGATACTTCCTCGATGGCAATCAATCCACTTGTTTAATACAATTTAATGTAGGAAATAACATAAATAAATAGAATCCTACTATAGTTGATATGATTTAGGTATCTCATCCAAATACAATAAGAAAATCTGACATAACAGGCTAGGCTATGATCAGATCTGGAAATGAGGTAAATAATTAAGGTGTTGGAACTGGTCAAGGTCAGATTTTGGGTCACTTGAGTCACTTGGAAAAGGTTATTGGGATCTAGTATTAACAAGATTGCCAAATAGAGAGATTGACATCAGTTTGGTATGACTGACAATGGTTTAGTAAGAATCGACAAAGGTTATCATGCGCTTTGACCGTAATAACTCAATAGGTCATGGTTTTACGGATTTTTCTGAGACTGAATCAGAGATGGTAAGGAGTTGGTTTAGGTCCGGGGAGGTGTCGGGAATATTAAGAGGTATTCATGAGTAGGAAGGGGTGATTAAAATGGTTGTGAGTGATGGGAATGGTCAGGTTATAGGAAGGAAATAGTGGTGGGGTAAAAATATAAATGGTGGTTGATAAACAAAAGGTGAAGAACTCTTATAAACTAAATAGAAATGAAATGGTGTAGGTTAGAGACACACTTATTTCTGTACAATTTCAATGGCTAGGTGGTGGTGTTTGGGTTGGTAAAATGGTGATTAGTGCCATGGTAGTGCTTCCTGCAATTCTCATGTGAATGAAACTACCTTCTCGATCGCTGGTTGTCTTTGGCTATAGTTGACTGGATGTATGAAAGATCTCTAGTTATTGCTTGCATGTAGATATCCTTTTCTCCCAAAACTCGAGTTATGGTTATTTAGTAACCGATAATGGTTTAGGGTTATCGGCATCAGTTTTAGGTTGACCGGCATCGATTAAGGCATGATATTCTAGGTCACCTAAAATAACAGATCTTATCTATCCCCTTCCATATTTTTGCTCATTTGTGCTGGGTCTAAATAGAACGTTACATTTAAATACACGAGAATATGGTTAGAGGAAGAATATGCATGTGATTTTAGGGTTATACTAAGTATTAGTTCATTAAGGTAAGTAGGGTTAAGTCTTAGTTAGTTATGGAAACATGCTGTGAGTAGGTCTATGGTGAGGTGTCTAGGTGAGGTGGAAATTGGTTTTAATTGAGGTAATTAGATAATAAATGAAGTGAGGATGAGTATTCATTTAACTATAAATAATTAAATTAATATTAATGTGGGGTATAAGGGTCATGGTTAGGTGAATGTGTTTGAGTTGGCTATTCGAAAGGGGACCAAGGGGAGTGTGACCCAATTTTGGTGTCTACATTTCCCCCTTTTTGTTACATAGCTTGTATTGGTAAGGGACGCTGAAAAAAAAAAGGAAGTGATTGCCCCATGTGTGGGTGAAGGTGATCCCCCTCAAACCGGTCATTGATGAGGTGTGAGATGGAATCAGTGAGTGGTTTGATATATGTGTAGGTGGTGAAGATAGGTGGGGAAGGGTTTGAGTATTGAGGGAAAGGGTGACAATTAACTCGGGTAATAGGTAGTAGGATGGGGTCAAAATCGGGTCATGGGTAATGAAAATCAAATGCACACACACACATAGATTGCAACACGGTACCAAGTTGAAGAGCTTGTAAACTCTACATCATCCAAGGTTGATAGGTTTATCCAAACAAGGGTGAAGTGATTCAGGTATCCAAGGTATAGGATATGGTCTAGAAACATAACATAGGTCAGGTGTAGGAACATTTAGGTATGTTCCGATACACCAAAGGTTTGGTTGGGATAAATGGCATGACAATAGGCAAGGTATGGTTATTAGGCTAAAACAACATAGGTAATAACATCACAAGGTATAGTGAGTACATAAGGTCAATGGTCACACCAAGTCGGTCAGTACAAACAAATAGGTCATGGCATGGGTAAGGCCAAGGTATGGGTAAAATACTCGATTCCTAAGAAACAACAAAGGAATCAGTAAGGGTAGGTTGAGCTTGTAGGCATGGTTCCCTAATTAGTGTCTGGGTTGATAACAAGTGGGTGAGTACATGTGGTGACAAGGGAAAAGGGAGCATGGTAAGGGAAACTAGTTTGAAGTGTGACCGACACTTGGTTACATGTTGGACCGATGCTCGTCACTAGACACAAATATGACCGACGTTGATCATAGCAGATTGGGATTAAAAAGGAAAATTCCACTTTTGCAGAGTCATTTTTTTTGGGCAATAGGAGAGAATGACAGAGGAGCAAAGGAAAAGTGGAAAGTGATGGAGCAAGATAGAGAGTTGAGTTGGTGAGCCTTGGAGCGGTGATCAGTCATTCAATAGGCGGGTCCACGAGATCGGTGTGAGTGATTCAGTTGGTTAGAGGTGAGGAGGGCATTTGGTGATGATAGAGGTAGGAGAGGGGTCCGTGGTCCACCAATATATAGTGGCTCCTGACGTTCCCCCACAGAGACGACATCACGATGAGGTAGGATTTGGTCCCATTCTATGTTTGTTAGATGAATTTGTTTGTATAGATTAGGTTTGGGTAAAAATGGGTTTGGGGGGAATCAAATTTGAATTTGGAAGGAGGATTGATGAAATAGGACTTGTAGGAAGTGGTATGTAGGTTAAAGAGGGGTGGGGATGGGTTGGGGTGAGATTTGGGTAGGGAAGGGTAGGTCGGTAGGGTAGAATGTGGAATGTTTAGAGAAAAAGGGTAGGGTTTGGAAAATTTGATGCACGATAGTGACCGACATCGGTCAAGGGTTAGCCGACGTCGGTGGGAGTTACCCGACATCACCAAGTGTGAGGTGACTGATGCCAATTTTGGGAGACCATTATCGGTCAATAAGAATCGATGACAGTTAGTATTTAGAGAAAAATGGGCCAAATGAGAGGGGGTGGGTGGGGAGATAGGTCTTGAGATAGGAAGGTAGTTTTGAAGGAAAACAGGGATGGTAATGGGTATAAATAGGTATGATTCGAGGGATGGGATGAGGGAGATAGGTCATGAGTAGGAAGGATCTTGGGAATAGGTGGGAAGGTCTAGGGTGAATGTGGGTATGGTCAAGGTTTAATCATGTTATGGTTTGTTGGATGCAAGCGAGGGACCAGTTGTGGATGCAAGATAGGGTACCACCCCTATTAGTATCAATACGAGGAAGAATGATAGTTAAGGAGTGATGCCATGTTACAAATGTTAGCCTGATTGATCTTAGACGCTACTGACATATATTTTTGGAGCTGAGCCTGATGGTCACCCTCATTGATAGATGGGATTCGGTGACTAACACCTTTCATCTGCCGATAGGTGAGATCAATGTCACCTTGGAGGATGTTTATAGGATCCTGTGACTACCGATAGTAGGGATGTAGGTGTATTCCATTACCTTATAGGCATATAAGGAGTTGATGTTGATAGTGTTTGGTGAGGGGCTGGTGGAGTTGTGGTTCCATAGCACTAGCCTTGAGTTATGGAGACATGTACAAGGCCCATCCAGAGGAGATGAGGTTAGTGGTTCTGATTATGGAGGTAGTTTGTTGTTTTGGATTTCCGATGTGGAGAGATGTATATTCCCTCGGAATTGATGAGGGTTCTTCATGAAATGATGGAGGATAGGACCCGTTTTCATGGGTACCAATATTATTGGTGTATTTATATAGATAGTTATGGGCATATGGGAGGTTATGAAGGTTCATCAGGTTTGAAAATTTCTACTACATTGATGGGAATAAAATCACATCATGTATGTACATATAGTTGGTATGCCCCATCCAAATGAGTTTGATATGGGTTTGGTCCGAGTAGGCTACAGGCGATGGGTACCTATTGTTGGAGAGCGCTGGGATGCCAGGGCTACACATGATGTAGCATATTATAGGCATGTACTAGAGGGGTTTTTTGGCATGGACATTATTTAGAGGCTGTATGTGGGCTTCCCATTATATAGGCAGATGGCCACGAGTTAGATGAGCTATACCGCTTAGATGGAGAGAGGACACCATGCTAGGGAGCACGAGATGATACTTGTAGACAGGTCGAAGGCGGTAATTTTGGTTACCACAGATGTGCCTCCACCCTTCCCACAGTATAGGAGGGATGATGTGGAGAGGCCTATGCCTCTACCATAGCTGATGGTGCTGATAAGGCAGGAGGGGTAGGTAGTAGACCGATGGATTGATGATGCTAAAGTGATAGATAGATATAAAATTTTGTGGGAAACACAATTACAGGTAGTACCACCAAGGCCAGGGTAGTTTGACTTAGCCACTATCATAGTTCAAAGGGATGCCCTATAGGGGTAGGTGACTACCCTAGTGACATAGTTGGGGATAGTGTAGGGGTAGCTAATAGGGCCAGAGGCACATGTTTCAACTCTACAGGAATAGGTAGTAGCCTTTTAGGCCCAAGTTACATAGAGACAAGCACTTGCACAGGGTGAAGATGTAGATGGAGTATAGGTGGCCACCCTAAATATGCAGGTTCCAAGTTTGCAGGGCCAACTAACCACTACATAGGCACATATTGTGGCCCTTCGAGTCCAGTATAGGCACATGCCCCCACATAAGCTAAGGGAAAGGGTCCCATTTTACAAGTAGGGGCGGGACAGGGTACCACGGTACAAGTAAGCAGTCGAGAGATTGATGATACCGACAGAGACAATAGCGATGGTTAGGTTCAGGGATACCCTAGGTGAGGTGAGATACTATCAGGATCACTTGATGGCCACAAGGATAGATGTCCCTACCTATACAGAGTATATAGCATAACAGACATGAGTGATAGGACCAAGTCTCACACTCATAAAGGTGGAGAGTACATGGGGTGACGAGACCCAAGATAGGGTCGGGGCGAGGCTAATTGTTCATGAAGGCTAGCTCCGTGAGGTACTTGTAGAGGTCATACCAAGGCCCATTGAGGGTGGTGAGATGTTAGTGGGATGTAACACAGGAGCAGAGGAGGAGGAGGAGACATGTGAGACAGACATGGAGGGTATCATATGAGGAGGTGATTGATATTTGTGCGAACCTCCATTTTTGTTTATTTTTGATATATATCAGCCTGCATGCTGAAGAGAGCGAGGATATATATGAGATTTTTGAGTTTTTGTGTATTGTACTGGCACTGCGTGGCTTAATATAGTGAGGTCAGTATCTCGAGAGATTCAAGATATTTGTATTTATTTGTATCTTTATACATATGTATGGATACATAGAATTTCTCATTTATATAGATTATGATATTTATGATATGGATGGTGTACTTATTTTAATTTCTATTAATATTTGTGTATGTGATGGAAACAAGGTGAATTATCCGTGAGTGAGTTGAGGTCTTGTAGGAATGGTTGAGTTAGGTTAGTTAGGCATGTTGAATCAGGTCGTAAGCATGATGGAGTCAGTCATAGGCATGATGGAGTCACATAGGCATGATGGAGCCAGTCATAGGCATGATGGAGCCAAAGTCATAGGCATGATAGAGTCGGGTAATAGGCATGATGGAGTTTTGTGTTTAATGTTGATTTAATGTTTAAGTTGTTGGTGACATGGGAGAAAAATGGTGATGTATATACATGTTATGGTTTAAGTTTCCAAATATTTGCTAGAGTGGAAATGTGAAAATGATAAATGAATGATGTGAGGATGTGGTAAAAATGTTTATTAATTGTTGCTTGTTTGGTTTAATTTCCAATTGTTCATATAAAATGGAAATGAACTAAGGTAAGATGTGAATAAGTAAATGAAGGGGAAATAGATTAGGGTAAAGAGTTGCTTGAGCTCACCTTAAAGGTCCCTATGCCCTCGAAGTGTTGCCTACATAGCCCCAGGTGAAAAGGGGTTTTAGGCTGATGTAGTTCTCCCATAAGCTAGGGAAGAATATGAGGAATGGGCTGGTAGATCTTAGGCATGATTGAATGTAGGTAATAGAAACAATTGAGTTTAGGTCATAGGCATGGTTGAGTTTAGGTCATAAGCATGGTTGAGTCACTTTAAATATAGGTTTCAATGATCTCGGTCATATATAGGATAATCAATAAGTAATGAGGAAGGTGAATGGTAAGAGGTGGCAAATGAGCCATTTAATTGGTAAGAAACCTAATGATTCTACCATACCGAAGATGGGATTATGAACGTAAGACCCTAAAGGCATTGTATAATGGACTATTCTAAAGGTGAAGGAAGTCACATGATCATGAAATATCACAAATATGGCAAGTCCCTTAAGTAGGGATAAAACTATGGCACAAAAGGAAATGTGATGAAAGTGGATGGTGTAGCGTAGCTTAGTGTACGAAAAACATGTTTACTTAGTAAGAAACCCGGATAAAAAATAGGCAAGTCCATGAAAAATATTTCATCGCTTTTCATCATTTGTTTGTTGTTAATAGATTGGTCAATGTGGTAAGTCTATATGGGATGATTATATTATCTCCTTGAGGTCTTCGCAGAGTGATTGATGTGGGAAGCTTCTGGATATTTTTATTATATTTTTGCAATAACCTTATATAGCTGTCCTTCAAGGGAGTAGTATATTTATAGTGATTTAAATAGAGAAAAGATGTCCCATTTTAAGGGAGTCATCTTTGCTAGAAGTTTGAATCAAGGAGTCGAATTCCATTTTATTTTTTAGATGTTTAAGTCATGTAAAAGACTATAGAGGAAGATTAGGTTTTTGTTTAGAAGACAATACCATAGTACACATGGGTTAATTATGAAAGGGATGACATCAAGTGATGAATGACCATGGGATTCCGTATTTAAAAAGACTAAACGTATCAATGAGAATCCTACCATGAGTAGAGACATGGTACTCATATTGAAGATAAGCCTGAAAGGTGATAGGTAATTACATGATTCTTTTTAGTCGTTGATCCTTAAAAATGGGTAATATGGAGGGTGAACAATGCTCAAGGGATGAGTGGTCAATTAATAGAAAGTGATATAGAATTTGATGTCAATAATAAAATGGTCGAAGATGCAAGGATTGAGGGGCTCAGGTTTGGGTTTACCTTTGAGTGAAGAGAAATGATAAGCACTTGATCCATAGGCATGAGTAACGATATAGGGTCCAAGCCAACTAGGATAAAATTTTCCCTGCTTACTTTTCTCTTCTTTGGTTACATGTTGATTTTCTTTAAGGACAAGGTTGCCAACCTAGAGGGTTCATTCGGGAACACATTTTTCATAGGCACATTTGATACATTTTTGTAAATTTGGAGATGATCAAGAGCGCTAAGACAACATTCATCTAATAACTCAAGTTGCACCAAACGATCCTAGCGAAAGTCATCGTCATTGAGCATGACTTGTAGTGAGATGTGGAGAGATGGAATATGGAATTCGAGAGGTAAGACAACATTGGTACTGTGAGACCGTGAGAAAAGGTTTGGTAGTAGTCGAAGTGTGAATACTAGTGTGATAAGCCCACAAGGTGAAAGGAATATGTGAATTCCAATCCTTGCTAGTATCATCAACTACTTTCATAAGAATTTTGTTCAAGGTTTTATTGGTCAATTCTACTTGGCCATTGGTTTGTGGGTAACAAGGTGATGAGAAACTAAGATAGATGCCAAAAGCATCGCATAACTTACGTAAGGTTTTGTTTTTGAATTGCTTTCTTTTCATCGGTGATGATACGATGAGGAACAATCAAGCAAAAATGATGGGATGGTTGATAAATTCACATATTTTCATGGCTTTAATATAAATGAGGGGGATGGATTCTACCCATTTAGTGTAATATTTAGTAGTGGTTATGATCCATTGATGATGTTGTGAACAATGGGGATTGATCTCACCGACAAGATCCAAGGTCCATTTAGAAAAGGGCCAAAGGTTTCATGCTTTGCACCTGTAAGGCATGACTAGGTGTGTGATGAAGATTAGCATGTTTCTAGAATTTTACACAACGTTTGACATAGTCACAACAATTCTTGCGGTTTAGGGTTGGCCAATAATAGCCATGGCAAAACATGCATTTTGCAATAGTTAAACCACTAAAGTGGCCTCTACAAATTCCATCGTGAACTTCCTTGATGATGTAGGGAATTTTAGAACTTGTAAGGCATCGTAAGAGTATACCATTCAAGACGCACTTATAAAGGAGACCACCCATGATGACATAGAATGAGACACTTTTAAGAAAGTCACATTGTCCATTATGAGTTAGATCAGTAGGTAGAATGGAAAGTGAAAGATAGTCTGTAAAATGCTTATACCAAAGGTCACGTGGGTCAGGAACAATGGTTCTGACGGAGTAGAACTCACGAGGTAAATAAGAGGGTGATTGTAACCTTTATATTGTTAAAAATATTTTAGAGTTGAAGGGCCAAATAGGTATCTAATAAGCAAAGTAAGCCATGGTATCCACAAACTTATTAGTAGAACGGGGTGGTTTGAAGTGCATAATGGTCAAAGGTGGTCAAAAGTATGTCTACGTGATGTTTATACTTTTGAAGTATCTCATGATGACACTAGTATATACCATTGACTTGGTTTACGACCATCTAGGAATCACCAAAGATTTTGATTGACTTAACATCTAAGGCATACACAACCTAGAGACTCGATACGAGTGTTTTGTATTCGGAAATATTGTTTGTATGATAAAAATCTAGTTTTAAATATAAAGGCATAGGTTCACCATCATGAGGAAAGAAGATAACACCAGCCCCACCTCCATGTTGGCACGTGGAGCCATCAAGGAAGAGTGTCATTTGATAAGTGGTATTGTATAAGGAGAGGGTAGCTATGGATTCATTTGGGAAATCGAAGTTAGAGGGTTGATTCTCGGAAAGAGGTGCATCTCGCTAGTTGGTCGCTGATAGGTTAGCCCCGAATGGAATTTTGATGAATGAATTTAAGGTCGAGGTCAACAAGAAGCATAATCCAATGTGTGACTCATTAATTTTGATAGGGTTTGGCATACATATAGTGTAGGGGTTAGTATCTATAACAATGAAGGTTTTGTGTTTGAGTAGGTAATGACGGAGTTTGGTGGTGATGAAAACTAAGGCTAAGAAGAGTTTTTGGGTTTGGTGTATCTAGTTTCCTAGTCCGTAAGGGTATGGCTTATGTAATAAACCTCTTGCTCTCTATGTTGCTCGTCATGATGAGAGAGCATGGCACGTAAAGAATGGTCAGTGGTGGAAATGTACAGGTAAAAGTGTTTGTCATCCTTAGGAGGAATGAGCACTGGTGGTTAAAGGAGGTATTGTTTTAAGGCTTCAAAGGCTTTATGTTATTCATCATCCCGCTTTGAATGAGACGCCTTTCTTGACAAGATGATGAATGTTTGATAGTGGTTGGAAAGAAACGAGATAAAATGACATATGGATTGTAACTTACCTTGTATGCTTGAATTTGATGGAGATTAGTAGGTGGAGGCAATTCTAGGATAACATTAATTGTAGTAGGATCGACTTCTATGCCAAACAAAGAAACAATGAAACCAAGGAGTTTTCCTGAAACTTCCACAAAGATGCACTTCTTTGGTCGAAGATGAACATAATACTTGATGAGGTGGTCAAAGATGACCTTAAGGATGGTTAGGTGTTCGGATCAATGTTTGGATTTGACAAGAAAATAATCTACATAATCTTCTAATATGTGATGCATGATGTCACGGAAGATGTAATTCATGGCTCCCTGATATGTAGCATCAACGTTTTTAAGGCCAAAAGGCATGAATCGATAGCAGAAGGTCCCCTAAAAGGTGATGAATGTAGTATTATGTTGATCTTCTAAAGCAAGTAATATTTTATTATAGCCTAAGAAACCGTTGATGAGTGATATCATTTCATGGCCGATAGTGAGATCAACTAGTTGGTCGATGCCTCGTAGGGGAAAATCATCTTTGCGACAAGCTAGGTTGAGGTCATAGAAGTCCATGCAAATATTTGAGTCTCCTTATCACCTTTGTGATAAGAACGATGTTAGAAATCCATTGGGGATAGTCAATGGGTAGAATTAAGGAAACCGAGAGAAGGCGTTGAAGTTCTTTTTTTGACTAGAAGAGCAATGCGAGGATGCATTTTCCACACTTTTGTCGATGGGTTTGGCATTAAGAATGGTTACGATATTGTGGACCATGATTTTAGGGTCAATACTGGGCATATCGACATAGGACCAAGGAAATACATTGCTATGGTCCGAGGGGAAAGAGGTAAAATATTTCTATTCAAAGAACATCTAAAAACTGACCTATCTTTTGGATGTGCGGGTCATCCAGAGTATTAATGTTGATATCGATAGTCGATTCGTTCAACATGGTTTGCATCTTAGAGGGTAACGAAAGGTGAATATAAGAGTCTTCCACACCAAGGTAGGTGAGGATGGACTCATCATCCTGACATTGAATGACATTAATAGAAGGTGTATCATCATCGATCATGTCGGGATACAGAAAGGGGAGAGAAGAGGGAGCCTCACCATCATGTTGATAGGTCAGAGGTCACATGAAAATTATGTTTATGGAAAAAAGTTAGGAGGAATAGATTTAGGATCTATGGACTCCGTGGGTGAAGATGGTGACGTGGGTGAATGAGGTGGAGAAGGTTTGTCTTCCTTAATGAGGTCAACACGGGCCTTCTTGGGAGGTGGTACATAAAGCCAATGCCACTACGGTCATTATGTTTACGGGTAGTATAGGAAAGGATAGTATGACAACCTTGTTCATAAAAACCAAAGTCAAAGCCTTTCCATGTGCAACGGTGGAGAAAAGTGTGGGTGAAGCAAAGAGCTTAGTAAGGGATTGTATGTCAGATGAAAATGGTCATGTTTGGGATGGAGGTGTGGGTGAATAAGTGGCTATATCAAGTCCTCCATGTGTTAGATTAGTGCGAATGTGGGGAGGACCATAAGGAAAAACCTCACCTAAGTGGTAGTCATAACTAGGGTGTTGGCGTAGGTTCCCATACTCTTGTGGAGTGAGGAATGTGTTGATATTGTATAGGCGGACTCTGCTGCAGTGAGGCATTGAAAAAACCTTCTAAGGGATAAATAGTTGATATGTGGGTAGTGGGGATAGATGATTCGCTAGATGATTGGGAAGCGCATTTAGTCATCCGTAGAGGCTACAAAGGTATTAGGAATAACATGGTTAGATGTGGGAGAGGTGGCAAAAGCATTGGTGGATGGGATTGTGGGTGAAGGTGAAGTGGGGTAATGACAAATGCCTTGAGTGGTACAAGCACATCTTCGGGATGGTACAAAATGTTACATGTCTTGAATGGTGGTGGGTCAATGGGGGATGGTGTAGTTATGTCCCTCATGCTCGAATTTTACAAAATGATGTAAGGTTGAAGGGACACAACCCATGATGTGAATGCAAGCTTTGCGAGCAATATGTTATAATGGAATTCCTTCTCTAAAACTTAGAATAGTTCCTGGGACAATGTGAGGGCCTATGCGAACATGAAGGACAATAGTGCCAAGGGTGGAGGTGATGGCATTGTTGAAGGAGCACAACATAAGTGGGTTACTATGTATATAGTTAAAGGGGATACACATTTGATTGTATGTGTGCTAGGAGATGATGTTAATGCTAGCACCACCATCAATCATGATGCATCATACACATATGTTATCGATATAGATAGAAATGGATAGGGCGGGATACAGTCATCCGACCGGAGGTAGAACAATCTCCTCTTCGAGAAGATGAGGGTGACGACTTGAGGAATGGTCATGTGGGTAGAAGCGGAGTTGATTTTGTTAGCGCGACCATGTGGTGAGGGGTGATAATTGAGGCCATTGGTGTGGGGTCATTGACATAACTTTAATGGATTGTAAAACCTTGATAAGGGCTTATGCATTGTCTGCGTGGGATTCAAAGGTCTAGATGAGATCATACAAAGACATCTTTAGAGGAGACTCGTTGTAATTATTTTATCATCATGCAATGGGTGACCCCATCGTAGATTGGGTATATAAGTCCACAGATGGTGATTTTGGGAGTGGGTGTAGATGGTATATTGGATACAGGGTTGATGTTATCCATATTTCACCTTGTGCCAAATATTGATTGACCATGATCTCGCATAAAAAGAAAAATTATTCAAAAAGGGGCAAAAGATGAATTGCGGACCCGTAGGCCTGATTTTTATTCCAATCAGACTGCAACATGTCCCATATTAAAGAGGGGCCTATTTTTCAAACTAGTTTTCCCACCCACTTGTACGGATTTGATACAAAATTTGAAGGGGCATATCTTTCGACTCAGGGCTTGAAATATTGTGAATCTGACACCATTGGAAAGATCTTGGCCTCACCCACGCAATGGAGGTATGAGACTTTATTTTTGAGGAGGTTAGGTAAAGGAAATGGAGGAAAACATCTTCGAGCTTTCAATGCAAGATCCACCAATCTCAACAACCAAATCGGATTCAATCTATTTCCATTGTTTCCTCTCTCTCGAGATGCCAAACCAAGGATCAATGTAGTAAAGATAGATTTGGGGGTAGATTTAATTAGAGCCATTAACAATGGTGGTTGAGATGCACCCAATTTTTCTCAATTCTCTTTCTCCTTCTACTCTCGGATGAATCTATAAAGATAGGAGTAGGATACATTGTAAAGGGTTGGACATTCTTTGTTTTGCAGGCTCCCTTCTCCTCTTATCAAAGAAATTTGTGGGTTTCAGCCTTCCATAAAAAATTACATCACGTTTCTACCTCTTGGATATTTTTTAATGTCTTTGTATCAATGTACGGAGCAATAAAACATGTCCGTGATCGATTTTAGATCTTCTCTTGTCTCTTTTGATTCATCTAGTCTCCCATTTTATATCCAAATTTACCTATGCTTGTTTATTGTATGCATTTTGTTGTTTTGTGTCTATTAGAAAAATAAGTGTTCATCATTCCTTTGGTGCATCACCTTGTAGTTTAGCTTTGTTTTAATTTCTATATTTCTTCTATCCCTGTCTCCTTAGTATAGTTTAGATTAGGATTAATAATAGATCCTCTGCAAGTTTTTACGTATCCACCTAAACATAGGAATAAGGAACCAACCTTAAATTTGGAGAGCTTTCCCATTTTGCAAGATCCCACACCTTAGGGAAAGTTAAATGTTACGCAATCACACCAAATGACTCTGACTTAGAAAAGCAGACCTGTAGAACTCATTTGGGGGTGCTGTGATTTTGTGTTAACAGTTTTGGCATGCTTGGTGGGAGTAAGAAGTCTCCATATTATTACAATAAGGATTGATGTACACTTGCTGTGATTTTGGATTTTAAGAAGCCTTAAAATTGTACATTTGGCGACTCCAAAAGAAACAAATCTACTAGTTTCAGTAGCCCAAGCTTGGAAGATTCATGAGAAAAACCCAGTGTAGAGCAAGGAAAGAAGGTATATTTGAATACTTGCATCTATCCCTAGGCAGAGAAAGGAGAGGAATAAGAATTCAAAGGTCTCCATCTCCACCAAGTAGAACCTTGTCAACACCTCCACCTGCAAGGCATTTCTTTCATTTTGCAAGGATTCCAAGGCCAATCAGAATGGCACAACCAAATCCATATGTAAACTTCACTGGTAGTAGTCCACTCTCCTTCATTACACAAAACCCAATGATTATTGTAGCATTAAAGAGCATCCCACATTTCACTGGGGAAAATCAAACTTCTCCTGGCGACCATGTCTAATATATTGTAAATGTTTGTACAATCCATGAGATCCATGAGATGGACATTACAAGAAAGCTTCTCACGTATTCATTTAAAGGGAAAGCTTCCCAATGGTTCAAGAGTCTTGAAGCAAGTCGTATCCAGAATTGGAACCAGCCGTGCACGGCCCTTCACAATCAGTTTGGGGAAAAAGATGATAAATTTTCTTTGTTGGAGCAACTAACAACAATCAAGAGAGCCCTGAATGAGCAGCTGAGAGACTTCAACCTCAAATTCCAGTGGGCATGGGATAGGATTCCAATATCTATAAAGCCCACTAATGAAGGTGCCTTCTTATAATTTCTTAGGGCTTTAAATTATTATATTTCTATGATGATTCAATCAATGGGGGGCACTACATTACCTATAGCCTATAGCCTCTCAATAGGGGCTGAGAACCATTTGATTCAAGCTAGTAAAATCACCCCTATGCCATCCATACCTCTGCCTCGAGTTAGGAAGCCCAGATACTAGCCAAACACATACATTAGCTCCTATACCCACCCCCAAGAGTCAAAGCTCAACTGAAGCTTCTACTTCATCATCTAATACCTCTAAAGAGTTTCAAGAAGTGGTGATGAAGCAACTCCAAAACTTTGGGAATGAGCTAGTGACCATCAAAAGACAACAAGCTTTGATTTCTAGGCCATACCACCTAGGCTATATATCTAGCCGTGAGCCCAATATAAGCAAAATAGGGACCACCTTAGACCGTAGATATATCCAAGAACTTCTAAAGCAAATACCAAGGTGGGATATATCCTAGACTTGACCTTAGATGAGTGGGCAAACAAAAACATGCTTTTGAACTCTATAAGGAGATGGAGGAATCAGGCCGGGTGTTTACTACCTACATGAAGAGAATCAACTTATTCTTGACCAAATCAAGCCAAAATACAAGGATGACAATGGGGTGTGGCAATTTTTCTTTGATGGCTCAAGGAGTAAACAAGGAGCTAGAGGAGGAGCCATGATTGTGTCCCCCAGAGGTATGAGATATTATTTAGCCTTCAGATTCTAGTTCACTTGCTCAAATAATACCGTTGAATATGAGGCTTTAGTCCAAGGTCCTCATTGGGTAAAGAAGTTGGGAATCAAGAATTTGTAATTATTTGGTGACAGTGAACTAATTTCCAATCAGTCAAAGGACTTAATGCTATAAAAAATGACCTGCTCAAGAACTACAAGAGTAGGGTATGGGATCTCATGGAGGATTTTGAGGCCTTTAGTGTTGTGTCCATACCTAGGAAGTAGAATGAAGTTGCTGATAGACTTGCAGCAGTTAGAGAAACATTTGATGTGGTTGAAAACATCAAGAGGGACAGAGAACAAATGTATATCCATGTGGTTATGAGGCTAGCAATGCCATATAATAATACATACTGGCAGGTGTTTGAGAATGATTAGCAAATCATTAAATTTCTACAAGAAGAAGCTGAATTCTCAGCTATAAACCGAGTAGAATAGAGCAAGAGTATGGGAGTCGATAGTACAACTGCATATAAACAAGCTTCCCAAAGGCTTAGTGACACTAGAATTTATTTTCAATCCTAATGATCTGATTAAAAGGTAAGGCTAACATGCAGATCAAAGGAGAAGATTCAGAGTCAATCCCAATCGGAGAAGACAAAACACTTCAAATTGGCAAAGTGGCCACAAAACAAGAAAGGTATGAATTCAAACAAATTTTCCAAGAATTACCTAATGTGTCTGCTTGGAGTTATGAAGACCTAAGGGGTTTAATCCAAAGCTAGCATAACACACAATGGAACTAGATCCAACCGCTTAGCCCATCGGGAAGAAGTAGAGAGCAATCAACCCATATATTGAGCATCTGATGAAGAAGGAGATGAACAAGATGATAGAGACAAACATCATATTTCTAATTAAACACTCAAGTTGGGTTGAAAATCTTGTCCCAATCAGAAACAAAAATGGAGAAATCAGGCTATGTGTTGACTTTAGGGATTTGAACAGAGCCCCCCTCAAAGATCACTACCCAATCCCTTCAATGGAGAATATCTTACAAGAAGTGTCTGGGTTAGAAATGTTCTCCCTCCTAGATGGCTACTCAGGGTACAACTAGATCATGGTGAAAGAAGATGATCAATTCAAAACAAATTTCACCACCAAATGGAGCACCTATGCATACAAGAAAATGCTATTTGGATTGTCCAATGCTAGAGCCACTTTTTAAAGGGAAATGGATATGGCATTAAAGGGAATGATAAAAAAAATAGTGTTGATCTATCTGGATGATATTACAGTGTTTTCCAAGAACATAGCAGACCACCTTTTTCATCTAAGGAAAGTGTTTCAAAGATGCAGGAGATTTGGGGTATCCTTGAACCCTACAAAAATGCATATTATTGGCCCATGAGGGCAATATTTTAGGCCATATTGTGTTTACGGAGGGTTTGGAAATTTAACTAGAGAGAGTTGATGCAATAAAAGAACTTCCATTTCCAAGTCACAAGAAGGCTCTTCAAAGCTTCTCGGGAAAAATCAATTTTGTTCGCAGGTTTGTTCCAAACTTTGCTTCCCTCATTAAGCCAATAACTTTGATGTTGAACAAGAGCTTAACATTGTGGGATACATTGAAGGAAAAACAAGTTTTGAGGCTATCAAAGAAGCCATATCATAAGCCCCAACTCTTGTGAACCCGCATTTCTCCAAATATCTCATACTTGTATGCCTTTGGTGGTAGAGACAAAATTTCTACAATCTTAGCGCGAAGAAGAAAAATAAAGTACTGAAAAAACCAATTGCTTTCTTCATCCGAGTTTGGAAGATTATGAGGTAAGGAAATCCTTCATTGAGAAGCAGGTCCTCATGGTAATCGTGAGGATTGAAGAAGTTTAAGCATTTAGTTTCAAACAAAAAATCCATTTATTGGTCTCCCATACGTGAGTCAAAGAATTCCTTCTCAACAAGGACCTGAATGAGAAACATGTAGGATGGATCACTTGTGTCATGGAATATGACATTGAGATCAAGGTCACCACGCTAGTCTATGGGAGGGGATTGTGTGAAAAACTAGCCTCTAGTCTAAAAGAAGAAGTAAACAATGAAAAGGAGGCTGTTTTTGTTCTACATAATAGTAAAAAAGAAGAAGATGCTGATGTACCTGCCCCTTGTTGGAATCAAGACATAATGCACTTCCTTCGAATGGGCTTGTGTCCTCATTGGATGAGTAAAGAAAAAATAAGGAATTTTAGAATCCAGGCCATCCCATATGTTTTCATTGATGGTGTATTATTTAAAAGGGACATCAATGGTGTTCCTGTTAAGATGAATTGGGCCGTATTAGGTTGAAAGAATAATACAAGAATTCCATGTTGGGGAAGCTGGAGGTCATTTTTCTCCAAGAGTGACAACACTCAAAATCATGAAAGTAAAATATTATTCACCCGGAGTGTTTAGTGACTGCTACACATGGATCAAAAGGTGAAAGAACTGTGCATTCTTCAAGGGAAAAGAGAAGCTAGCAGCACTTCCATTACACCCTATTTTGGTTGATCAACCTTTCATGCAATGGGGATTAGAATTCATTGGAGTCATCAATCCAAACTCAAGCCAGGGTCACAAATGGATCCTGACAGTGAAAGATTATTTCACCAAATGGACCAAGGCAGTGACACTCAAGGAAGTAAATGAGTCTAGTATCCTAGATTTCTATGAAGGAATAATGACCAGATTTGGGGTATCAGCTACTATCATATCGGATAATGCATTGGCCTTCATAGGTTCCAAGATCACAGGATGGGGTGTTAATAATGGGACTTATTTGAGTACTTCATCAAACTATTTCCCTTAAGGTAATGTCCAGGATGAGTCCACAAACAAGAACCTGCTAAAGATCATCAGAAGAATTCTTGATGAGAATTAGAGGACTTGGCACACAAAGCTCAAAACGGACTTATGGGTTGATAGAATAATGCCCAAGAGATATACAATCTATCCTTTCAATCTCGCCTATGGGAAAGAGGAAGTGTTTCCTATATCACTTGAGTTGCCAACATTAGAGCTCATAAAGCAACTAAAGATGTGTGAATGTGGACCAATGGAGGCCAAGTATGCGGAGCTAATAAAATTAGAAGAAACTAGAGAGAATGCTCTCAAGCAAAGAAGAACGATGATGTTCTCTTCAAGTAATAAAGAACAATGGGAAGTGAGTGCGGGTTTGGGTACATGTGTCTTTGCTTGTGAGGGAAGAGGCTTTATAGGAGGGGGAATGGGTCACCCACTTTGGTTTTGTACGTGGAGCGGTCTTAGGTTTTGCTAGCATATTATTGGGTAAAGGTGGGGAAGAAGAGTTGGTGATGGAGGGTTTGGTTGATTTAACTACCTTATTGGAGGGTAGTGGATTCTTAGATTTGGGTTGCACCTTCTTGGGTAAAGGTGACATGGGAGTATGTGATGTAGAAGGAAAAAATGATGGTGGAAGAGGATGGGTTGCCCATAGGGGGAAACCGAGTTGTGGTGGAAGTGGTTAAAATGGGAAGATGAAGATGTCCGTATAACATGGAATGATAAAAAATCGTAAAAATGAGATTATCAAGAAGAGGATGGAATGGCTTGGGTGGCAATCCCTATAAAATATGTCTGTGAGATAGGGAATTGGATAGCCTCGGATTCACGTAGGTAAAATGAACGAGATCATGTCAATAGGGTCTTGGGATACTATGGGAAAACCTGTCCCCAATAGGTAGTGATCGATCTAACGAGTCTCCAATTGGTAGGAGAGATAATAGGTGGGGTGATGCAAACTTCGTCCTTGGTGGAGGATAAGATGATGATGATTCTTCTATGGACGAGAGAACAAAAGTGTGTTGATTTGTTAGGTAGGGTGTGAGGTAGATGGCAAAATGGCATCGGTAGAAGGTGTGGGTTCCTCCATGAGAGCAGGGGGAGATGAGGGGGACTCCTCTGTGGGTGAACGAGTAGAAGAGGTATGCTCCTCTATGGGTGGAGGAGATTGTGCCAAGATTTCCTTAATAGATGAAGTAGGTATGTTTTTTGGAACAGTTGGTATGATATCAAAAAACGCGTGAACTTCATGGACATTGCTTTTGCTGGATGAAGGTTCACTATTTTTATTAGACAATGGTTTATGATTAGGGAATTTTTTTGAAGATGTGCAAATTCTGATTTGCTAGCATGTTCGGGTTATATACAACAAGGTCTCCATTGTCTATCATCTCTTGAACAATGTTTTTAAAAGTTATGCAGTTACCATCATTATGTCCTTTAATGTGATGATAATTACAGTAGTCATGTTCTTTATACCATGTGTCATGGGTTGAGCAAGATCAAAACTTGCATGAGGTTTTATGGGAGGAAGTGTAATGGATCCAACTTTAAGAAGCATTTCCAAGACTGATGAATAGGTCTCTCCAATCGATGTGTATTTCCACTGATCTAGCCGGAGTGAAAGGCATGGGCAGGAGAAATATTGGAAGAAGTTTGGGCCTAATTAGAAGGATGAGGTGGACCTTCCTTGAGGACTATCGCGTTGGTAGATCCTTTGGGCTTTGAATAGTTATTTTTAGGTTTCGAAGATGAAGAAGACTCATTTGATTTGAATGGGGTGTTCTTGTTCTGTAATTGGATATTCTTTTCTTCAATGGCACAAGTTTCAAGTTTTTGGGCCATGGTGAACATTTCATCAAAGGTTCGGAAGGTTTGGACTTACAGAGTTGGTGAGGTTTGTTTGATACAAACTCTAGTGAACAACTCAATAAGTTCATGTTAGAATTTGAGGATTCTAATAAATACGAATTTAATCAACTTACATATTATATAATGTTACGATAAATATTTAAATAAACATTACATCATAACATAAGTAAATAAAGAAATACTTACAGGAAATAAATAACACATGTGACATAATATTCATAGTAGAAAACCCCAAAAGGGTAAATACCACTTTGAAAATAAGCTTTTACTTTAGAGAACTTATTTTACATCCAAGAAGATCACCTCCTTCTTTAAAACCCTATTTACCAGGGTAAAACAAAATCGCTTGATTTGCACACCTTTGATATATATTAAACGAGGACCTAAAGTCCTCTTTATATAAGGTGATCAGGTTTGTCTCCTAACCCACCTTTTCAACCTAAATGATTGACACATATACCTAGGTGAGTGTATTTAATAAATTTAAACATAAATGATTCACATTATTAAATACTTACCTAATGTATATTACCTAGGTATGAATATTTAACAACAAAAAAGTATTTCATATTATTAAATATTCAACCTATATAATAGTGATGGACCCATATTAATTAAGGGTTGGCAAGACCACTTAATCGTTATGTTCCAACACACCCCCTTAATGTTAAGTGGGATAACATATGCCAATAAATTACCACTCGTGGTACACTACAGGGATTTACAATCCTTAAAACTATAAAGGTTTTAGGCTAGCATATTAGGTGAATGAATTATAACACCTTCATCATACTCAAGTTACCTTTTAGTACAAAAGTATTTGGAATCCCAAAGATCATCCCATGATCAGTGGCTAAGTATGATTTGTGAGTTTTACATATTCTCATAGGTTTTTATAAAAGGTTATTAAACCCAAGCATATACGATCATTTTATAACCAAGGACCTACTTAATAATATGCTCATCTTGGATGTTTACCAAGAACCTTAATAACACTAAAGAGTTTATTTAATACCACCTTTAATATCTTTCTACACTTATTTCTAAAAAAGAAGCTGAGGAGGTATACATGCCCAAAGGTCTTTTTATACTTGCCCAAAGATCTTTTTACAAATTCCCGAAGGTCATTTTACAAAAATAAGTTCCATTAGGAGGTGACATTTTCATGCACACTCCCCCTCAATGGAAACTCCAACAATCCAAGCTTTTCACAAAAGTGACAAAAATTTATAGCACTCGGCTGGATTTGTTAAGATATCAACAACTGCTCTTCGATCGGTGTGAACTTGAGATCTATCTCACCACTTAGAACCTTCTCATAGATGAAGTGTAGATGCATCTCAATGTGCTTCATCCTATGATGTTGTACTTGATTATGTGTAAGATTTATGGTGCTTTTTTTGTCATAGAATAAAAAAGAACACTACATGGATCCTTAATCTTTATCTCATGGAACAACCTCTTTAGCCATAGAGCCTCTTTTGTAGCTTCCATTGCACTTCTATACTCAGCTTCTATTGAAGAGATAGAAACAGCTTGGTTACTACTTTGCTGCACCAAGTATTGGTACTGCATAAAATTTAAACACAACCGTAAGTAGATTTTCTATCCAATACATAACCAACATGATTAGAATCACAAAATCAATATAAGTTAGCATTTTCATTCTCATTATAATGCAACCCATAATTTATCGTACCTTAATATATCTAAGAATCCTTTTTGCAAGATTCCAATGATCTCTATAAGGTTCCTACATAAACCTAGAAGTAATTCCTACTACATAGGAAATATATGGTCTGGTGATAGTTAGATATATCAAACTACCAACTAACTGCCTATATAAAGTAGGATCAAAATTTTCACATGTAGGTTTAGAATTAATTTTCAGTCTAACTTCCATAGGAGTAGAAATTGGTTTACAATCAATCATGTTAAACTATTTCAGTACATTGGTTGCATATTGTGCTTGAGAAACAACAATAGAATGTTTATCTTGAAATACAAGCATGCCAAGAAAATAATGTAAGATACCTAAATTAGTCATTTCAAAGTACTTGTTTCAATTTTTCTATAATTCTATATATTAAAGCAAGATTATCACCAGTCATATAAGAAAATCATCAACATATATACAAACAATGATAATATGTGATCCTTTTCACTTAATGAAAAGATCATTGTCAAAAGAACAATTACCGAAGCCTAATTGTTTAAAGAAAGAATTAATTTTCACATACCAAGATCTAGGAGCTTGCTTTAAATCATACAAGGATTTTTTCAATTTACAAACATAGTTTTCTTTACCAGTTTCTTCAAATCCTTTAGGTTGAGACATGTAAAGTTATTCTTTTAAATCACCATTTAAAAAAACATTTTTCATATCCATTTGGTGGATTTCCCACCCAAATTGAGCGGTAATTACAAATAATGTCCTAACAAAGACTCATTTTAGCTACGGGGAAAATGTCTCAACATAATAAATACCGGTGTTTTTAGTGAAACCTCTAAAGAACAAGTCTAACTTTATGTTTGTCAATACTACAATCAGTATTATATTTTACTTTGTATAACCACCTAGACCCTAAAATATTTCTTTCCTCTGGAGGTGGAACCAACTCCTAGGTTTGATTTTGAATTAGTGAATTATATTAAGCTTATATTGCATTGATCCACTTCTCATCCTGAGAAGCTTCTTCAAAACTTTACGGCTCAAGTTCATACAAGGTCATTAATGCATGGTACATATGATGGCTTCTGGTCATTTTCCTAAGATCAATAGGATTAGAACTCTCTAACACAGATTGAGCCCATTTTGGTTTCTTAACTAGGGAGTTAGGAGATTCAGAAGCATCTATAGTATCAACATAAGAAACATCATCATGACCATTTACTATATTCTCAATATTAGAATCATAACCATTATTAGAAATATTGACAGAGTTAGGAACATCTTTACCATTATCAGATGAACAAAAGCATTTTTCTAAAACCACCACATTACGGTTTTCAGTTACTTCCCTTTTTACAGGGTCATAAATCCTTAGACCTGCAGTGTTAATACCATATCCAATGAAAAAATAAGAGAAAGAAGTCATATCAAGTTTCTTTCGTTTCTTTTTAGGAATGCATAAAGAAGCGAGGACTACCAAAAATTTTAGATGAGAAATATCGGTTTTTGATTTGACCATTTTTCTAAAGGAGTTGAAAGATGAATAGTTTTGGTGGGAACCTTGCTTAGAATGTATATCATTGTTTTCATTTTCTACCCACAAAAATTGGGAAGACTAGTAGAATGAAGCATAATGCGAGCCATATCTAAAATAGTCCTATTTTTACTTTCTGTAACACCATTAGATTGGGGAGAATGAGGAGAAGTTAATTCCCTTTTAATACCACAATCAATACAATTTTTTAAAATTCTTTGCTAACATATTCACCCCCATTATCTATTCTAAGTATCTTCATTTTATAATTTGAAGAGTTTTCAACAGATGCTTTAAATTCCTTAAATTTCCCTAGTACATCATATTTATTTTTAAGAAAATATGACTAAATCATCCTGGTGAAATCATTAATGAAAGTCACAACATATAAAGAACCATTTAATGAAGCTACTTCAAGAGGTCCTCTAACATCACTATGAATAAGTTCTAGTGGGGAAGAGGAACTCTCTTCAAGATGTGAGTGAAAATTTTTAGTGCTTTGTTTTGAGCGTAAACACCCTTCACAGAGATATAATGAGAAGAAGACAACACGAAAAACCTTTCACAATATTATATCTAGCCATTTCATATAAAATTCTATAATTAACATGTTCTAATCATGTCATGTCATAGTTTTGAATAATTCAAACTTTGAGGAACAAAATAGGATGCGAGAATGGAAATCATTAAAAATGTACATACCTTTTCTTTGAATTCCTTCACTATTATATTATCATTATTATCCTTTATATACCAAGTATATTTGAAAATTTGAATAGCCAAACCATCATGAGTTAATTGAGAACATGATAAAAGGTTCTTTTTGAGATTAGGAACAAATAAAACATTATTCAACACACCATTAGCAAATTTTACTTTCCCTTTCTCTATTGCTTCTAAAGATGAGTTATCACCAAGATACACACATTCATTGATTTTCACAACATCAAATAAATAATTTGAAACACCAGCCATATGATTTGATGCACTTGAATCTAAAATCCATTCAGAATTAGAGGAAGAATACAACACATCATATAATGCGATCGTTTTAGGAATATCATTAGAGCTATCCTTTTTCCTTAAATTTTATTTTGAAGAAACAATTTGTTTTTTATTTTTATGGATAGGTTTCTTATTTTTGTAATCTTCCTTTTTATGTCCAAATTTACCACATTTGTGACATTTACCACTAAAGTTAACATGCAATTGATCATAAGAAAAACTTTTCTTATCAACAAAAGAAGATTTAGATCTACATTTTTTATCTGAGAAGGGCTTGCGAGGTTTGAACTTTGAATTATTAGCAAGAAGTGTTTGAAAGGAATTCTCCTTAGAGTCAAAGTTCATCATCACTTGCTTTTCCTATATAAAAAGTGAACTCAAGGTATATAAATCAGGTAGATCATTTTCATTTTGATATTTAGAGTTCAAGATAGAAATAAAATTCCTAAATCTTTCATGTATATTTAACTGAACAATAAAGTAGATTAATTTTTCACCAATTAAATCAAAATTGCATCCATTTAATTGTGCTTTAATATTTTTAACTTCTGCTAAGAAATTAACTACTTTTTCATCTCCTTTCATAGGAGTTGTAAGCAATTCTAAAACTAATTTAATAATTTTAGATAAACATGTACTTTCATGCATGGATTCTAGTTGTGTCCATACCTCTTTAGGATGTTCAATATTACCAATGTGTAGAAGGTACTCATCATTCACATTACGCAAAATCATGGAAAGATCCTCCTGCATTCGTTGCGAGTATGTATTCATGTTATCTATAGTTGCTTGATGACCGGTGGGAGCAACCTCAGATCTAGAAATAATTGTCTAAATTTTCCTCGCCATAAGTTTTGATTTGACCCTAATCTTCCAAATGTTGTAGTTGGTTCCATTTAGGATCTGGGTTTTGTCAAGACAGAAATAGCTGGACACCATTGTTTTCCTGAACCTCTACACAAGTTTTCACAGAAGGTAAGAAGTTTCCAAAATTTCCACCTGTGAATTCACCTTGATTCTTCACAAAGTAAAACTTTTAGGTTACACTTATTTTAAATACCTTTCTAGGTTGGTTGAAAAAATCATACAAATTAAATACATAAAATATAAAACACTTTCTCTTAATTTATTTAATTTACCTTTCCGGGTTGGTTGAAAAAACCTGTACAAATTAAATAAATAAAATATAAAACATTTGCTCTTAATTTATTTAATTTACCTTTCCGGTTGGTTGAAAAAATCCATACAAATTAAATAAATAAAATACAAAACATTTGATCTTAATTTATTTAATTTACCTTTCCGGGTTGGTTAAAAAAACTGGTACAAATTAAATAAATAAAATACAAACCATTTGATCTTAATTTATTTAATTTACCTTGCTCTGTTACCATGTTAGAATTTGAGGATTCTAATAAATACGGATTTAATCAACTTACATATTATATAATGTTACAATAAATATTTAAATAAACATTACATCATAACATAAGTAAATAAAGAAATACTTATAGGAAATAAATAACACAGGTGACACAATATTTATAGTGGAAAACCCCAAAAGGGTAAAAACCACTTTGAAAATAACCTATTACTTCAAAGAACTTATTTTACATCCAAGAAGATCACCTCCTCCTTAAAACCCTATTTACCAATGGTAAAACCAAATCACTTAATTTGCACACCTTTGATATATATCAAATGAGGACCTAAAGTCCTTTTTATATAAGGTGATCGGGTATGTCTCCGACCCACCTTTTCAACCTAAATGTTTGACACATATACCTAGGTGAGTGTATTTAATAAATATAAACATAAATGATTCACATTTTTAAATACTTGCCCAATGTATATTACCTAGGTATGAATATTTAATAATAGAAAAGTATTTCATATTATTAAATATTTAACCTATATAATAGCGATGCACGCATATTAGTTAAGGGTTGGCAGGACCACTTAATCGTTATGTTGTAACAACTCGAGTCTAAGTTAGTTAGAACGTCGTCGGTTGGTTAATAAGACTTCGCTAGTAGGCAACAAAATCATGATAGATTCATCTTCATACCGGGTTGAATAGATATCAATCATGGTGACTTTCTTTGTAACATTAATTGAAAAATAATCTAAGAAAGCTTGGGCTACCTAATTAAAGGAATAAATTGAATGTCTAGGTAGTCCACTATACCAATCCAATGCTGGTCTGTGAAAGACCTTAATAAATTTTTAGGAGTAAAGTGTCATCGTGGGTGATTAGGTAACACCCATGTTTGAACGACCACAAGTGTTGCTGTGGGTCTTATTTACTATTGAAGCGATTAAATTTAGGCATCTCCCAATGTATAGTGTAGGGATGAATGGGAATAGATGGATGGATATGCTCATTATAGGTTTCATCATATGTTAAAGAATCATGAGAGCCAGAAACAGATGCTTCTAAGGTCTGCATCTTCTCCATCATCATTTTAATGAGGCCGTTAGTAGGTTAAGATGAATGGGTGCCCCTTGTAGAAAAAGGGGGTTGATGCTAAATGTATGAGGTGGGTGGTATGCTGGTGTATGGTGGCACTGAGTATGAGAACTGCGTGGGAGGAATAGATGTAGGTGGAATATAGCTAGCATAAGTGATAGATGAGGTTAGGGGTTGTTGGTAGTATGTGTAAGCGGGTGGGGTAGTCGTAACAAATCTAGTGGTGATTAGGGGTAAGGATTGTGGGATAGTGTTGTCTCTCAAAAATTGTTTTTGTTTTCCAAGTTAAATTCAGAATTTTGAGCTCTCACCCCGTTAAAGTATTTAGGTCAAGTTGAAAGTTCAAGAGATAGAAATCCATTCCCTAGAGTTGTTTCAAATCCCGATCTGCTTGTTTTGATAAATTTTCCATTTTCCCGTCTAGACACGTGAAAATTTTATTATTGTCCTCATTCGAATGAAATTGTCAATCTTTCTATGCCCATATATCGTCAAACCTTGTATTGTTTTCAATTCCTTGGCTCATGAAAGAAATTTGAAAATTAGGCGTGAAATGGTGGAGTTTTCTTCTTCTCTGTATTTTTTCCACAGTCGGGAACAATGGGTGATTTATTCCCCATCAAAATTTGGCCCCATCATCCAAGGGTAGGTGGACATACCTAATTAGAAGCGGGTTGGTAGAAAAATTTGTGTTTTTGAGCCTTTTTGTAAAAAAGTGAAAAGTTAAAAAGTGACCCGCAACACTGATTAGGCTTAAAGGAAAAAGTCAAATCTTGAGGCCATTGTTGGAAAGTCAAAGTAGGGAGGTAGACCATCAGGGAGATTTGAGATTTTGAGCCTCTTTGTAAAAAAGGTGAAAAGTTAAAAATTCACCCGCAACCCCGATCAGGCTTAAAGAAAAAATTCAAATCTTGAGCCCACCGTTAGAAAGTCAAAGCAGGGAGGTGGACAGGTTGGGGAGATTTGAGATTTTGAGCCTCTTTGTAAAAATGGTGAAAAGTTAAAAAGTGACCCATAGCCCTGATCATGCTATAATGGACAAAATCAAATATTAAGCCCGCATCGAAGGTCAAAGCAGGGAGGTGGGCTGGTGGAGCAATTGGTGTTTTTAAGCCTACATTAAAAAAGGATAAAATTATAAAAGTGACCCACGACTCTTTCGCTAATCAAGTGAAGTTATGTGTCATGACCATATCAAAAGCGGGTGAGCCCACATTAATTTATTCTTCACGCCATTATAGAGGGTTGGTAATTGATCTTGTAAACTCAAGAGTATATTGTACTTTGATAGAACAAATGAGATAGCCATTTTTCTTTCGTTTCCCCCTTCTCAAATTCCTCCATTTCTCCACTATGTATAATTTTTGTTTAAGCAACAATAAAAGAAGAAGGATTTTGTAGCCTCTTTGATGAGGAGATTTCAGAAACTTTGAGTTCACAATCTTATCTCGTCTTGTTGCCATTTGTAGGGTTGTTTTCTTCTCATGAATGCATGTGACAAATTTTCTAACTAGTGTGTGCAAGAATCTGATTTCCTACCTACAACATTAGTTCTCCTACCTCTTTTCTCACTCCCTTTCCCACTTTCAGAAAAATTTCTCTCTTGCAAGTATCTGCAAGATTTTCCGTAGGATCAATGGAGTACTCTTGTTAGATCCCCGATTGAAAGGCTACCACAGAAATCCACATTTTCTCACGCATGCATATATGGTAGTTGCATTGGTTAAGTATAGGGACTTAGATTCCTAGAGCATTGGAAAGGAATCCAAAAGTTTTCCCACCTGAAAAATTTCCTCACCAATAGTTTTTGGCTCCCACTTTGGGGCATATTTAGCAAAGATCTGTACCCTAAAGCAACTGCAAGGTCAGAAAATTAAAAAAAAAGAGAAAACTTTCTAGAATTTGAATGGCTATATGAGCCACATGGATTCAAATCATGGATATTTCGGGAAACCCTCTTGTTGAAAGACCCAAATTTCTCTTCCAAATCCAATAAGACGTTGCTTTAGATTTGAGGGAAGCTATCTGGCATAATAGACACAGTACCAACCACTACTTCATTGCCACAAAGAATTCTAGACCTTGAGGAACGCATGGCGATAAATTGGAGAGGCAAAGAAAAATTCCAACACCATAAAGAAGAGAATATATTTTCAAGCTAGAGGATAGAAGATACACCTGACAATAGAGACAAGGAGGACAAAGTGATCCCATTTTTGAGGAACTTTAAAGGAGACAAGAGCTACTTGGAATCAAGATTCCTCCCTTTTAAGCAATCGGCCACTTTAGGAACTCCGAGTGTTGCCAATCCTTTGGACGGTGAATTTCCATACATCAACAAGAACCTTGAAGATTTCACTCGATGTAGAGACCAAAGAAGAAGCTAGAGAAAGAGAATAAGGAGCCTACGAAGAAATAAGATCTCAACTCAAAGAAATCAAGAGACTTCAAGCTGAAATAGAAGAAAGAGCAACAACGAAGCCACAACATTAGCAAGGACGGAAGATAGAAACAAACATAAAATGGGGGATCAAGATCATGAGCGTGAACGTGATCATCAAGGTCATAGGCCTATTGTACCATGGGGAGGAAACATCAGTCCACTGGATCTTGCTCAACCACTCCATGAGCTACTGAGAGGCTTGAGAAAAAACTTCCCAAAATTCAGAGGGGATGGTTCTCAACTCCCTAAAGAGCATGTAGCAACATTTATCATTGCTTGCGGTGTGTTAGGTGTTGAGGATGCAAATGTGTCAGTCTGACTCTTTGTGGAGTCACTTCAAGAAAAGGATACTTGAATGGTTCTACATGCTACCCCCAAGGTCTATCACCTATTGGGAAGATATAAGAAGTGCATTCAAACATAGGTTCAAGACCACAAGAAGATTGTCAGGATCTTTTGGTCCAATTGGTACAAATGAATAAAGAAACCTCCGAGGTGTTGGGAATATTTAGAGGTACTCATGAGTAGGAATGGGTGATTAAAATGGTTGTGAGTGATGGGAATGGTCAGGTTCACAGGAAGGCAATAGTGGTGGGGTAAAAATATAAATGGTGGTTGATAAAAAAAAGGTGAAGAACTCTTATAAACTGAATAGAAATGAAATGGTGTAGGTTAGAGACACACTTATTGCTGTACAGTTCAATGGCTAGGTGGTGGTGATGGTTGATCGGTGAAATGGAAATCAATGCCGTGGAAGTGCTTCCCAGAATGCTCCTGTGAATGAAAATACCTTCTGATCAATGGTTGTGCTAGCTATGGTTGCTTGGATGTGTGAAAGAGCTCTGGTTCTTGCTTGCATGCAGATATCATTTTCTCCCAAAACTTGAGAATGTGTCTAACCTCCCAAAAAAGGTTACCAAAATGGTTATATGGTAATCGACGATGGTTTAGGGTTACCGGCGTCGGTTTCAGGTTGACCGGCATTGGTTAAGGTAGGATATTCTAGGTCACCTAAAATAAAATATCTTATCTATCCTCTTCCATATTTTTGCTCATTTGTGTTGGGTCTAAATGGAACGTTACATTTAGATACATAGTAATGTGGTTAGAGGAAGAATAGGCATGTGATTTTAGGGTTATACTAAGTCTTAGTTCATTAAGGTAAGTAGGGCTAAGTCTTAGTTAGTTATGGAAGCATGCTATGAATAGGTCTATGGTGAGGTGGAAATTGGTTTTAATTGAGGTAATTAAATAATGAATGAAGTGAGGATGAGTATTAATTTAATTGTAAATAATTAAATTAATATTAATGTGGGGTATAAGGGTCATGGTTAGGTGAATGTGTTTAAGTTGGCTATTCAAAAGGGGACCAAGGGGAGTGTGACCCAATTTTGGTGTCTACATTTTCCCCCTTTTTGTTACATAGCTTGTATTGGTAAGTGATGCTGACAAAAATAGGAAGTGATTGCCCCATGTGTGGGTGAAGGTGATCCCCCTCAAACCGGGCACTGATGAGGTGTAAGACGAGAATCGGTGAGTGGTTTGATAAATGTGTAGGTGGTGAAGATAGGTGGGGAAGGGTTTGAGTATTGAGGGAAAGGGTGATGGTTAACTCGGGTAATAGGTAGTTGAAAGGGTCAAAATTAGGTCATGGGTAATGAAAATAAAATGCATGCACACATATAGATTGCAACATGGTACCAAGTTGAAGAGCTTGCAAACTCTACATCGTCCAAGGTCGATAGGTTTATCCAAACAAGGGTGAAGTGATTTAGGTATCCAAGGTATAGGATATGGTCTAGAAACACAACATAGGTTACGTCTAGGAACATTTAGGTATGTTTCGGTACACCAAAGGTTTTTTCGGGATAAATGGCATGACAATAGGAAAGGTATGGTTATTAGGCTAAAACAACATAGGTAATAACATCACAAGGTATAGTGAGTACATAAGGTCAATGGTCACACTAAGTTGGCCAGTACAAACAAATAGGTCATGGCATGAGTAAGGCCAAGGTATAGGTAAAATACCGATTCTAAAGACACAAAAAAGGAATTGTAAGGGTAGGTTGAGCTTGTAGGTATGGTTCCCTAGTGTCCAGGTTGATAAAAAGTGGGTGAGCATGAGTGGTGACAGGTGAAAATGGAGTAGGGTAAGGGAAACTAGTTTGAAGTGTGACCGATTTGTTACATGTTGACTGATGCTAGTTCACTAGGGCACAAATATGACCGACGTCAGTCATAGCGGATTGGGATTAAAAAGGAAAATTCCACTTTTTATAGAATCATTTTTCATTTGCCAATAGTAGAAAATGAAAAAGGAGCGGTGGAAAAGTGGAAAGTGATGGAGCAAGATAGAGAGTTGAGTTGGCAAGCCTTGGAGTGGGTGATCGGTCATTTAATAGGCAGGTCCACGAGATCGGTGTGAGTGATTTGGTTGGTTGGAGGTGAGGAGGGAATTTGGTGATGGTAGAGGTAGGAGAGGGGTCGGGTGGACCACTAGTGTAGTGGCCCGATGTGCCCCCACGGAGATGACATCACGATGAGGTAGGATTCAGTCCCATTCTATGTTTGTTAGATGAATTTGTTTGTATAGATCGGTTTTGGGGGAATCACATTTGAATTTTGAGGAGTGATGAAAAGGACTTTTAGGATGTGGTATGTAGGTTAAAGGGGTGGGGATGGGTTGGGGTGAGATTTGGGTAGGGAAGGGTAGGTCGGTAGGGTAGAATGTGGAATGTTTAGAGAAACAAGGCGGGGTTTGCTTGGATTTGACGGCGGACAATGACTAAATTTGATCAAGGGTTGGATGACATCGGTCAAGGGTGAGGTGACCGATGCTAGTTTTGGGAGACCATTTGGTTAATAAGAACCGATGATGGTCAACATTTAGGGAAAAATGGGCTAGTAAATGAGAGGGGGTGGGTGGGGGAGATAGGTCTTGAGATAGGAAGATAGTTTTGAAGGAAAATAGGGATGATAATGGGTAAAAATACATATGATTCAAGGGATGGGATGATGGAAATAGGTCATGAGTAGGAAGGATCTTGGGAATAGGTGGGAAGGTCCAGGGTGAATGCAGGTATGGTCAAGGTTTAATTATGTTATGGTTTATTAGATGTAGGTGAGGGAACATTTGCGGATGCGAGATAGGGTAGTGCCCCTATTAGTATCAATATGAGGGAGTGCAATAATCAAGGAGTGGTGCCATGTTGTAGATGTCAGCCTGATTGGGGTCGATGTTACTTGGCATGTATGTTAGGAGCTGAGCCTGATGGTCACCCTCATTGATAGATGGGATTCGGCGACCAACACCTATCATCTGCTTGCCGACAGGTGAGATCACTATCACCTTAGAGGGTATTTATACGATTTTGTGACTACCGATATTAGGGATGCAGGTGTATTATATTACCTCATAGGAATATGAGGAGTTGATGTTGATAGTTTTTGGTGAGGGGCTGGTGGAGTTATGGTTCCATATCACCAACCTTAGTTATGGAGACATGTATAAGGCCCATCTAGAGGAGATGAGGTTAGTGGTTCTGATTGTGGAGGTAGTTTTTTTTGCGTGCACTAACGATGCAGAGGGTGGTAGATTCCCTTAGGTATTGATGAGGGTATTTCATGACATGATGTAGGATAGGACCTGTTTTGAATGGGTACTAACATTCTTGGTGTAGTTATACAGGTGAGGTTTGGGCATATGGGAGTTTACAAAGGTTCGATATGTGCTACACGTTTCTAATACATTGATGGGCATACACGCACATCATGTGTGTACGTCTAGTTGGTATGCCCCATCCAGATGAATTTGAGGTGGGCTTGGTCTGAGTAAGCTATAGGTGATGGGTACCTGTTGTTGGAGAGCATCGAGATGCTAGGGCTACACACGATGTAGCATATTATAGGCATGTACTAGAGGGTTTTCTAGCATGGACATTATTTGGAGGCTATATGTGGGCTTCCCATCATATAGGTAGATGGCCATGGAGTTAGATGAGCTACAACTACTTATATGGATAGAGGGACATGATGTTGGGGAGCACAAGATGATACCTATAGACAGGGTCAGACGGCAGTTTGGGTTGCCGTAGGATGTGCCTCCACCCTTCCCATAGTATAGGAGGGATGACATGGAGAGGCCTATGCCTCTACCATAGCCGACGGTGTCGATAGGGTAGGAGGAGCAGGTAGTAGACCGATGGATTGATGATGCCAGAGTGACAGATAGATATAGACAATGGTGGGAAGCACAGCTATAGGTAGTACCACTAAGGCTAGGGCAGCCCGACTTAGCCACTATCATAGTTCAGAGGGATGCCCTACAGGGGTAGGTGACTACCCTAGTGACACAGTTGGGGATAGTGTAGGGGCAGCTGATAGGGTTAGAGGCGCATGTTGCTACTCTATAGGAATAGGTAGTAGCCCTTCAGGCCCAAGTTGCATAGGGACAAGCACCCGCATAGGGTGGAGATGGAGATGGGGTATAGGTGGCCACCCTAAATATGTAAGTTCCAAGTTTATAGGGCCACCACCACCGCATAGGCACAGATTGTGGCCCTTCAGGCCTAGGTACATGTACAAGCACCCACACAGGCTCAAGGATAGGGTCCCATTTTACAGGTAGGGGTAGGACAGGTCCCACTGATCTGGTACAAGGTCAAAGACTGATGACACTACCATAGACAGTAGAAATGGTCAAGTTCAAGGATACCCTAGGTGAGGTGAGATCCTATCAGGATCACTTGATGGCCCTAGGGATACATGTGCCTACCTATAAAGAGTATAGAGAACAACAGCCACGAGTGAGAGGAACATGTCTCACACTCATAGTGTGGAGAGTACAGGGGGCCGATGAGACCCAAGATAGGGTCAGGGTGAGGCTACTAGTTCACAAAGGATAGCTCCAGGTGAGGTACTTGCAGAGGTCAGACCAAGGCCCATGGAGGGTTGTGAGATGTTAGTGGGATGCCACACGGGAGTAGAGGAGGAGGAGGAGACATGTGAGACAGGACATGGAGGGTATCCTATGAGGAGGTGATTGATATCTATGTGGACCTCCATTTTTGTTTATTTTTGATATATACCGGCTTGCATGCCAAAGAGAGCAAGGATGTATATGAGATTTTGAGTTTTTGTGTATTGTACTGCACTCGCTGTGCTGCCGGATATAGTGAGGTCAGATATCGAGAGATTCAAGATATTTGTATTTATTTATATCTGTATACATATGTCTAGATACATAGAATTTCTCATTTATATAGATGATGATATTTATGGTATGGATGGTGTACTTGTTTTAATTTCCATTATTATTTGTGTATGTGATGGAAACTAGGTGAATTAGGCATGATTGAGTCGAGGTCTTGTAGGCATGGTTGAGTTAGGTTAGTTAGGCATGTTGGAGTCAAGTCGTAGGCATGATGGAGTTAGGTCATAGGCATGATGGAGTTAGGTCATAGGCATGATGGAGTTTTGTTTTTAATGTTGATTTAATGTCCAAGTTGTTGGTAACATGGGAGAAAAATGGTGATGTATATGCATTTTATGGTTTAAGTTTCTAAATATTTGCTAGAGTGGAAATGTGAAAATGATAAATGAACAATGTGAGTATGATTGGTAAAAATGTTTATTAATTGTTGCTTGTTTGGTTTAATTTCTAATTGTTGATATAAAATGGAAATGAACTAAGGTAAGATGTGAATAAGTAAATGAAGGGGAAAATATGTTAGGGTAAAGAGTGGCTGAGCTCACCTTGAAGGTCCCTATTCCCTCGAAGTGCTGCCTACATAGCCCCGGTGAAAAGGGGCCTCAGGCTGATGTAGTTCTCCCATAAGCTAGGGAAGAATATGAGGAATGGGTTGGTAGATCTTAGGCATGATTGAATATAGGTCATAGGCATAGTTTAGTTTAGGTCATAGGCATGGTTGGGTTTAGGTCATAAGCATGGTCGAGTCATTTTAAATATAGGTGTCGATGATCCGGTCATGTATAGGATAATCAATAAGTAATGAGGAAGGTGAATGGTAAGAGGTGGAAAATGAGCTGCTTAATTGGTAAGAACCCTAATGATTCTACCATACTCAAGATGGGATTATGAACGTAAGACCCTAAAGACATTATATAATGGACTATTCTAATTGTGAAGAAAGTCACATGATCATGAAATATCATAGGCTTTGGCAAGTCCATTAAGCAAAGATAAAACTAGGGCATGAAAGGCAATGAGGTGAAAGTGGATGGTGTAGTGTAGCTTAGTGTACAACAACATGTTTACTTAGAAAGAAAACCAAGATAAAAAAATAGGCAAGTCCATGAATTTTTTTATCATTGTCTTCATTTGTTTGTTGTTAATAGACTCGTTAATGCGGGAAGTCTATATGGGATGATTATATTATCTCCTTGAGGTCTTCGCGAAGATGATCGATGCGGGAAGCTTCGGATATTTTTATTTTATTTTTGCAATAACCTTATAAAGCTGTCCTTTAAGGGAGTAGTATATTTATAGTGACGAAATAGAGAGAAAAGATGTCCCATTTTAAGGGAGTCATATTTTGCTAGAAGTTTGACTCAAGGAGTCGAATTCCATTTTGTTTGTTTGGACGTTTAAGTTATGGATAAGACTATAGAGGAAGGTTAGGTTTTTGTTTAGAAGACAAAACTATAGTACACGGGGTTAATTATGAAAGAGATGGTGTCAGTGATGAATGACCATAGGATTCCATATTTAAAAAGACTAAAAGTATCAATGAGAATCCTATCATGAGTAGAGACATGGTACTCATTTTGAAGATAAGCCTTGAAAGGTGACGGGTAATCACATGATTCTTGTTTAGTCATTGATCCTTAAAAACAGGTAATATGGAGGGTGAACAACGCTTAAGGGATGAGTGGTCAATTAACAAAAGTGATATAGAACTTGATGTCAACAATAAAATGGTTGAAGATGCAAGGAATTGAGGGGCTCAAGTTTGGGTTTACCTTTGAGTGAAGACAAATGATAAGCACCTGATGCATAGGCATGGGTAACGATATAGGATCCAAGCCAATTAGGAGAAAATTTTCCCCGCTTACTTTTCTCTTCTTTGGTTACATGTTGATTTTCTTTCAGGACAAGGTTGCCAACTTGGAAGGTTCATTCGTGAACACATTTTTCATCGGCATGTTTGATAAATTTTTTTTAATTTTGGAGATGGTCAAGAGCGTTAAGACAACATTCATCTAATAACTCAAGTTACACCAAACGATCCTAGCGAAAGTCATCATCGTTGAGCATGACTTGTAGTGAGATGTGGAGAGATGGAATATGGAATTTGAGAGGCAACACAACCTTGGTACTATAAACCAGAGAAAAAGGTGTGGCAGCAATCGGGTGCGAATACTAGTGTGATAAGCCCACAAGGTGAAAGGAATATGTGAATGCCAATCCTTGCCACTATTGTCAACTACTTTCATAAGAATTTTGTTCAAGGTTTTATTGGTCAATTCTACATGGCCATTGGTATGTGGGTAATAAGGTGACGAAATTGAGTTAGATGCCAAAATCGTTGCATAAATTACGTTAGGTTTTTTTTTTGAATTGCTTTCCATTATCGGTGATGATACGGTGAGAAACACAAAAGCAAAAATGATGTGATGGTTGATAAATTCACATATTTTCATGGCTTTTTTACAAATGAGGGGGATGGATTCTACCCATTTAGTGTAATATTCAGATAGTGGTTATGATCCATTGATGACATTATGAAGAATGGGGATTGATCTCACCGATAAGATCCAAACCCCATTGAGAAAAGGGCCAAAGGTTTCGTCTTTGTAAAGGCATGACTAGGTGTGTGATGAAGATTAGCATGTTGCTGGAATTTTACACAACATTTGACATAGTCACAACAGTTGCGGTTTAGGGTTGGCCAATAATAGCCATGGTAAAACATGCATTTTGCAATAGTTAAACCACTAAAGCGGCCTCTACAAATTCCATCGTGAACTTCCTTGATGATGTAGGGAATTTCAGAACTTGTAAGGAATTGTAAGAGAATACCGTCTAAGCTGCGCTTATAAAGGAGACCACCCATGATGGCATAGTGAGCAACACATTTAAGAAAGGCACATTATCCATTACGAGTTAGATTAGTAGGTAGAATGGAAAGTGAAAGATAGTACGTAAAATGCTTATACCAAAGGTCACGTGGGTCGTGTACAATAGTTCCGAAGGAGTATAACTCACGAGGTAAATAAGAGGGTGATTGTAACCTTTGTATTGTTACAAATATTTTAGAGTCGATGGGCCAAGTGGGTGTCTAATAAGCCAAGTAAGCCATGGTATCCGAGAAACTTATTGGTAGAACGGGGGTGGTTTGAAGTGCATAACGGTCAAAGGTGGTCAAAAGTATGTCTACGTGATGTTTATCCTTTTGAAGTATCTCATGATGACACTGGTATATACCATTGACTTGGTTTATGACCATCTAGGAATCACCAAAGATATTGATTGACTTAACATGTAAGGCATAAAAAAGCGGCATGGAGACCCAATATGAGTGCTTTATATTCGGTGATATTTTTGTACAATAAAAATCCAATTTTAAATATAAAGGAATAGGTTCACCATCATGAGGAATGAAGATAACACTAGCCCCACCTCCATGCGGCACTTAGAGCCATTAAAGAAGAGTGTCATTTGATAAGCGGTATCATGTAAGGAGAGGGTAGGTATGGATTCATTTGGGAAATCCAAGTTAGAGGGTTGAATCTCGGTAAGAGGTGCATCTGCTAGTTAGTCGGTGATAGGTTGGCCCTTAATGGAATTTTGATGAATGAATTCGAGGTCGAGGTCAAAAAGAAGCATAAGCCAATGTGCGGCACGTTGATGTTGATAGGTTTTGGCATACATATAGTGTAGGGGGTTAGTATCTATAACAATGAAGGTTTTATGGTTGAGTAGGTAATGACAAAGTTTTGTGGTGACGAAAACTAAGGCTAAGAAGAGTTTTTTGGCGTTCTTGTATCTAGTTTCCTAGTCCAAAAGGGTATGGATTATGTAATAAACCTCTTTCTCTCCATGTTGCTCATCATGATGAGAGAGCATGGCACCTAAAGAATGGTTAGTGGTGGAAACGTATAGGTAAAAGTGTTTTTCATCCTTAGGAGGAATGATCACCGGTGGTTAAAGGAGGTATTGTTTTAAGGCTTCAAGGCTTTATGTTATTCATCATCCCATTTGAATGAGATGTCTTTCTTGAGAAGATGATGAAATGGTTGATAGCGGTCAGAAAGTTACGAGATAAAGTGACATATGGATTGTAACTTACCTTATAGGCTTTGAAGTTCATGGAGATTAGTAGGTGGAGGCATTTCTAGGATAACATTAACTTTAACAGGATCAATTTCTATGCCACAAAAAGAAACAATGAAACCAAGGAGTTTTCTTGAAATTCCCGTAAAGACACACTTCTTTTGTTGAAGATGAACATAATACTTGATGAGGCGGTCAAATATTACCTTAAGGATGGTTTGGTGTTCGGATCGATGTTTGGATTTGACAAGAAGACCATCTACATAATCTTCTAATATGCGATGCATGATGTCATGGAAGATGTAAGTCATGGCTCACAAAAATGCAGAGGGTTTACTAAAAACCTAAACTAACTTTCAAAGGAGGTAGGGTAAGAATATGCATAAAATAAAACCTAAACTAACAAAGGTGATGCACCGAGGAATGAAGAACACCCTGTCTTGCCAATAAACACAAACCATTAAAATGCAATGCAAGATCATGCACAAATAAAAAAATTTGCAGTGAAAGATCAAGAGGATGCAAATAAACATAGAGAGGGTTGAGAATCATCCATAGACATGCATTATTTGCTCCAAATATTGATACAATACACTACAAAAATGCCAAGAGGTAAAGTTACATTACAGTTTTAGATGGGAGGTTTGAACTCCACAAATTCACCTGCCAAAGAGAAGAAGGGAGGGGCAAAACAAGAATGTCCAACCTTTAGAAAGAATCCCCTCCTTACAATTTATAGGAAGAATGAGAGAGAAAAGAGAGAGGAATTCCAAATCTACCCCAACCACCTCTAGGTTGCATTTAATTCATCTCATTATGGTGGTAGGTGAGAACCCTAGCAAACCCAAAAAATGGCGAATTGTATTTTGAATTTTTGAGAAAATTTTTCTCACCCAATTAAAGATATCTAGTTGTAGTTGGATAGAGGACCTCATAAGCTTTCCGAAAAGTCCAACCTTGTGTGAATCCGAGCTCCCTGTGAAAAGTTATGGCCATTTGAATATCTGTGTCAGGGTTTGCTTTCTGTCAGGGTGTCAACGCTCAAAATGTTGCGCCTCCTGAAGATGTGCCTCAGTGCATCCATCCTCATGTTAACCTACTTTTAAGTGCACCATAGGCACTGAAAATGTGGTGTCGACACTTTGTGCTGTGCGCCCCTAGCCTGCGCCTTGGGCTTGAATTTTCACATGTCGACACTTTGTGTTGTGCGCCCCTACCTGCCTTGGGTGCGAATTTTCACATGTTGACACTTTGTGCTATGCACCCCTAGCCTGTGGCTTAGGCGTGAATTTTTGTATGTCGACACTTTGTGCTGTGCACCCCTAGCCTGCACCTTAGGTGTGAATTTTTGCATGTCAACACTTTGTGTTGTGCACAGCCCTCCTGCACCTTGGGTGCAAATTTTCGCATGTCAACACTTTGTGCTATGCGCCCTAACCTCGCGCCTTGGGTGCAAATTTTCATGTCAACACTTTTTTACTATGCACCTCAACTCTGCCCTTAGGCATAAATTTTTTCATGTCAACACTTTCTTTGTGCACCCCTAGCCTTCACCTTGGGCATGAATTTTTTGCATGTCGACACTTTTCTTTGTGCGCCCCTACCTCATGCCTTAAATGGTGAAAATTTTTGATGTCGATTTCTTTTTCTTGACTATATTTACCTAGGGGGAGATATATACAACAATTTGGTGACTCAACGGGGTCACCTACCTACTAGGTAGAAGATCAGTGGCCTTTTAGCAATCCATTGGGCATGGAGTCATAAGCAATAACCTGAAAACCAACTTGATCTCTGATCCCGAGCCCGATACCGCAACTCCTTCTCCGAGAGCATGCTGAACTGTGAGAAATTCAACTTGAGAGCAACAAAACCTGTGCCAAAGCACTTAGGGAAATTGAAACCTAACTACAACAAGACAATGTGCATACGCACTTAGAGGAATTGAAATCTAGGCTAATATTTACAAGGGTAAACCTTTCCCTTTTAGTAACAATGTTTAAGATAGATTCCGTTAACCGAATCGGGAGTTCTTCTCCATCCAATGTAGACAATTAGAAGGCATTACTACTTTTACATCCCGTGACCATGTAGGGGCCACTCCAAATGGCATCAAACTTGGAATGCCTTCCTGGTTTTGCCCGATCTACATCCCATTTCAGAACTAGGTCCCCTTCCTGGAAGGTCCTTGCTTTGCTTTCTTATCAAACCATCTTTTTACTAAGGCCTGATCCTTTCAATCATCTCGAACTGCATGCTCTCTATTTCTTCCAATTCCATCAACTCGCATACCGCCTCCATTGGTTCAACTCATAAAACTCCAACTACTTCATGAGCTCCAATGCTAGGGAATTCTAATGATATAGGCACACGCGCTCTTTCCCATAGACCAACTTGTAGGAGAACTACCCGTAGAGACCTCTTTGGTGTTATCCTGTCAGCCCATAATGCTGATTTTAGCTTGGTATGCCATGTTCTTTGGTTTTCATCCAGTCCTTCCGATGATCCTTAGAAAATTCTTGTTCGTGGACTCGCTCGTCCATTACCCTCGGGTAATAATTTGAAGAGGTGCTCAAATAGATTCCATTCTTGACAGCCCATTCTGTAATCTTGGAACCTATGAATGCCAATGCATTGTCTGATATGATAGTGGCCGGCACACCGAACCTGGTCACTATTCCTTCATAAAAGTCTAGTATGTTAGACTCATTTGCTTCTTTGAGCGCTACTGCTTCGGTCCACTTGGTGAAATAGTCCGTTGCCGTGAGAATCCACTTGTGGCCTTGGCTTGAGTTTGGGTTGATGACCCCGACGAAGTCCAATCCCCATTGCATAAATGGTTGGTCAACCAAAATTGGGTGCAATGGAAGCACTGCTAGTCTTTCTTTTCCCGTGAAGAGTGCACATTTCTTGCACTTTCTTATCCATGTATAACAGTCACTGAACACTGTGGGCCAATAATACCCTACCTTCATTATCTTGAGAGCTATTACTCATGGGGTGAAATGTCCTCCAGAATCTCCATCATGAAAATCTCGTAACACCCTCTCAATTTGACCTATCCCAATGCACCTCAATAGAACTCCATTGATGTCTTTTTTAAACAAAACACCATCAACAAGCACATATGGAATGGCTTGTAATCTAAAGTATCTCCTTTTTTCTTTGCTCATTTCTGGAGGGCATAGGCCTGCCTGTAGGAAGTGTATCATATTCTGAGTCCAACAAGGAGTGGGCACATCATCATTTTCCTTGTTCTTGACCATCCTGTAGTACCAAGACAGTCTCTTTTTCATCACCTGCTTCAACTTGCCGACTCAAAGCTAGCTGTTCACATAGTCCTTTTCCACGTACTAGTTTTGTGACCTTGATCTCGATGTCATATTCCATGACACGGGTTATCCATCCTGCACGTTTCTCATTCAAATCCTTGTTTAGAAGGAAGTCCTTGACTCCCGCATGAGAGACCAATAATTGGATCTTGTTGTTTGAGACTAGGTGCTTGAATTTCTTTAAGCTCCTGATCACTGCAAGGACATGCTTTTCAATGAAAGAGTACCTATTTTCGTATTCCTCCAAGCCTTGACTGAAGAAAGCAACTAGTTGTTCTAATCCTTCTTTGTTTTGTTGTACCAGATTGCAGAAATTGTGTCTCCACCACCGAAGGCATATAACATGAAGTCCTTGGAGAAGTCTGGATTGACGAGAGTCGAGCTTGAGATATAGCCTCTTTTATTGCCTCAAAACTTGCCTTGCCTTCAGATGTCCACTTAAATGCCATGCTCTTTCTTCAACATCAACATTATTGGCTTTACGAGAGCTGCAAAGTTTGGAACAAACCTATGGACAAAATTGATCCTTCCTAAGAAGCTTTGAAGAGCCTTCTTGTGACTTGGCAATGGCAACGCTCGAATTGCTTCAACTCTTTCTGGGTCAATCATCAACCCCTCCTTTTCAAACAATATGGCCTAGAAGTTTTCCTCATGAGCCAAGAATATGCATTTTTTGGGATTCAATGATACCCCAAATCTTCTACACCTCTAAAATACCTACCTCAAATGAAAGAGGTGATCCACTACATTTTTTGAGAATACAGTGATGTCGTCAAGATATATCAGAACTATTTTATTGATCAACCCTTGAATGCCATATCCATTGCCCTTCGAAAGTGGCTCCAAAGATTTGATAGCCCAAATGGCATCTTCAGTAGGCATAGGTGCCCCATTTGGTGGTGAAAGCCATCTTAACTCGTCATCTTCTTTCACCATTATCTCGATTATACCCCGAGTAGCCATCTAGAGAGAGAATCTCTCCGAACCGGATACCACTTGCAATATTTGTTCCATCAAGGAAGTGGGTAATGGTCTTTGAGAGATGCCCTATTTAGGTCTCAAGTCCACACACAACCTAATTTCTCCGCTCTTCTTCCCGACCGAACCAAGTTTGCAACCCAAATTGAGTGCTTGATCGGGAATATAATGCTTGCCTCTATTAGCTTGTTTAGCTCTTTCTTCATTAGAGGCTCAATGTGAGGGACTCGTCTCTACTCTACCTAATGGGCTTAGATCTAGATCCAATTCTATGGTATGTTGTGCCAACTTCGATTGAATCCTCTCAACTCTTCATAGCTCCAAGTGAAGACATTTAGAAATTCTCGGCAAAGCCAGTATGAAATCTGATTTCTCCCGCTCAATGGCCACTTTACCAATTTGAAGTGTTTTGCCTTCCCAACCAGAATTGGCTCAATCTTCTCTCTTGACTCAGTATGTTAGCCTTTTCCTTACGGAACTCGGTCATTAGGGTCAAGATAGACTCCAATGTTACTAAACCCTTAGGGAAGCTTGTTTGTCCGTAGCCGCACTACTTGATCCCCGTATCGATGCTCTAGTCTGTCCTGATTCCTAGCTGAGAATTCAGCCTCTTCTTGTAAAAAATTGACGATCTGTTGATCGTTCTCAAACACCTACCAGCTTGTGTTATTATCTGGAACTGCTGGCCTCACAATCACATGCATATGTGGTTGTGTTTTTTCCCTTCTGATGTTGTCAACCACATCAAACATTGCTCCAACTACATGCGAGCCTATCTCGCGCTTTCTTTTTTCTTCCTAGGGTATGGACACGATGTTGAAAGCTTCGAAATCCTCAATGAGGTCCCATACCCTGTTCTTGTAGTTCCTCAGCAGGTCATTCTTTGTAGCATGTTGTCCCCTGACTTGGTTGACGATTAGCTCGCTATCTCCAAACACCTACAAGTTCTTTATGCCCTTTTTCCCGCCCAATGAAGTCCATGAATCAATGCCTCATATTCAGCCGTGTTGTTTGAACAGAAAACTGAAATGGAAAGTCAATAATATTTGATGCCTTGAGGTGAAACAAGCATAACTCCTCCTCCCACCTTGCCTACTCCTTGATCCATCGAAAAATAACTACCCATACCTCATTGTCATCCTTATGGTCTGGTTTGGTGATGCTAGAATAGGCTGGTTTTCTTCATGTATGCAATAGACTCCTAGCTCGATTCTTCTACTTCGTAGGGATCAAAAGCATGTACCTTGCTTGCCCATTCATCAAGAGTCAAATCTGGGATGCTTCAACTTTGGTGTCACTTCATCTCGTGCTTGATAATCTTCTTGATCAAATGTGAATAGTTGGCATTGATTTGGCTTGGAGTATGAGGCTCAATGTGAAAGTTTGCAATTGGTTCGATCTGATTGTGACCTTAGTACCATATCTTGTTCTGAACAACATGTGTGACCAGTCAGTAGATAAGTAGCCTCCAATTCTAGCTGTGAAATCCCTTGATAAGCATAGGGCAAAGAGTGGTGGAAAATCTATCACTGACACATCTTGCAAAATGGTAATGTTGGGGCATGCATGCAAGGTAAGATTCAAACCTTTAATCACTCCCACCATTGCTACTACTGTCCCATCCAATTGCACTACCCCCTTTGATATGACTTCATATTGGAGACCCAACTGATCAGCTATTTGCTTGGGCATGACAGAACTACTTGCCCTTAATCAATCATGCAATTGTGTACTAGTTTATCCCCAATGATTAATGAAACATAGAATGGAGGGGGTTTCAAAACTTTACCTTGTTGTCCTCCATGATTCCCTTCAGGATGAGCAACATTTGTGAGGACATTCTCTTACATATGGACCTATTGGTTCAAAGTTGACCAATTCTTCATGGCAGCTTGTAGAAGATCTCTTTGGCCTGGGATGGATAAAGATTCCCACATTGATATATTCACATTTGTCTTCTTCATTTGATCAATGATGCTAAATGGGGATGAAAGATCTCTTTGTTGTCCTTTAGCCTACACATTCCTTTCTTTGCATGGGCAGCAACAATCTAGCATTTGAGTTGGCTTAGAAGGTGGTTTGGGCTGTCCTCGCATGTTTGGAACTCGTATTTTGCTTACCAACACCTTGTGGAGTGATGGAAGGTCAGAGATCACTGGAGCCAATGACTGCCCTTCACCAATATTCCTCTTCTTTGATCTTGTGTTAGCTGCTACACTCTAAGAAATTGTTTGATTCATGCCACAAAAATCCTCAGCTTGCCAATTCACAAGTGTGGTATCATTTGGAGTTGTGTTTTGCTGAGATGTCCCTTGTTGCTGATTTGTTTCTTGACTCACTTCACCCTCTACGCCAGTAGTTTGTCACCATCAAGGCTTGGTTCAAAGCACCATTGAAGCACATAGATTGGTTGTGAGGTTCATTACATGGGAAACACCAATCATACTCTTGAGCTATGTTGTTTTGCACTGGCACTAATGCTTTAGAAGTAGATGCAACATTGGGGTTATAGGGCTGAAATGGTCTATTGGGAGGCCTTACTTGGCTTTGATTTGCAGCTGATTGGGTGGCCTATTGGGCTGGTATGGTTGCCTATTAGGTTGAGCTTGAGGCTGATAAGAAGGTCTAAAGCTTTGGGCTTGCTGCCTCTTGAGTGTAACCAGCTCATTTCCCAAATTTTGCAATTGTTTCATGACCTCTTGGAGTTCATTTGAAGCACTAGAGGATGAAGTAGAAGTTTCATTTGAACTTTGATTTCTAGGAGTGGGAATAGGAGCCAAAGTGGGTGCTTGACTAGTGCTTGGATTTTCTAAGTTTGGATACAAGGGCATGGGAGGCCTAGGAGCCAGCTTACCAGCTTGAATAAGACAGTTTTCAGCCCTAATGGCAATGCTATAAGCAGCAGGTAAGGTTGTGCCTCCCATAGATTGAATTAACATAGAAATATCAAAATTCAAAGCCTTAAGATAATATAGAAAAGCACCTTCAGCTGTTGGCCTAACGGCCACTGGAATCCTATCCCAAGACCTTTGAAATCTGAAGTTGAAGTCAGTCAACTGCTCATTGGGAGCTCTCTTGATAGTTGTCAATTGTTCTAGTAGAGACAAATTGTCTCCTTTTCTCCAAACTCGCTCATGGAGAACTATGCATAACTCGATTCCAATTTTGATAGAACCAGCTCCAAGGCTCCTAAACCATCGCAATGCCTTCCTTTGAATGAAGATGCCAACAATTTGACAAAGAACATCCATTTCATTTATCTCATGGATTACACAAATGTTAGCAATGTCTTTTGACATGATCACCAGTGAGTGGTATGATTTTCTCCAAGAAAATGGAATGTTCTTCAATGCCGCAATTGAACTCGATTCTCGTGTATCGAGGGCAAGTGGGTCTGCTACTAAAGTGAAGTTGACAAAAGGGTTTTGTTGCGCCATTCTGATTGGCCTGAGAACCCTTGTTGATTGGATGAAAGGTCTACCAGGTGGAGGGGTTGATAAAGTCCTGTTAGGTGGAGATGGTGATCTTTGTGGTCTTCTTCCTCTCCTTCCTCTACCTGGTGATAGCTGCAAGTAGACAAATAACCCTTCTTCTCGAGTATCGACTGGTTTGAATTCTTCTCATGTACCTGGGCAACTTTGTGGCTACTACACCACTGAATTCTATCCCTTCGGAGTCGCCAGATGTGTTAGATAATGAGCCTCAAAAGGCTAGATTCTGCCAAGTTACACACCAAACCTGACAATATTAAAAATAGAATTTAAAACTTTGAAGGACCCGAAAGATACAATTCTTCAATTTGGTTATCGGGTCTTGTTGTGCAACTACTAATCCCCGAAAGGTATAGGCAAAACTTAGGTCATGCAAGGCAACTTACAAAACCTGAAATACACTGTGAACTTGGGACATGCTCAACACCTGGGAAAACCTGAAATACTAAAAACTATGAAATTTTGAAAGTCAAAATCTCAAAAATCTAAGAATACCCTTTTGAAGATTATCCCCTGATCTATCAACTGGTGAAATTTTGACTTGTTTTGAGCAAGTTAAGCCTTTGAAAATTGATTTCAGAGTTCAGCCTGAAGGTGAAAAAAATCTGAAATTGTAAAACTTGTAATTTCTAAGTCCAAATTTCTTGAAAATTCCTTCAAATCTTGTGGAATGACCTCTTGGTCCCACCGGCATGCCAAAACTATTGATGGCAATCACAACACCCCTGAATGTCTGCAACTCGATGGGTTGAGACTCTCAGGCGATTGCATAACATGGAGCTTTTCCCAAGTGTGGGACCTCAAATCGGGAAAAGCTCTCCGGATGAAGGCCGGTTCCTATTCCTCTGTTCAGATGCACACATAAAAATGTAGAGGGTTTACTCAAAAACCTAATCTAACTTTCCAAGGAGACAGGGTAAGAAGATGCATAAAAAAAACCTAAACTAACAAAGGTGATGCACCGAGGAATGAAGAACACCTGTCTTGCCAATAAACACAAACCATTAAAATGCAATGCAAGATCATGCATAGATAACCAAATTTGTAGTGAAAGATCAAGAGGATGCAAATGAACATAGAGAGGGTTGAGAATCATCCACAATACATGCATTATTTTCTCCAAAGATTGATACAATACACTACAAAATGCCAAGAGGCAAAGTTGCATTACATTTTTAGATGGGAGGTTTGAACTCCACAAATTCACCTGCCAAAGAGAAGAAGGGAGGGGCAAAAAAGAATGTCCAACCTTTAGAAAGAAGCCCCTCCTTACAATTTATAGGAAGAATGAGAGAGAAAAGAGAGAGGAATTCCAAATCTACCCCAACCACCTCTAGGTTGCATTTAATTCATCTCATTATGGCGGTAGGTGAGAACCCTAACAAACCCAAAAATGGCGAATTGTATTTTGAATTTTTGAAGAAATTTTTCTCACCTAATTAAAGATATCTAGTCATAGTTTGGACAGAGGACCTCGTAAGCTTTCCGAAAAGTCCAACCTTGCGTGAATCCGAGCTCCCTGTGAAAAGTTATGGCCATTTGAATATCTGCGTCAGGGTTTGCTTTCTGTTGGGGTGTCAACGCTCAAAATGTTGTGCCTCCTGAAGATGTGCCTCTGCGCATCCATCCTCATGTTAACATACTTTTAAGTGTGCCATAGGTGCTGAAAATGTGGTGTTGACACTTTTTTCTGTGCGCCCTAGCCTGCGCTTTGGGTGCGAATTTTTGCATGTCGACACTTTGTGCTGTGCGCCCCCAACTCGCGCCTTGGGTGCAAATTTTCACATGTCGACACTGGCAAAATTTTTTTATGTCGACACTTTGTGCCGTGTGCCCCTAGCTTGCGCCTTTGGCGAGAATTTTCGCATGTCGACACTTTTGTTCTTTGCACCCTAACTGCGCCTTGGGCATGAATTTTCACATGTCGACACTTTGTGTTGTGTGCCCCTAGCCTACGCACCTTGGGCATGAATTTTTTCATGTCAACACTTTGTACTATGCACCCCCATCTTGTGCCTTGGGTGCAAATTTTCACATGTCGAAACATTGTGCTGTGCATCCCTAGCCTGTGCCTTGGGCACAAATTTTCACATGTCGACACTTTGTGCTGTGTGCCCCCTAGCCTACGCCTTGGGCACAAATTTTCACATGTCGACACTTTGTTCTTGACTATATTTACCTAGGGGGGATATATACAATAGGAAATCCATGTAAATATGGAGTCCCCCTATTGCCTTTGAGATAGGAATGATGTTGGAAATTCATTGGGGATAGTCAATGGGTAGAATTAAGGAAACTGAGAGAAGGCATTGAAGTTCTTATTTGAATAGAAGAGCAATGCGAGGATGCATTTTCCACACTTTTGTTTGATGGGTTTGGCATTAGGAATGGTTACGATATTGTGGACGATGATTTTAGGGTCAATACTCGGGAATATTGACATAGGACCAAGGAAGAGCGTTGCTATGGTCACAGAGGAAAGAGGTAAAAGCTTCCTATTCAAAGCAACATCTAAAAGTGACCTTTCTTTTGGATGTGAGGGTCATCTAGATTATTAATTTTGATATCGATAGTCGATTCATTCAACATGGTTTGCATCTCAGAGGGTAACAACAGGTGAATATAAGAGTCTTTCACACTAAGTTAGGTGAGGATGGACTCATTTTCCTGACATTGAATGACATTAATAAAAGGTGTATCATCATCAATCATGTTAGGATACAGGAAGGGGAGAGAAGAGGGAGCCTCACCACCATGTTGATAGGTTAGAGGTCACAGAAAATTGTGTTTACAAACAAAAAAGTTAGGAGGAATAGATTCAGGATCTATGGACTCCATGGGTGAAGGTGGTGACATAGGTGAATGAGGTGGAGAAGGTTTTTCTTCCTAAATGAGGTCGATGCGGGCCTTCTTGGGAGGTAGTACAGCAAAGCCAATGCCACTATAGTCATTGTGTTTACAGGTAGTACAATAAAGGACAATATGGCAGCCTTGTTCGTAAAAACTGAAGCTAAAGCCTTTCCATGTGAAACAAGGGAGGAGGAAAGTGTTGACAAAGTAGCGGTTAGTAAGGGATTATAGGTCGATGAAAATGGTCATGTTTGGGATGGAGGTGTGGGTGTATAAGTGGCTATATCAAGTCCCCCATCTGCTAGATTAGAGCGAAGGTGGGGAGGACGATAAGGAAAACCTCACCCAGGTGATAGTCATGACTAGGGTGCTTTGGTGTAGGTTCCCATAATCTTGTGGAGTGAGGAATGTGTCGATATTGTATAGCAAAGACTCCCCCAGTGAGGTGTTGAAAAAAACCTTCTAAGGGATCAGTAGTTGATATGTGGGTAGTGGGGATAGATGACTCGCTAGATGATTGGGAAGCAGACGAGTCATCCTTAGAGGCTACAAAGGTAGTTGGAATAACATGGTTAGATGTGGGAGAGGTGGCGAAGCATTGGTGGATGGGATTGTGGGTGAAGGTGAAGTGGGGGTAGTGGCAGATGCCTTGACTAGTACAAGCACATTGTTGGGCTGGTATAACATGTTATAGGTCTTGAATGGTGATGGGTCGGTGGGGATGGTGTAGTTATGTCCCTCATGCTCGAATTTTACACAATGGTGTAAGGTTGAAGTGACACAACCCATGATACGAATACAGGGTCTGCCGAGCAATAGGTTATATTGGAATTCCCCCTCTAAAACTTAGAGTAGTTATGGGACAATGCGAGGGCCTATATGAACATGAAGGATAATAGTGCCAAGGGTGGAGGTGATGGTGTTGTTGAAGGAGCACAACATAACTGGGTTACTATGCATATAGTTAGAGGGGATACACATTTGATTGTATGCATGCTAGGAGATGATGTTAATGCTAGCACCACCATCAATCATGAAGCGTTGTAAACATATGTTATCGATATAGATAGAAATTAATAGGGTGGGATCAAGGTCATCTAACTAGAGAGGTATAATCTCCTCTTCAGAGAAGATGAGGGTGATGACTTGAGGAGTGGTCGTGTGGGTAGAAGCGGAACCGATTTGGTTAGCATGACCATTTGATGAGGGGTGATAATTGAGGCCACTGGTGTGGGGTCATTTGGCATAACTTCAATGGATTGTAAAACCTTGATAAGGGCTTGTCTGTGGGATTCAGAAGTCTGGATGAGATCATACAAAGACATCTTTAGAGGAGACTAATGTAATTGTTTTATCATCGCGTGATGGGTGACCCCGTCAGAGATAGGGTATGTAGGTCCACGATGGTGATTTTGGGAGTATATAGTATATTGGGTATAGGGTTGATGTTATCCATATTTAACCCCGTGCAAATATTGGATTGACCACGATCCCGCATAAGAGGAAACATATTCAAAAGGGGTAGAATAAAATTACGGACTGTAGGGACTGATTTTATTGCAATTTGACCGTAACGTGTCCCATATTAAAGAGGGGCCTATTTTTCAAACTGGTTTTCTTGCCCACTTGTATGGATTCAACACAAAATTTTGAGGGGCATATCTTTCAACTCGTGGATCGAAATATTGCTAATCTAACACCGTTGGAAATATCTCACCTCGCCACACAATGGAGGTATGAGACTCTATTTTTGAGGAGGTTAGGTGAAGGAAATGGAGGAAAAAGTCTTAGAGCTTTCAATGCAGGATCCACCAGTCTCAACAACCAGAACGAATTCAATCTATTTCTATTGTTTCCTCTCCCTCCAAGATGCCAAACCAAGGATCGATGCGGTAAAGATAGATTTGGGGGTAGATTTAATTAGAGGCATTAACAATGGAGGTTTAGCTGCACCATATTTTTCCCGCTTCTCTTTCTCCTTCTTCTCTCAGGATGAATCTATAAAGACAGGAGTAGGATACATTGTAAAGGGTTGGACATTCTTTGTTTTGCAGGATCCCTTCTCCTCTCAGCAAAGGAATTTGTGGGGTTCACACCTTCCATAAAAAATTGCATTATGTTTCTACCTCTTGGTTATTTTGTAATGTACTTTTGTATCAAGGTATGGAGCAATAAAACATGTTTGTGATCGATTTTAGATCCTCTCTTGTCTCTTTTTATTTCATCTGGTCTCCCATTATATATTCGGGTACTATGCTTGTTTATTGTATGCATTTTTTTGTTTTTTTCTATTAGAAAAATAAGTGTTCATCATTCCTTCGGTGCATCACCTCATAGTTTATCTTTGTTTTAATTTCTGTATTTCTTCTATCCCTGTCTCCTTGGTAAATTTTAGATTAGGATTAAAAATAGATCCTCTACAAGTTTCTACGTATGCACCTAAACATAGGAATAAGGAACCAACCTTCAATGAGAGCTTTCCCATTTTGTAAGATCCTGACAACTTGGGGAAAGTTCAATGTTATGTAATCACACCAAATGACTCGACTTAGAAAAGTAGACTGTAGATTTCATTTGGGTGTCTTTGTGATTTTGTGTTAATATTTTTGGCACGCTCGGTGAGATTAAGAACTCTCCATATTATTATAGTAAGGATTGATGTATAATTGATGTGATTCTGGATTTTAAGAAGCCTTAAAATTATACATTTGACGACTCCAAAAGAATCAAATCTACTGATTTTAGCAAGCCACACTTGGAAGATTCATGAGAAAAACCTGGTGTAGAGAAAGGAAAGAAGGTATATTTGAATACTTGCATCTATCCCCAGGCAGAGAAAGGAGAGGAAGAAGAATTCAGAGGTCTCCATCTCCACCAAGCAGAACCTTGTCAACACTTCCACCTGTAAGGCATTTCTTTCATTCTCGTAAGGATTATTAGGCTAATCAGAATGGCATAACCAAATCCATATGTAAACTTCACTAGAAGTAGTCCACTCACCTTGATTGCACAAAACCCAGTTCTGATTATAGCATTAAAGAGCATCCCACATTTCATTGGGGAAAATCAAACTTCTCCTAGTGACCATGTCTAAGATATTGCAAATGTCTATACAATCCATGAGATCCATGAGATGGACATTGCAGTCAAGCTGCTCACCTCTTCATTCAAAGGGAAAGCTTCACAATGGTTCAGAGTCTTGAAGCAGGCTCTATCCAGAATTGGAACCAGATGTGCATGGCCCTTCACAATCAATTTGGGGAAAAAGGTGATAACTTGTCTTTGTTGGAGCAACTAACAAAAATCAAGAGATCCCCGAACGAAAAGTTGATAGACTTCAACCTCAAACTCCAGCAGCACTGGGATAGGATTCCAATAGCGAAGAAAGCCCACTAATGAAGGTGCCTTCTAATAATTTCTTAGGGCTATAAATTATCATATTTCTCTGATGATTCAGTTAATGGGGGCACTACGTTACCTGCAGCCTATAGCCTCTCCATAAGGGCTGAGAACCATTTGATTAAAGCTAGAAAAATCACTCCTAGGCCATCTATGCCTCTGTACCCTAAGTTAGGAAGCCCAGATACTAGCCAAACACCTACATTAGCTCCTATACCCACCCCCAGGAGTCAAAGCTCAGCTGAAGCTTCCACTTCATCATCTAATACCTCTAAAGAGTTTCAAGAAGTGGTGATGAAGCAACTCCAAAACTTTGGGAATGAGCTAGTGACCATCAAAAGACAACAAGCTCAGAGTTCTAGGCCATACTAGCCCTAGGCTCAATATCAAGCCAGACCCCCATGATCGTAGAGAATAGGCCACCACCTCAGATTGTAAACTAGAACCAGAACCAAGGACAACCCCAAGCTGCTAGACCTTTTAAGCCGTATGATCCTAACATAGCTTCAACGTCAAGAGCATTGGTCCCAACATAGAACAATATGGCACATGAATATGATTGGTGTTTTCCATGCAGTCAACCACACAACCAATAAATGTGATTTAATGGTGCTCTAAATCAAGCCTTGATGGTGCAAACTAGTATGTTACCATAATAACTTGGCCAAGAGGAAAATCAACAACAAGGAGCTCAACAAGGTGGCCCCCCAAATGAGACTATGCTTGTCAATTGGTAGGATGAAGACTTCGTGTGATGAATCAGTTCCCTTCTCAAAGTGTAGCTACCAATACATGATCCATAAAGAGAAGTATTGGAGAAGGCCAACCAATGAAATCAGGTGACCCTCAACCTTCCATCACTCCACAAGGTCTTGGTGTTCCAAGTGCAACTCCCAACATGCTAAACCAATCCAGACCACCTTCCAAACCTAGTCAGGCACCGGTTGTAACAACCCATCTGCAAGAAAGAAATGTGTCTGGAAAGGAGCAACAAAAGGATAACACATTCAATGTTGTTGAGTAGATGAAAAAGACAAGTGTGAAAATTTCATGATGGGAGTCACTAGCCATTTTAAGGTAGATGAATCATTCATGTGATCGCCATGCATAATTGCTCAAGTTCAAATCACCCCTTAACCAAGAAGAAAAAGTGCTTGTCAATACAAATTAACAAGGGAGAAACCATTGAGAACAAAAAGGTAAAAACTTGAGACCTTCTCCCTTCTATGTCTCATTGATTATTGGAGACAAATTGGTGCATAATTGTATGATTGATTCTGGGGCTAGTAGTTCTGTGATGCCCAAACAAATAGCTGATTAGTTGGGTCTCCAATATGAGGTCATCTCTAGAGGAGTAGTCCAATTAGATGGGACAACAATGACTACTATGGGAATCATCAAGGATCTAAGTCTCACTCTACATGCTTTCCCTAATGTGACTTTTTTTGCAAAACGTGTCAATCATATATTTTCCACCACATTTTGCTTTGTGTCCTGCCGAGGTACTTCATTTCCAAAATCGGAGGCTACCTATTTGCTGATTGGTCACATATAAGACAAGGTATGGAGCGAAGGCCACAATCGAGATCTGAACCTATTGCTGATTATCATATCGAATCCTATGTGTCTATCCCACCAATGCCAACTACTCGATTTTGATCAAGAGGACATCCTAAGCACTTCAAGAAAATACCAAGGTGGGATATATCACGGACTTGACCCTAGATGAGTGGGCCAACAAAAACATGCTTTTGACCACTAAAGGAGATGGAGGAATATGAACTGGTATCTACGCCTACATGAAGAGAATTAGCTTCTTCCTAACCTAATCAAGCTAGAATACAAGGATGACAATGGGGTATGGAAATTTTTCTTTGATGGCTCAAGGAGTAAACAAGGAGCTAGATGAGGAGCCATGATTGTGTCCCCTATAGGTATGAGATATTATTCACCTTGATTCCAAATACTGGCTCAAATAACATAGTTGAATATGAGGGTTTAGTCTAAGGTCTTCATTGGGAAAGGAAGTGGGAATCAAGAATTTACAAGTATTCAAAGTGACAATAACTAGTTTCCAATCAGTCGAGAGGACTTAATTATTTCAAAAATGACCTACTCAAGAACTATAAGAATAGGGTATGGGATCTCATGGAGGATTTCGATGCCTTGATTGTGTCCATACCTAGGAAGGGGAATGAAACTGTGATAGACTTGTAGTAGTTGGAGAAACTTTTGATGTAGTTGACATCATCAAGAGGACGGAGAACAACCACATATCCATGTGGTTATGAGGCCAACAGTGCTACATAATAATACATACTCTTAGGTGTTTGAGAATAATTAACAGATCATTAACTTTCTACAAGAAGAAGCTGAATTCTCAAATATAAACTAGAGTAGACTAGAGCAGCAAAAGACAAGAATAAGATAGTACAACCGCATACAAACAAGCTTCCCAAAGGCTTAGTGACATTGAAATTTATTTTCAATCCTAATGATCGATTCGAAAAATATAAGGCTAACATGCGAGATCAAAGGAGAAGATTCGAGTCAATCCCGGTTGGAGAAGACAAAACACTTCAAATTGGCAAAGTGGCCACAAAACAAGAAAGGTATGAATTCAAACAACTTTTCCAAGAATTACCTAACGTGTTTTCTTAGAGTTATGAAGACCTAAGGGGGTTCAATCCAAAGCTAGCCCAACACATAATGGAACTAGATCCATCTGCTCACCTATTAGGAAGAAGCATAGACTATTCAACCCACATATTGAGCCTCTCGATGAAGAAGGAGCTGAACAAGCCGATAGAGGCAAGAATCATATTTCCAATTATACACTCAAGTTGGGTTACAAATCTGGATCTATTCGAAAGAGAAATGGAGAAATTAGGTCGTGTGTTGACTTCGAGGATTTGAACATAGCCTTCCTCAAAGATCACTACCCACTCCCTTCAATGGAGCAGATCTTATAAGTAGTGTTTGGGTCAAAAATGTTCTCCCTCCTAGATGGCTACTCAGGGTGCAACCAGATCATGGTGAAAGAAGATGATCAATTCAAAACAACTTTCACCACCAAATGGAACACCTATGCATACCGTAAAATTCCATTTAGATTGTCCAACGCCGATCCACTTTTCAAAGGGAAATGGATATGGAATTCAAGGGTATGATCAACAAAATAGTGGTGATCTATCTGGATGACATTACAATGTTTTCCAAGAACGCAACAGATCACCTTTTTCATCTAAGGGAAGTGTTTCAAAGATGTAGGAGATTTGGGGTATCCTTGAACCCTAAAAAATGCACATTCTTGGCCCATGAGGGTAGGATTTTAGGCCATATTTGTCTAAGGAGGGTCTAGTAATTGATCCAAGAGAGAGTTGAAGCAATAAAATCACTACCATTGCCAAGTCACAAGAAGGATCTTCAAATCTTCTTGGGAAAAATCAATTTTATCTGCAAGTTTGTTCCAAACTTTGTTTCCCTCGTTAAGCCAATAACTTTGATGCTGAAGAAGAGCTTAAAATTCAGGTGGAAAGTTGAAGGAAAATCAAGTTTTGAGGCTATCAAAGAAGCCACATCATAAGCCACAACTCTTGTGAACCCATATTTCTCCAAAGATTTCATAGTATATGCCTTTGGTGTTAGAGACAAAATTTATACAATCTTGGCGTAGAAGAAAAAAAAAAAGTACAAAAAAACCAATTGCTTTCTTCATCCGAGTTTGGAAGATTATGAGGTAAGGCACTACTTCATTGAGAAGCGAGTCCCGGTGGTAATCGGAGGATTGAAGAAGTTTAAGCATTTAGTTTCAAACAAAAAATCCATTTATTGGTCTCCCATACGGAGTCAAAGAATTCCTTCTTATCAAGGACTTGAATGAGAAACATGCGGGATGGATCACTTGTGTCATGGAATATGACATTGAGATCAAGGTCACCAAACTAGTCTCGTGGGAGGGGATTGTGTGAAAAACTAGCCTCTACTCTACAAGAAGAAGTAAACAATGAAAAGGAGGCTATTTTTGTTCTACATAATAGTAAAAAAGAAGAAGATGTTGATGTACCTACCCCTTGTTGGAATCAAGACATAATGCACTTCCTTTGAATGGGTCTCGTGTCCTCATTGGATAAGTAAAGAAAAAATAAGGAATTTTAGAATCCAGGCCATCCCATATGTTTTCATTGATGGTGTATTATTTAAAAGGGACATCAATGGTGTTCTGTTAAGATGCATTGGGACATATTAGGTTGAAAGAATACTACAAGAATTCCATGTTGGGGAAGCTGGAGGTCATTTTTCTCCAAGAGTGATAGCACTCAAAATCATGAAAGTAGGATATTATTGGCCCAGAGTGTTTAGTGACTGCTACACATGGATCAAAAGGTGCAAGAACTGTGCATTCTTCAAGGGAAAATAGAAGCTAGCAAGACTTCCATTGCACCCTATTTTGGTTGATCAACCTTTCATGCAATGGGGATTGGAATTCATTGGAGTCATCAATCCAAACTCAAGCCAAGGTCACAAATGGATCCTGATGGATATATTATTTAACCAAATGGACCGAGGCAGTGGCACTCAAGGAAAAAAATGAGTCTAGTATCCTGGATTTCTATGAAGGGATAATGACTAGATTTGGGGTACCAGCTACTATCATATCAGATAATGCATTGGCCTTCATAGGTTCCAAGATCACAGGATGGGTTGTTAAGAATGTGACTTATTTGAGTACTTCATCAAATTATTACCCTTAAGGTAAGGCCAGGATGAGTCCACAGACAAGAACCTGCTAAAGATCATCAGAAGAACTCTTGATGAGAATCAGAGGACTTGGCACACAAAGCTCAAAACGGCCTTATGGGCTGATAGAATAATGCCCAAGATATCTATAGGCAACTCTCCATTCAAGCTCATCTATGGAAAAGAGGCGGTGTTTCCTATATCACTTGAGTTGCCAACATTGGAGCTCGTAAAGCAACTAGAGATGTCTAAATTTGGACCAATGGAGGCCAGGTATGCGGAGCTAATAGAATTAGAAGAAACCAAAGAGCATGCTCTCAAAGCAATAAAGAACGATGATGTACTCTCCAAGCAATAAAGAACAATGGGAAGTGAGTGTGGGTTTGTGTACATGTGTTGCGATTGTGAGAGAAGAGGATTTATAGGAGGGGGAATGGGTTAGTCCACCGGTTTTGTACGTGGAGTAGTCTTAGGTTTTGCTAGCATCTACTTGGGTAAAGGTGGGGTAGAAGAGTTGGCGATGGAGGGTTTGGTTGATTTAACTACCTTATTAGAGGGTAGCGAATTCTTAGCTTTGGGTTGCACCTTCTTGGGTAAAGGTGACATGGGAGTATGAGATGTAGAAGGAAAAACAGATGGTGGAAGAGGATGGGTTACCCATGGGGCAACCAAGTTGTGGTGGAAGTGGTTGGTAGAGGTAGGGTAGACGGCAGGGGCTGAAGTTGTATAGGCAAGGTTAGGGTTATAGTAGCTAGTGGAGGTATGGGTGGCAAGAAGTGTATGGGTGAGGGTGAGGAAGTGTGGTTTTTGGGTGAATGAGGTGTAATAAAGGCTCGTGAGGTAGGAGTAGGTTATTTAGTCTTTGACTGGCCTTGGATATGAGACTATTTGGTCAAGGTTGATGGGTGAGGCCATAGGATAGATGAAAGGGGGAGGGTTACAAAGGTGTGGAAGGTGAGACCAAAGTGTACACACCTAGAAGGTTGGGTTTTCCTTTTAGGTGGGAGGATAATGTTGGTGTGGACTTGGGAAGATGTGGCTAAGTCCAATTTGATAGGTGGGTGAGTAAGGCTTGATGTCGGCATGACACCCAAAGTAGTGATGGGTCTAGATACGGGTGAGGGGATAAGTGTGGGTAGGTTTTTAGGTTTGGGAACAGTTGTAGTGATGGGTAGAAGTTTTGATGGAGGTAGGGATGATGAAGAGGAAGCCATTTCAATTAGCATGGTCAGTGTAGTTTTGGTTGCCAAAAATAACTTTGGGTATATTATGGAAGTATCTTCAGGAAAAATTTGCATTTGGGTTGAAATGGGAAGTCAAGACGTCCTTATAGCATGTAATGATCAATGTAATCCAAACGATCAACCAATCATGAAAACATGATTACTAAAGAAGAGGATGGAATGGGTTGGGTGGAAATCGCTATAAAATATGTCTCGTGAGATAGGGAATTATCTAACCTCGGATTACAGTAGGTAAAACGCAATGAGATCATGTCAATAGGGTCCTATGATGCTAGGGGAAAATTGTCCCCAATAGGTACTGGTATGTCTAATGAGTCTCTAATTGGTAGGAGAGATAATAGGTGGGGTGATGCAAAATTCATCCTTGGTGGAGGATAAGGAAATGATGATTCTTCTATGGATGAGAGAATAAAAAGTGTTTACTATTCGGTAGGGTGTGGGGTTGATGGTAAAATGGCATCATTAGAAGGTGTGGGTTCCTCCATGAGAGCAGGGGGAGATGAGGGGGACTCCTATGTGGGTGAAGGAGTAGAAGAGGTATGCTCCTCTATGGGTGGAGGATATCATGCCAAGATTTCCTCAATAGATGAAGTAGGTAGGTTTTGTGGAATATTTGACATGATATCAAAAGCGTGTGAACTTCACGAGACATTTACATCAATCTTTGGATGAAGGTTCACTATTTTTATTAGACGATGGTTTATGATTAGGGATTTTTTTTTTTTTTTTTTTTGAAGATGTGCAAATTCTAATTTGCTGGCACGTTTGGGTTGTCTACAATAAGGTATCCATTGTCTATCATCTCTTGAACAATGTTTTTAAAAGTTATGTAGTTACCATCATTATGTCCTTTAATGTGATGATAATTACAATAGTCGTGTTCTTTATACCATGCCAGCATGGGATGAGCAGGATCAAAACTTGTATGAGGTTTTATGGGAGGAAGTGTAATGGATCCAACTTTAAGAATCTTTTCCAAGACTGATGAATAGGGCTCTCCAATCGAAGTGTATTTCCACTATTCCTACTGGAGCTGAAAGGCCTGGATAGGAGAAAGATTGGAAGAAGTTTGGGCCTAATTAGAAGGATGAGGTGGACTTTCCTTGAGGACTATCGCATTGGCGGTTTGAAGATGAAGAAGAATCATTTGATTTGAATAGGGTGTTCTTGTTCCCTAATTGGATCTTCTTTTCTTCAATGGCATGAATTTCAAGTTTTCAGGCCATGGTGAACACTTCATCAAAGGTTCAGAAGGTTTGGACTTGCAGAGTTGGTGAGATGTTTCACACAAGCTCTAATGAACAACTTAATAAGTTCATGTTAGAACTTGAGGATTCTAATAAATATGGATTTAATCAACTTACATATTATATAATGTTACAATAAATATTTAAATAAACATTACATCATAACATAAGCAAATAAATAAATACTTACAGAAATAAATAACACATGTGACATAATATTTATAGTAGAAAACCCCAAAAGGGTAAAAACCACTTTGAGAGAACTTATTTTACATCCAAAGAAGATCACTCCTCCTTAAAACCCTATTTACCAAGGGTAAAACCAAATGACTTGATTTGAACACATTTGATATATTTCCCGAATATATCAAATGAGGACCTAAAGTCCTTTTTATATAAGGTGATCGGGTATGTCTTGAGACCCACCTTTTTAACCTATATGTTTGGAACATATACCTAGGTGAGTGCATTTAATAAATATAAACATAAATGATTCACATTATTAAATACTTACCTAATGTATATTACCTAGGTATGAATATTTAATAATAGAAAAATATTTCATATTATTAAATATTTAACCTATATAATAGTGATGGACCCATATTAATTAAGGGTTTTCCAGACCACTTAATTGTTATGTTCCAACACTCCCCTTAATGTTAAGTGGGATAACATATGCCAATAGATTACCTACATGTGGTACACTATAGGATTTACAATCCTTAAACCATAAAGGTTTTAGGCTAGCATATCAGGTGAAGGAATTATAACACCTTCATCATACTCAAGTTACCTTTTAGTACAAAAGGATTTGGAATCCCAAAGATCATCCCATGATTAGTGGCTAAGTATGATTTGTGAGTTTTACATATTCTCATAGGTTCTCATAAAAGGTTATTGAACCCAAGCATATAGGATCCTTTTATAACCAAGGACCTCCTTAATAATATGCTTGTACTGGATGTTTACCAATAAAATCAATAACACTAAAGAGTTTATTGAAGACCTCCTTTAAGATCTTTCTACACTTCTTTCTAAAAAAGAAGTCGAGGAGGTATACATGCCCGAAGGTCTTTTTACAAATGCCTCGAAGGTCTTTTTACAAAAAATAAGTTCCATTAGGAGGTGACATTATCATGCACACTCCCCCTCAATGGAAACTTCGACAATCCAAGCTTTTCATGAAAGTGACAAAAATTTACAACACTCAGGGGATTTATGAAGATATCAGCAACCTTCTCTTCATTCGGCATGAACTTGAGATCTATCTCACCACTTAGCACCTTCTCATGGATGAAGTGTATATGTATCTCAATGTGCTTCATCCTCTGATGTTATACTGGATTATGTGTAAGAGCTATGGTGATTTTGTTGTTGCAGAATAAAGGAACACTACGTGGATCCTTCATCTTTATCTCATTGAATAACCTCTTTAGCCATAGAGCCTCTTTTGTAGCTTCCATTGCACTTTTATACTCAGCTTCTATTGAAGAGATAGAAATAGTTGGCTGCTTTTTGCTACACCAAGTATTGCACCTGCACTAAATTTAAACACAACCGTATATTTTCTATCCAATACATCACCAACATGATCAAAATCACAAAATCCATATAAGTTAGCATTTTCATTCTTATTATAATGTAACCCGTAATTGATTGCACCCTTAATATATCTAAGATGACTTTTTCAAGATTCCAATGATCTCTATAAGGTTCCTACATAAACCTAGAAGCAATTCCTACTATATAAAAATATCTGGTCTGGTGATACTTAGATATATCAAACTACAAACTAACTACATATATAAAGTAGGATCAAAATTTTCACATGTAGGTTTAGGATAAAATTTCAGTCCAACTTCTATAGGAGTAGAAATTGGTTTACAATCAATCATGTTAAACTTTTTCAGTAAATTGGTTGCATATTTTTCTTGAGAAACAACAATAAAATGTTTATCTTGAAATACAACCATGCCAAGAAAATAATATAAGATACCTAAATCAGTCATTTCAAAGTACTTTTTTCAATTTTTCTTTAATTATACAAATTAAAGCAAGATTATCACCAGTCATAAGCAAATCATCAACATATATACAAACAATGATAATATGTGATCCTTCTTGCTTAATGAATAGATCATTGTCAAAAGAACAATTAGCAAATCCTAACTGTTTAAAGAAAGAATTAATTTTCGCATACCAAGCTCTAGGAGCTTGCTTTAAACCATACAAGGATTTTTCAATTTACAAACATAGTTTTCTTTACCAGTTTCTTCAAATCCTTTAGGTTGAGAGATGTAAAGTTCTTCTTTTAAATCACTATTTAAACATGCATTTTTCACATCCATTTGGTGGATTTTCCACCCATATTGAGTGGTAATTGCAAATAATGTCCTAACAATACTCATTTTAGCTATATAGGGAAAATGTCTCAACATAATCAATACCGGGTTTTGAGTGAAACCTCTAAAGCAACAAGTCTAACTTTATGTTTGTTAATAATACCACCTCAGTATTATATTTTAGTTTGTATAACCACCTATAACCAAAAATACTTCTTTTCTATGGAGGTGGAACCAACTCTCGTGTTTTATTTTGAATTAGGGAATTATATTCACTTACATTGCATTGATCCACTTCTCATCTTGAGAATCTTCTTAAAAACTTTGTGGCTTAGGTTCATACAAGTTCATTAATGCGTGGTACATATGATGGCTTATGGTCATTTTCCTAAGATCAATAAGATTAGAACTCTCTAACACAGATTGAGCCCATTTTGGTTTCTTAACTAGGAGTTAGGAGATTTAGAAGCATATAAAGAATCAACATAAGATACATCATCATGAACATTTAGTATATTCTCGATATCGAATCATAACCATTATTAGAAATATTGACAGAGTTAGGAACATCTTTACCATTATTAGATGAACAAAAGCATTTTTCCAAAACAACCACATTATGGTTTTCATTACTTCCCTTTTACGGGTCGTAAATCCTTAGACCTACAAAGTTAATACCATATCCAATCAAAACATAAGAGAAAGAAGTCATATCAAGTTTTTTTATTTATTTTAGGAATGTATAAAGAAGTAGGACTACCAAAAATTTTAGATGAGAAATATCAGGTTTATGATTTGACCATTTTTCTAAAGGATTTGAAAGATGAATAGCTTTGGTGGGAACCCTATTTAAAATGTAGACTCGCTATTTTCATTGCTTCACCCACAAAAATTGGGAAGACTAGCGAGAATGAAGAATAATGCGAGCCATATCAAAAATAGTCCTATTCTTATGTTCTACAACACCATTAGATTGGGAAGAATGAGGAGAAGTTAATTCCCTTTTAATACTACAATAAATACAAAAATTTTCAAATGCTTTTCTAACATATTCACCCCCATTATCTATTCTAGTCTTCTTAATTTTATAATTTGAAGAGTTTTCAACAGATGCTTTAAATTCCTTAAATTTCCCTAGTACATCAGATTTATTTTTAAGTAAATATGACTAAATCATCCTGGTGAAATCATTAATTAAAGTCACAACATATAAAGAACCATTTAATGAAGCTACTTCAAGAGGTCCTCTAACATCACTATGACTAAGTTCTAGTGGGGAAGAGGAACTCTCTTCAAGATGTGAGTGAAAGGGTTTAGTGCTTTATTTTGAGCGTAAACACCCTTCACACGCATCATGAGAAGAAGACAACATAGACAAAACTTTCACAAGATTATATCTAGCCATTTCATATAAACTTCTATAATTAACATTTTCTAATCTTTCATGCCATAGTTTTGAATTATTCAAAATTTGAGAAACAAAATATGATGCAGAATGGAAATCATCAAAAATATACAGACCATTTCTTTGAATTCCTTCAGCTATTATATTATCATTACTATCCTTTATATACCAAGTATATTTAAAAATTTGAATAGCCAAACCATCATGAGTTAATTGAGAACATGATAAAAGGTTCTTTTTGAGCTTAGGAACAAATAAAACATTATTTAACACACCATTAGAAAATTTTACTTTCCCTTTCTCTATTGCTTCTAAAGATGAGTTATCACCAAGATACACACGTTCATTTATTTTCACAACATCAAATAAATAATTTGAAACACTAGTCATATGATTTGATGCACCTGAATCTAGAATCCATTTAGAATTAGAGGAAGAATACAACACAACATATAATGCAATCGTTTTAGGAATATCATTAGAGCTATAATTTTTCCTCAAATTATATTTTGAAGAAACAATTTGTTTTTTATTTTTATGGATAGGTTTCTTATTTTTGTAATCTTCCTTTTTATGTCCAAATTTACCACATTTGTGACATTTACCACTAAATCTAACATGCAATTGATCAGAAGAAATTTTTTTCTTATCAACAAAAGAAGATTTAGATCTACATTTTTATTTAAGAAGGGATTGCAGGTTTGAACTTTGAATTATTAGCAAGAAGTGTTTGAAAGGAATTCTCCTTAGAGTCAAAGTTCATCATCACTTGCTCTTCCTATATAAAAAGTGAACTCAAGGTATATAAATCAGGTAGATCATTTTCGTTTTGATAGTTAGAGTTCAAGATAGAAATAAAAATCCTAAATCTTTCATGTATATTTAACTGAACAATAAAGTAGATTAATTTTTCACCAATTAAATCACAATTGCATCCATCTAATTGTGCTTTAATATTTTTAATTTTGGCTAATAAATTAACTACTTTTTCATCTCCTTTCATAGGAGTTGTAAGTAATTCTAAAACTAATTTAATAGTTTTAGATAAACATGTAATTTCTCGCATGGATTCTAGTTGTGTCCATACCTCTTTAAGATGTTCAATATTACCAATGTGTAGAAGGTAATCATCATTCACATTACACAAAATCATGGAAAGATCCTCCTACATTTGTTATGAGTATATATTCATGTTATCTATAGTTGCTTGACGACTGGTGGGAGCAACCTCAGATCCAGAAATAATTGTCTAAAGTTTCCTCGCCATAAGTTTTGATTTGACCCTGATCTTCCAAATGTTGTAGTTGGTTCCATTCAGGATCTGGGTTTTGTCAAGAAAGAAATAGCTAGACACCATTGTTTTCCTGAACCTCTACACAAGTTTTCATGGAAGGTAAGAAGTTTCTAAATTTTCCACTTGTGAATTCACCTTGATTCTTCACAAAGTAAAAATTTTAGGTTACACTTATTTTAAATACCTTTACTGGTTGGTTGAAAAAAATCATACAAATTAAATACATAAAATATAAAACACTTACTCTTAATTTATTTAATTTACCTTTCCAGGTTGGTTGAAAAAATACATACAAATTAAATAAATAAAATATAAAACATTTGCTCTTAATTTATTTAATTTACCTTTCCGGTTGGTTGAAAAAACCCATACAAATTAAATAAATAAAATACAAAACATTTGATCTTAATTTATTTAATTTACCTTGCTTTATTACCATGTTAGAATTTGAGGATTCTAATAAATACGGATTTAATCAACTTACATATTATATAATGTTACAATAAATATTTAAATAAACATTACATCATAACATAAGTAAATAAAGAAATACTTATAGGAAATAAATAACACAGGTGACACAATATTTATAGTGGAAAACCCCAAAAGGGTAAAAACCACTTTGAAAATAACCTTTTACTTCAGAGAACTTATTTTACATCCAATAAGATCACCTCCTCCTTAAAACCCTATTTACCAAGGGTAAAACCAAATCACTTGATTTGCACACCTTTGATATATTTCCGAATATATCAAATGAGGACCTAAAGTCCTTTTTATATAAGGTGCTCACATTATGTCTCCGACCCATTTTTCAACCTAAATGTTTGACACATATACCTAGGTGAGTGTATTTAATAAATATAAACATAAATGATTCACATTATTAAATATTTACCTAATGTATATTACCTAGGTATGAATATTTAATAATAGAAAAATATTTCATATTATTAAATATTTAACATATATAATAGTGATGGACCCATATTAATTAAGGGTTGGCCAAACCACTTAATCATTATGTTCTAACAGATTCAAGTCAAGGTAGTTGGAACCTCAATTGACTAATAAGACTCTGCTAGCGGAAACAAAATTTGTGATAGATTCATCTTCATCTTTATCGAAGTTGGATAGAGATCAATCATGGTGACTTTCTTGGTAACATTGATTGAAAAATGATCTAAGAAAGCTTGGGATACTTGATTAAAGGAATAAATTGAATGTCAAGGTAGTCCACTATACTAATCCAATGTTGGTCCCGTGAAAGACATTGGGAAATTTCGTAGAGAGCAAAGCGTCATCGTGGGGCGATTAGGTAACACTCATGTTTGAACAACCGCAAGTGTTGCTGCGGGTCTTCTTAGGCATCTCCCAATGTATAGGGTAGGGATGAATGGGAATATATGGATGGATAGGCTCATTATAGGTTTTATCGTATGTTAAATAATCATGGGAGCCAAAAATAGATGCTTCTAAGGTCTCAGTATCTTCTCCATCATCATTTTAATGAGGCCATTAGTAGGTTGGGATGAATGGATGCCCCATGTAGAAAAAGGTGGTTGATGCTAAATGTATGAGGTGGGTGGTATTACGGTGTATGGTGGCGTTGAGTATGAGAACTGCGCAAGAGGAATAGATATAGGTGGCATATAGCTAGTATAAGTAATAGATGAGGTTAGGGGTTGTCGGTAGTATGTGTAAGTGGGTGGGATAGTCGTAACAAATCTAGTGGTGATTAGGGGTAAGGATTGTGGGATAATGTCATCTCCTGAAAACCACTTTTTTTTTTCCAAGTTAAATTCAAAATTTTGAGCTCTCACCCTCCTAAAGTATTTAAGCCAAGTTGAAAGTTTGAAGAGATAGAGAAATCCATGCCCTAGAGTTGTTTCAAATCCCCAGTCTGCTTGTTTTGATAAATTTTCTATTTTCCTGTCTGACACGTGAAAATTTTATTATTTTCCTCATTTGAATGAAATTGTCAATCTTTTTATGCCCATGGATCATCAAACCTTGTATTGTTTTCAATTCCTTGGCTCATGAAAGAAATTTGAAAATTGAGCGCGAAATGGTGGAGTTTTCTTCTTCTCTGCATTTTTTTCCACATCGGGAACAATGGGTGTTTTATTCCTCATAAAATTATGGCTTCATCATCCATGGGTATGGGGACATACCTAATTAGAAATGGGTCGATAAAAAATTTGTGTTTTTGAGCCTTTTTGTAAAAAGGTGAAAAGTTAAAAAGTGACCCACAACACCGATCAGGCTTAAAGGAAAAAGTCAAATCTTGAGCCCACCGTTGGAAAGTCAAAGTAGGGAGGTAGAATGTCGGGATATTTGAGATTTTGAGCCTCTTTGTAAAAAAGGTGAAAAGTTAAAAAGTTACCTATAGCCCCGATCGAGCTTAAAGGAAAAAGTCAAATCTTAAGCTTGCCATTGGAAAGTCAAAGTAGGGAGGTGGACTTTTGGGGAGATTTGAGATTTTGAGCCTCTTTGTAAAAAAGAAAAAAGTTAAAAAGTGACCCACAGGCCCGATCATACTATAAGGGAGAAATCCAAATATTAAGCCCGCATCGAAGGTCAGAGCAGGGAGGCAGGCCGATGGAGCAATTTGTGTTTTTAAGCCCACATTAAAAAAGCGTAAAATTATAAAAGTGACCTGTGACTCTTTCGCTAATCAAGTGAAGCCATGTGTCATGAACATATCAAAAGTGGGTGAGCGGGCCAAAATTTTTCAAAATGCCATTTCTCCAAAAGGCACAAAATGTAAAAGGCGTCCTCTCGTGCCCATTCCAAGTAAATTTATCCCATGTGTACGACTGATTTAAGGTTTCAAAGGAAAGATGAACAGTTCAAATTCAAAGTTACAAAATAAGTGTAATGACTGCATTATGAAAAGTCTAGTTTTTTTGCCATTGGCGTTTCTTTACGAATCAAGAATCTGAATGAACGTGAATGATTGAAAAGAAATTGTAAACCATTTCTTGCTAACAAAGAAGAAGTTGTAACCATTTCTTGGAGGAGATTTAATGGCTTCTTCACGCCATTGTAGAGGGTTGGTAATCGATCTTGTAAACTCAAGAGTATATTGTACTTTGAGAGAACAAAGGAGATAGCCATTTTTATTTCGTTCCCCCCCTCTTCTCAAATTCCTCCATTTCTCCACTATGTACAATTTTTGTTTAAGCAACAATACAAGAAGAAGGATTTTGTAGCCTCTTTGATGAGGGGATTTCAGAAACTTTGAGTTCACAATCTTATCTCGTTTTGTTGCCATTTATAGGGTTATTTCTTCTCATGAATGCATGTGACAAATTTTCTAACTAGTGTGTGTAGGAATCTGATTTCCTACCTACAACATTAGTTCTCCTACCTCTTTTCTCACTCCCTTTCCCACTTTCAGACAAATTTCTCTCTTGCAAGTATCTGCAAGCTTTGCTTGTAGGGTCAGTGGAGTGCCCTTGTTAGATCCCGACCAAAAGGTCACCACAGAAATCCACATTTTCTTGTGCATGCATATACGGTAGTTGCACCGATTAAGTAGAGGGACTTAGATTCCCAGAGCATTGGAAAGGAATCCATAAGTTTTCCCACCCAAAAATTTCCTCGCCAATAGTTTTTGGCACCCACCGTGGGACATATTTAGCATCTCGCACTGAAAGCAATTGCAAGGTCAGAAAATTAAAAAAAAAAGAGAAAAATTTCTAGAATCAATGGCTAAATGAGCCACATGGATTCAAATCATGGCTATTTTTGGAAACTCTCATGTTGAAAGACCCAAATTTCTCTTCCACATCCAAGAAGACATTGCTTCATATTTGAGGGAAGCTATCTGGCATAATAGACAAAGTGCTAACCACTACTTCATTGCCATGAGAATTATGGACCTTGAAGAGAAATGTGCTACTAAATTGGAGAGGCAAAGACGAATTCCAACACTACAAAGAAGATCATAGATTTTCAAGCTGGAGGATAGAAGATACAGCGAGCAACATAGAAAAGGAGGAAAAACTGATCCCATTTTTAAGGAACTTCAAAGGAGACAAGAGCTACTCGGAATCAAGAGTCATCCTTTTCAAGCAACCGCCACGTTGGGAACCTAAGTGTTGCCAATCCTTTGGATGATGAATTTCCATACATCAACAAGAACCTTGAAGATTTCACCTACATAGAGACCGAAGACAAAGCTAGAGAAAGATAAGAAAGATCCGATGAAGAAATAAGATTGCAACTCAAATAAATCAAGAGACTTCAAGCCGAGGTAGACGAAAGAGAAAAAACAGAAGCCGTAGCCTTAGCAAGGCTAGAAGATAAAAACAAACATAAAATGGGGGATCAAGATTATGAGTGTGAATGTGATCATGAATCCCATAGGCCTAATGTACCATGGGGAGGAAACATCAGTCCACTGGATCTTGCTCAACCACTCCATGAGCTACCGAGAGGCTCGAGAAAAACTTCCCAAAATTTAGAGGGGATGGTTCTTAACTCCCTAAAGAACATGTAGCAACATTTATCACTGCTTGCAGTGTGTTGGATGTTGAGGAAGAAGATGTGTCAATCTGACTCTTTGTGGATTCACTTCAAGAAAAGGCTTCCAAATGGTTCTACATGCTACCCCAAGGTCTGTCACCTATTGGGAAGATATAATAAGTGCATTCGAACATAGGTTCAAGACCACGAGAAGATTTTTAGGATCTTTTGGTCCAATTGGTACAAATGAAAAAAGAAACCTCTAAGTCAATGAGGGACTTTGTAGAAAGATATGATAGAGTGATAAGAAGGATCCCTAAAGATGTGGTGCCTCCCAAAAATAATTTGAAGAGGTTTTTCATCAGTTCTCTGCCATCAGATGTAGGTTTCTTCCTTAGAAGAGCCAAACCAAGAACATCGAGGCAAGCCCATAAATTCGCAATAGAAATGATGATGATCTAATCCTTTTTGGAAAGGTGAAAGGCCCCAAAGGGAAATAAAAGGGTCAAAATTCAAAATTTGTCACCATATATCTGATGTTCCAAAAAATGGCAAATGATTTGGTTGCCTTGAAGAAGTAGCTATCTCAGATCATAATGTGGAATGCTTCAAGGAGACCAAACCCTCTAGATAGGTAAAGGATTGCTCCACCTCCTCATCATATTTCTCTTGAAGCACCACCAGTCAATGCCATTTGTGACACCAAAGAGCTAGAGGAGGAAGTAAAAATTGATGAAATTGAAGAAGAAAACATGGAAAATTACGAAAACTATCTTAATATTGAGGAAGTTGATATGCACAATGGCTTGATTGAGTATGTTGATGATGAAGATGAAGGTGATGAAGAAGTTCCAAGTTTCTCATGTGTTGTTTTCACTCATGCTCAATATAAGAAAGGGATTTCAGCCCCAATAGTTGCAACAAAGGATAAGAAGAAGAATAAAGAAGATTGTCCTCCAGAGGTTACACAGAATAAAATCATCAATAGAGGATCACCATTACCACCTTCCATGGAATCAGCCAATGAAAACCGACTCACTAGTTGGAAAAGAGCTTGCTACTATACCAAGTAAGTCATTGATGCTTCTTCCAACTCAAAAATTTCTAAGAATAATTCTCTTCTAAATGCTGGTCTTGTAAAAACATCTAAAGTTTAGTCAAAGGCTACACCCTCACCCCCTTCCAAGCTAATTGTTACATCAAAAAGGAGAACCCAACACCAAAAGTAGAAAAGTCTCTACCATGTAGATCTTCCTCTATTTTAGGATCCTCTTCCTCACCTACCATTTCCCCATTTGACTTTGTAGAACATGCAAGAAAACCAAATTCCAGCTCTTCGAAATAGAATACCTACAAACACATCCTACCCAATTTGACAGATTCATCAATGCAGTTCATGGTGGTAACCCTATCTCTTCAAGCCCAAATTATAAAGGCTTACTCCCCACACCATCCACACCACCTTCCCAAAACATTCTAGCCCTCAATGCCTCCAACACCAATAGAGTTGAACCTTTCTACCTATCACTCCTCATCAAAGGCTTCTAGGTGAATAATTGCATCATAGATTCTGGAGCCTCAGACAATGTGATGCCAGCCAAAGTTACAAATGCTCTAGGCCTCAATTTGACCTAGGTAAATGGCACATGCTACTCAATGGAATCCAAACAAGTTCCATTGGTAGGAAGAATCAAGGATGCACAGTGGCACTAGTTGATTTTCCAGACAAGAAGGTGCTCTTGACCATACTAGTAGTAGACATCCCAGCATCTTTTGGTATGATTTTGAGTAGAAGTTTTTGCAGAGACCTAGGTGGAGAAATAAAAATGGATTGGTCATCTGTAACTATCCTAGTAAAAGGAGAGATGAAGAAGTTTCTGCCAGTAAGAAAGATGAGATTCATAGTAAGAAAGTCTGATGATCCAAGAGCTAACATTCTCTTTCAATATTGTGGGCTAGGAAATTAATTCCTCACATTAAAAAAGGAAGAGAACCTTCCAATTCTCATGGAGGAGGAAGAGGATAAGATTTGGAAAATGGAATTTGATGGTAGCCATTCCAGAGTAGGTTTAGGAGCTGGTGTAGTATTATACTCTCCTTCCAATGAGGTGTACCATTTTTCCTACAAGTTGCCATTTGATAATACAAAAACACCGCAGAGTATGAAGCATTACTCTTAGGCAAAAATGTAGCAAAGGACATGGGAATCAAGAAGATGAGATGTAAAGGTCATGTAAAGATTGTGGTAAAGTAGGTCTGCCAACAATATCAGGTGAAAAATATAAGGCTTAGGCATTATAGAAACAAAGTGTGGGATTACATTGAATATTTTGATGCATTTTACATTAAAGTTATTCCAAGGGAACATAATGAAAAGGATGATTCTCTTGTAGTGTTAGCTTCCCTAGTGACACCTTATCCTTCTTTTGGTAAAGACAAAGTGATGATTGAAATGGTATTCCGGCCTAGTGTACTAGACAATGCAAATCATTGGCAAGTCTTCAATGATGATAACCAAATTATAGCCTTTTTAGAGAAAAGGGATAATTTCAATAATCTCTTCTTCGAAGGAGGTGAAAATCCACACCGAGAAGCAGTCCCCAAAGAAGAGAAAGAAGGAATTGAAGGGATTGATGATGAGGGAGTAATCAAATTGAAAGGGAAAAATATTCTCAAAAGGCCTAGTCTCTTTAGAAGACCTCTTTTAAAAACATGAAAGATTCATTCAAGAGAAAGAAAAGAAATCTTCCCGGTGCCTAGCTGATTTTGATAAAGAAAACATTGGTACCTGGAGGAGCCAAGGATGGTCAATATTGGAAAATGTTACTCACTTTGAAGAAAAAGAATGTTTGTTCCATTACTCAAGAAATACTCAAGATGTCTTGGCCTACTCTTATGATGAACTCAAATCCTTCCAACCAAAAGAAATGCATCACTCAATTCCTTTGAAGCAGGGTGTTAAGCGCTTTAGGTAGTAAAAACAAAGGTGGACAACCCAAAGATTGGTAATACCATTAAGGAGGAGGTAATGAAGATGCTTAATGTAAGGATCATCTTTCCCATCCACCATTCAACGTGGGTGGATAACATTGTGCCAGTGTGGAAGAAGAATGGTGAAATAAGGATATGTGTAGATTTTTGCAACCTGAACCAGGCATCACTCAAGGACAATTATCCTCTTCCTATCATGGACCATATCTTGTAAGTAGTCACCAGATCTGAAATTATTTCATTACTTGATGGATTCTCATGATAAAATCAAATCAAATTGGCAGAGGAAGACCACACTAAGATAATCTTTACAACACCTTGAGGCACTTTTACCTACAACAGAATGCCTTTTGGCCTAATTAATGCTAGAGATACATTCTAAAGGGTGATGGATTTGTCCTTCAAAGATACGAAGCATTGCATTGTCATATATCTTAATGATCTCACAATATTTTCAAAGAAGAGGGGTGATCATATCTATCACTTAGAACAGGTACTTGCAAGGTGTAGGAAACATGGCATATCACTAAATCCAAAAAAGTGCATTTTTGGAGTCAAAAAAGGCAAGTTATTAGGGCACATCATGAATAAACATGGAGCACACATTGATCCTGAGAGGATTATAGCCATTCAAGCATTAGCCCTACCCACAAGTAAGAAGGGAGTTCATTTATTATTTGGAAAGGTAAACTTTCTTCGTCGTTTTGTGCCTGAGTTTGGCGAATTGACAAAGCACATAAATTCCATGATGAAACCTCAAGAAAGTTTCAAATGGAACAATGAAGGGAAGAAATTACTTGAAGAGATCAAGAAAGCCATTTCCAAGGATCCAACCCTTGTGTCTCTAGATTTTAACAAAGAGTTCATCATGTATTGTTATGCATTAGAGCATACACTCTCCACTGTTCTTGTTTAGAAAAATGATGAAGATGTGGAAGCAACTAATGCTTTCATGTGTTGTCCTTTGAAAAAGCATGAGCTAAAATACATCCAATTGGAGAAGAATCCCTATGCAGGTGATCAAGGTAAAAAAACTTTAGGTTTTACATCCTCAATTCCCATATAGTGGTGATGGTCTTCGACAATGCAATCAAGTCCATTTTGACACAAAGAAGATCCTGGAGCTAAAAGAAGAAATTAGATTGCAAAGACTCAAGAATATGACTTGGAGATTCGACCCTCTACTATGGTAAGGGGAAATGGCTTATGCAAGTTGATTTTTGAAGATGAAACACTCAAAATTCAACATGATGAAGTAAATTGTGCTTGCTCAACTTGTTTAGAAGATAACCCACAGTGTTCTTTGTCACCACTACTGATGAGTGGTATGCTAATATTTCCTATTACCTAACTTATGGAGAATGCCCTCCCCATCTTGATTACAAGCAAAGGAGAACACTCAAGCTGAAGGTAGCTAAATTTGTAATCTGGAATCATGTACTCTACAAAAGAGGCTTGGATGGTTGTTTCCTCAGGTGCATAGATAAAGAGCAATAAGAAAAGTTGCTTAAAGCATACCATGACCAAACATGTGGTGGGAATTTTTCAGCAATGGTCACTACACACAAGATCCTCTGAGGAAGGTATTATTGGCCCACCATATTTACAGACACTCAAGATTGGGTTTCTAAATGCAAAGCATGCCAATAGTTTGTTGGAAGACCACAACTCGCTACATTACCACTCAGTGCCTGTGGTTATTAAAGAACCATTTCAATAGTGGGGGCTAGACTTCATTGGTGTTCTGAACCCTCACTCAAGCATGGGGCACACCTATGTACTAACAACAATATACTACTTCACAAAATGGGTGGAAGCCATTCCATCTAAATAAGTCAACACTGAAATAGTATGTAACTTCATCAAGGAGAATATCATAGTCCATTTCGGAGTGCCACAGAAGATTGTAGTAGATAATGCTACCTATTTCTCTTCAAGAGAGCTGACTAATTTTTGCTATAGCTACAGAATCTCCCTAGCTCATTCTTTTGACTACTATCCACAAGGAAACAGATAGGCCGAATCAAGCAACAAGAACATTGTGACCATTGTCTGCAAGCTTGTAGATGAGAATCAAAGGAATTGGCACAAAAGGTTGTACGATGCATTGTGGGAAGATAGGGTCACTCCCAAGAAGGTGATAGGTATGTATCCATTCCAACTGCCGTATGGAGTTGAATTAGAGATTCCCTCATAATTGACTTTCACTCACAAGTTGCTACAAGAAATAAAAGATGGTCAATACAAAGATTCCATAGACAAAAGGATCCTATTTTTGGAGAAGCTGGAAGAAAATAGATTCCAGGTGGTGGATCGAATCAAAGAACACCAATTGAAAGTGAAGAAGATATTTGACAAGAGGGCTAAGGCAAGAGAATTCAAGGTTAGAGACTTTTTCCTACTATGGGACAAGAGAAGATAACCAAAGGGAAGCCATGGAAAGTTTGATCCATTATGGCTCAGCCCATTCCAAATTCATGGAGCTTTTGGTGAGAATGTTTTTCTCCTCTCATACTTGGATGGAATGCCATTGGAATTATCTCAAAGAAGGAAATACTTGAAACTGTATCATTAGTGAAAGCAGGTTGTCCCCTGCCTTATACCATAAGTGATTTCTTGGTGTGTTTCCCTTTCTGTTGTATGGTTTTGTTTCCCCTTCATTGCGTGTCGGAGGTTTCCTTCCTTTTGTGTGCTTGTGTGTTTCCTTCTTCTAATATTTCTTTCTCAAAATTGTACATGACTCTACAAAGCCCAATGGATAAGGAACTGGTCAATGTTATACGGTTTAAAAATTGATATTTTGGATCCTCATACCACGTCTTCACCATGCTCAGTCCATGCCATTTCCCCAAGCTAGAGCCACCATTGTCTCCCGAAAACCACTTTTTGTTTTCCAAGTTAAATTCAAAATATTGAGCTCTCTCCCTCTTAAAGTATTTAGGCCAAGTTGAAAGTTCGAAGAGATAGAGAAATCCATGCCCTAGAGTTGTTTCAAATCCCCAGTCTGCTTGTTTTGATAAATTTTCCATTTTCCTGTCTGGATGCATGAAAATTTTATTGTTGTCCTCATTTGAATGAAATTTTCAATATTTCTATGCCCATGGATTGTTGAACCTTGTATTGTTTTCAATTCCTTGGCTCATGAAAACAAATTTGAAAATTGGGCGTGAAATGGTGGAGTTTTCTTCTTCTCTGCATTTTTTTCCATAGTCGGGAACGATGGGCATTTTCTTCCCCATCAAATTTTGGCCCCATCATCCATGGGTACATGAAATACCTAATTGGAAGTGGGTTGGCAGAGAAATTTTGTTTTTGAGCCTCTTTGTAAAAAGGTGAAAAATTAAAAAGTGACCCGCAGCCCCAATCAAGCTTAAAGGAAAAAGTCAAATCTTGATCTCGCTAGTGGAAATTCAAATTAGTGAGCCGGACCATCAGGAGATTTGAGATTTTGAGCCTCTTTGTAAAAAAGGTGAAAAGTTAAAAAGTGACCCGTAGCCCCGATCAGGCTTAAAGGAAAAATTCAAATCTTGAGCCCGCCATTAGAAAGTCAAAGTAGGGAGGCAGACCATCGGGAGATTTGAGATTTTGAGCCTCTTTGTAAAAAAGGTGAAAAGTTAAAAAGTGACCCACAGCCTCGATCATGCTATAAGGGAGAAAGTCAAATATTAAGCCCGCATCAAAGGTCAAAGTAGGGAGAGGTAGGCCGATGGAGTAATTTGTGTTTTTAAGCCCACATTAAAAAAAGGTAAAATTATAAAAGTGACCCACGACTCCTTCGCTAATCAAGTGAAGCCACGTGTCATGACCATATCAAAAGCGGGTGAGCGGGCCAAAATGTTCCAAAATGCCATTTCTCCAAAAGGCACAAAATGTAAAAGGCATCCTCTGTGCCCATTCTAGTAAATTTCTCCCATGTGTACAACTCTGATTTAAGGTTTCAAAGGCAAGATGAACGGTTCAAATTCAAAGTTACAAAACAAGTGTAACGAATGCATTATGAAAAGTTTGGTTTTTTCACCATAGGTGTTTCTTTGTGAATCAAGAATCGAACGAATGTGAATGATTGAAAAGAAATTATAAATCGTTTCTTGCTAACAAAGAAGAAGTTGTAACCATTTCTTGGAGGAGATTTAATGGCTTCTTCATACCATTGTAGAGGGTTGGTAATCGATCTTGTAAACTCAAGAGTATATTGTACTTTGAGAGAACAAAGGAGATAGCCATTTTTCTTCTCCGCCCCCCCTTCTTCTCAAATTCCTCCATTTCTCCACTATGTACAATTTCTGTTTAAGCAACAATACAAGAAGAAGGATTTTGTAGCCTCTTTGATGAGGAGATTTCATAAAATTTGAGTTTGCAATATTATCTTGTCTTGTTGCCATTTGTAGGGTTGTTTCTTCTCATGAATGCATGTGATGAATTTTATAAATACTATGTGTAGGAATCTAATTTCCTACCTACAACATTAGTTCTTCTACCTCTTTTCTCACTCCCTTTCCAAATTTCGAGACAAATTTTCTCTCTTACAAGTATCTCGCAAGCTTTTCTCGTAGGGTCGGTGGAGTGCCCCTATCGGATCCCCAGACAAAAGGCCACCACAAAAATCCACATTTTCATGCGGATGCATATACGGTAGCTACACCGGTTAAGTTGAGGGACTTAGATTCCTAGAGCATTGGAAAGGAATCCATAAGTTTTCCCACCCAAAAAATTTCCTCGCCAATTAATATAAAGGACAAGGTTTTGGAAAGGGGTGTAAGTTTTTGACACTCGGAGGTGGTTGTGATGTGATATGTATATGTGAAATGGCGGGTGTGGATGAAGCTATACTTATAGTGAATGTTAGAGGGACATTCACTTTCGTGGGTGTGATTGATGATGCGATGCTATAGTTATAATGACTATGGGATTTAGCAGAGACACCACAAGTGATAAAGTAGATGACGGTAGCACCAAACTAGTGTTAGGCCGACACACAAGTAGGGGCTAGAATAGGAAGGATAGATACGAGCATGCCGTATATTAACTATCCTGAGGAATCCTAGGTGGAAGAATGAGCAAGGTAGTACTGGAGGGTAGTGGGATTCTAGTTGAGGAGTCTTGCAAACTCCTCATCATCGGTAGCAATGGGGATAAGTTGAGTCAGATCCATAGGTGACAAAATGGACGACGGTGATGGACTAGGTGGGAGTGGCTAATGGCTAGCATGAAATACGAGGGTGTTAGTTTGGCTATGAGTCAACACCATGTGAATCAACGTATATCAGGTGAACTGTACTATGTAAATGACATAAGGAACAATAGAGATGGGAAAAAACAAATTATGGGAGGGAAAGTTGGTAAATGTTTTGATTAAAATCAAAATAGAGTGACCAAAGCTGATCTAACTAACCAATGATGGTTACGGGGTGACCGATGTTAGTTACAGGAACCGATACCAGTTATTATGAGGAAATGAAAATTTCAGAAAATGAGGTAGAAACTGATGATTTTCAAACAAGAAAGGTGTAGTTGATGACTATTATCAGAGTATAGAGAGTACAATGATACCCAGAGACTCAAAACAAAAGAGAAGATGAGATAAGTGGCTTTTGGGCAAATTAACCAAAAGAACAAGGAACCAACCCTGATTAGGTAAACTGATGGCAATCAGATGTAAACCGGTGGTAGTCGTTGGACCGATGGCAAGCTATTGTGAAATATGAAGAATAAAGAAAAATGATTTTTGTGAATTTAGATTAGATGAATAATCAACCCAAAAGTTTGGGGATGATAAGATTAGGTCCTGACACACTCTGAGAAATTCATAATACTCCAACTGTGATGGTGGAGTGTGAAAGGCAAGAGAGAGAAAAAAGAAGAATCATATCCTCACACTTCAAAATGCAAGTCAAGAACAAATCTAACAAAAACGTGACCTACTAAGTGAATTTAGTGTGTTTAGCTTATGCTATTTAAAATACTTGACTCGTGAATTTAGAGTAGAGTTTTTGGTTGGGAAGGCTTCCTACGAAGAAGGAAATTCTAAAGGTGAGGTTTTAGGTTATGTTATGGTGGGGGTAGGCCATCCTCTAATGGGGTATTGGACAGAGATAACCAGTTGGGTGCCCACTGTCAATCCTCTGATCATGTGATCATTGAAAACTTCTTCCGGGTGGGATGTTGTTTTAAGAAGATGTATATATTTCAAATTGTGCAATTTGGCAAAGAGAGAAGAAAGAATGTTTTTCTATGATTCAGTTATGTCAACCATTAGCTGGGCATGACTTCCAGCATATAGGTTTCCCTCATTTTAATGTGATCTAAGATGCAATGAATCAAAATGTTATGCAAGTGTTTTAAGCCCAAATCGAAGTGTGATATTTGATGTAACAAGTAATGAATAGGAAGAGGAATGCTCTTTCACTAATGCAATACTAATGAAAGAAAATAAGTATTCTTTTTATAACACCAAAAACATGATTTATTTTAGAAAATAGAAAGAGAGGAAGATTCTAGAGAGGAAAATTAATGTGTAAGATTTTCAGAAGGGAAAAAAACACAAATTTCACCTTGAATTAATAAAATGCAAGGAACCCTGGATGGGTCCCATCGGGCATGCCAAAATGTTTCACTATTTTCTTTAAGTTTTTAGACGAAATAGATAAGGGTGTGGGCCAAGGAGGAATACCTATTGCAATGGTCATTTTGAAGGTTGTTGTACGTGTTCTGACTTCTTGATCCAATGTTGACTATGAGAGCTTCCTTTTGGCTATGAGGAACTACCTGAAATACACAACAAGACCACAAGAACAAGTTAAACAATATATGTCAATGGGTTGCCTAGCGTGTGCTAGATCCAGGAAGTGTAATACTTCCTCGGTGGTAGTCAACCCACTAGTTTAATACAATTTAATGTAGGAAATAACGTAAATAAATAGAATCCTACTGTAGTTGATATGATTTAGGTATCTCATCCAAATACAATAAGAAAATATGACATAACAGGATATGATATGATTAAATATGGAAATGGGGTAAATAGTTAAGGTTATGAAATAGGTCAAGGTTAGATTTTGGGTCACTTGAGTCACTTGGATAAGGTTATTGGGATCAGGTATTAGTAGGACTGCCAAATACAAAGATTGATGTCATGCCGGTATAACCGATGATAGTTTATTAAGAACCAACGACGGTTACTACGGGCTGGTAATAACTCAATAGTTCATGGTTTTATGGATATTTTTGAGACCGATCGTAGAGATGGTAATGAGTTGGTTTAGGCCTAAGGAGGTGTTAGGAATATTTAGAGGTACTCAGGAGTAGACAGAGGTGATTAAAATGGTTGTGAGTGATGGGAATGGTCAAGTTCATAGGAAGGCAATAGTGGTGGGGTAAAAATATAAATGGTGGTTGATAATTAAATGTGAATAACTCTTATAAACTAAATAGAAACAAAATGGTGCAGGTTAGAGACACACTTACTGCTATGTAGGTTCAATGGATGAGTGGTGGTGTTGGTTGATCGGTGAAATGGCAATCGGTACTACGGAAGTTCTTCCCGAATGCTCTGAATACAAATACCTTCTAATCAATGGTTTTGCTGGCTATGGTTGCTTGGATGTTTGAAAGAAATCTAGTTCTTACTTACATGTAGATCTCCGTTGCTCCCAAAATCGATAATGTGTCTAACCTTCCAAACAAGGTTACCAAAATGGTTAAATGGTAACTAATGACAGCTTTCGGGTTACCGGCATTGGTTTTGGGTTGACCAAAGTGTCGGTTAAGGTGGTATATCCTAGGTTTCCTAAAATATTAGATCTTGGCTATCCTCTTCTAGATTTTTTATCATTTGTGATGGGTCTAAACAGAAACGTTACATTTAGATACTTAGGAATGTGGTTAGAGGAAGAATATGCATGTTCTTTTAGGGTTATACTAAGTCTTAGTTCATTAAGGTAAGTAGGGTTAAGTCTTAGTTAGTTATGGAAACATGTGTGAATAGGTCTATGGTGAGGTGTCTAGGTGAGGTGGTGGGGTGAGGTGGAAATTGGTTTTAATTGAGGTAATTAAATAATAAATGAAGTGAGGATGAGTATTAATTTAATTGTAAATAATTAAATTAATATTAATGTGGGGTATAAGGGTCATGGTTAAGTGAATGTGTTTAAGTTGGTTATTCAAAAGGGGACCAAGGGGAGTGTGACCCAATTTTGGTGTCTACATTTAGTTCCTTTCATAGTACATGATTTTATTTGGTTAACATAGGCTTTGTATGCTTCTTTTATTTATCATTACCCCCATAGTGCCAATACCTCCATAGGGTTCCTTCCTCTTATTCAACCTAAGGCCTTGGAAACCTTAGTTTTCCTAGTGTAAGGGTTACTTCCCTTAGGGTATGTGATCATAGCGGTCCCTCTACCCTCTTTAATTCTATCCATTTATATGTCGATCTTGGTGCATCCTTTACTCATTTGTTCGAATACCTTGGTTGATCGAATGATAAGAGTGCATGGTGTCTAGACACATTTTTCTCATCATACACACTCAAGCCTAACATGTCCACCTTAAAGTAAAAGGGAGAGGGATTTTTGTTTTAATGTTTTCCCATGGGCCTATTAACACCCAATTCACCATTTTAGTGTTAAAATGGGGAAAAGTGGACTATTTGACCCCAAGCCTATTATAAAACCCTCCTATTCTCAACTTATTTTCACATTTGTGTTAAACTTATCTACTACCGTATTGTTCCTTATTCCCCTCTAGCTCGCAAAGGTGTTATTGTGCCCATAAATTTCTCATTTTCATCCAAATTTAAAAATTTGAGTTGCATTATGACCGTTGTGAAGGCGTATTCATTTGTATCCAAGAGGTGAGTGGTTTTACCCCTGTTTTATCTAATTTGACAATTATTTGAGTTTTGAGCCCTTCCTCCTATCCTCTTCAAAAATCATTTTAAGACCATATTTTTCCCTAAGTTCTTCCCAAACTCTTCACCATGAAGTTCCAATATGTTGGGTATGAGCATATCTCCTCCCTTGAGACCTCTTTCCCTAAAATTAGTGATGGTGATGTAAAACATATCAATTTGAAGGATTTTTGGACTAAAATAAAATATGACAACCAAACCATTTTGGCCCAATGTATTAGGGATAGTGGGTTGGGTCATGAAGTTGGTTTCCTATCTCTTTTCAAAGGTGACCGACATAGTCCTAGCCTATGCCTCAAGTTTTGATCCACAAAATAAAGAGTTAAGAGATACTCATGGGCAAGTTATTGTTCAATTGGATTCTCATCATATTAATATGGCCTTGGGTATTCATACCTTTGAATATTCCAAAGTATTAACCAGGGAAAAAAGATCAAAGGGAATATGACCTCACTCGGTCAAATATTAAACAATGATTACCAAGACCTAGCTCGGGGTTAAGAGGAAAGGGACATCCAAACTACCTAAGACCCTTTATAGAATTTATTTCTTAGAGGATCCGCTTGAAATCATAACATTGTTTGCAAGGGTAATGAGTTTTCCTTCAACTCAGGAGTTCCAAAACTGGATGCGTGTCTATATTAACATAATTTGTGAAGGTACAAAACACCTAAAAATGGGATAACTCATTTGTTAAAATTTAACCCAACAACTCACTCACCTTCAAAAATATTTTTTTACGTGACCTCCTACTTGTGTATACCATAGCTGAATATAATATATAAATTGGTTTGTCAAAGTTAGGATAGTTGACAAAATTTGGCCATATATGATTTCTATAATGTAAGAAGGTCAATGACACCTTTACAATGTTTTTGTAAGATTGTTAGAGGGAAATGTAGCTAGTAGAGTATCTCAAGAAGCCAAACAATTCATCTTAGCATATGGCAACTTGTTTATATAGTTCAAAAAGTTCTCCTACATCCGAATAACTTGATTCGAGAGAGATCCATATAAGCTCCCGATATATTACAATGATGAAATAGTTCTGGTCAAACTCGTAAGTAGTTGGATCTCCTTCATAGGACTGTAGGGACAAAATTATTTTAGCTATATAATTTCCCATCACAATAAGGAATTATACATGTAGGAAAACCCTTGATGCTTATAATTTTGGAAGGATTATCTCTCCGTTAAAATTTCACCTTTATTAGAAGATGACTAGTTTTGATAGTAAGAATTTCATTGGTAATAAATTTAGATTAACTTACTATCATACACCAACATTTAAAGACTATTGGGAAGAATGTGTTGATGATTATGAGTTCAAAATAATATCCTATGGTAGGCTATCTTTGCAACAAATCAAAGATTCCAAGTTATATGTAGTTCCCAAAGGAATGGTAGATGATGGTTCGAGATCCTTTCATACAGAATATAAAAATTCCATCGAGTACACTCCTTTGCCCACCATTGACTGGTCATAGAATGAGAAAGATAATCCTGATGATTTGAACACCCATGTTATTTAAAGGTCAATACATTGGCTGGATAAGAAGGTTAAATAATTCAAGGATTATCAAAAGATGGCTTCTTCTCATGAAGATTCTTCTTCGAAAAGGATTCCCTTATTTAGAAAACTCCTTCTTCCTCTCCTCTTGACTATGGAACTAAATTTTATATCAAGAAGGATAAAACTAAAGAGGTGGAGAAAAAGGGAGTAAAATCTAGACAAGGAACTGAGTAAGAGAAATCACAAGAGTTAGGTAGTGAAACAACTCTTGATCAAACCCAACAACGTGTTGAAAAAGAGGCAAGTGAGAAGAAGCAGGAAAAGGAAGAAGAAGAAGAGGAAATTGAAGATGATGATGAAGAGGAATATGGTGTTGAAGTATTTGCACCCGATCTAGGGAGGAATGATATTTCAAGGCCAAAAATGGATGTGATAAGACCGTCTCTTTTTTTTATAACTTCCACTATCAAAGTATCGATTTCCCAACCTCTAAGTTACCAAATTTCTCTTGCATTTTCTCCTCTAACATCATCTTCCAAATGTTCATTCACCTTGGTTCAACCCATGGTAGATAGTAGAAAGAGAAATATTCAATCTTAGATTGAGGTTCTTAAGTTTGATGCAGTGGATGCCCTCATGGGTACTTCCCCTCCTCCTCCAAAGAAAGAAAATAATACCTCTCGCTTATTTTATATTCTTCAGGAAAACAATTCCTATAAATTACTAGACCAAAGAAGGACAAGAATGAAAAAGATGTATCATTATTAGATCTTGAGATAATAAGAATCTCATTGGGAGAATTAAATCTAGAGGGACAAGTACACAATATTAGAGAAACTTTCTCAAATGTTATTTAAAGAGTTGAAAAAGGGAAGAAAACTCAAGAACAATTAGAGGAGTAGGTATAGGTACTTGCAAGCTTTATCAAATCTTTCCTTTCATCTGAAAAAACTCCACTAGATACAACTCCTCTATCTACACTCCCACCCACCGCCGATATATACTTGAAAATTGATTTGAAGTAAATCACATAGATTCATAAACATGCTACTTACTGCAAGGCATTGAAAGCTTGGGTTGAGGGCATTCTTATTTCAGGATTGAAGTTCATTGATGAAACATGTAAGATATATGATAACATCATCTCAACTCAAGATCAAATCAATTTAGGGATTGATGGTATTGAGAAGGAGCTCAATATTTGGGCTGATGTTATCTAAGACCTTCAAATCATGGTTCTCACAAACAAGAAAATCCCTCTTTACGAGAAGTTTTTTTTGAATCTAAGAGTAATATTTCTAGAACTTGGACTTTCAGTGTGGAATAGAGGATACGAGTCCTTGAAGAAGCTAGAACTGAATTACAAAATGTAGTTCAGAAGGGAGAATTGTTAAAAGATGAAATCTTCACAAACTTGCAGGCCCTTCGATGCCAACTATTCAAAGATAATTCATTAGAGAGAAATTTAGTTAATAAGATCAAGGGATATTTCAATACACTCATCAAGGAGAACTTGTTCAAAGAGGAATTGGTCAACAAAGAAAGAATGGAAGAATTTTCAACTCAATAATGTCATCATAGAGGTAGCTAAGGGACTTACACAATATGGTGGAACAACAAAAGAAATGGAGTTTACCCTTAGTAATTGGTTGACTAATATTTATGACACCATAATCCCCAAATATGTAGAGATCTTGACTTGCAGTGACCAAGTTCTAGATGTATGTTCTTAAAATCAAAGTTTATGCATCGCTTGTTCCTTATGTTGCTTCTTCCTCCGGTATTTAGTATCACTAGTTGTTCCATTTTGTAATTAAATTTATTTTGTAAAAAAATTGTAATATAAAGTCATTTGTGTAAATCAATAAATTAAGTGTTTTAATACTTAATTAAGACAATTAGTTAGTTTGGGTAGTTGTTCTCACCCCTTTGTCTATATAAATATTTATTTTCTTTGTAAAAAGGGTTGGATATTGGTGCACATTGTATGTAAGAGACATATATTTTGGAAATACAGAAGAAGAATCCTCTTTTTTCTATTCCTATTCTTCCAATATCCTTTTCTTGATTCAGTTGGTACATTATTTGCTTTATCTAGAATTTTAAGCTTTGTATTCTCTTTCATGGAGTAATATTTGGTGAACTTCGATTCAATCTATATATTATGTATTGTGAAATTCAATTTATGTAAGCATGTATGTTCTTTAATTCCATTTACATGCAGGAGTATGATAAGATCAACAATCTTCTTATCTGAATGTGTTGTTGAATTTACCTCTCATTTATTCTTTCTTGTGACAATATTGTAAAACTAAGGAGGACCTATATATCCATAATGGATGGATTAGTTGAAACTGTGTGTCTCTAATTTATGTCTTGTCATAACCTTGTTGTTGTATTTATTCTATTTTCCTAGTTCTTTATCTGTCTTCTGTATTGAGAATCATGAGGCCATTCATGTTCACCAATATCCTCATTAAGAATTAATTAGTCTATACATTTGTAAATATTTTAGAGTTCTAGGTTTTTGGATCAATAAGGGAACCTCCTCATTAAAGAGGAGGGGGAATGTCATCCCCTAAACTATTGATTATTTTCCCAATGAAATTTTTTCCAACCAACATGCATATAATGAAAATTATATGAAACACTACAGGTCAGTAGTATATACTTTACTACCATCTGGTAGCATATATTATGTTACCGACTGGTAGCATACAATATTCTACCCGTCACATGACATACCATCTCTCTACCAATAAAAACATACAACATGCCATTTCAATTTCCCAATGACTTACCCATTGGGATCATCTCAATTCCCCTTGTTTCCCAATGAAATGTTAGAGTAGGTATTTACCTTAGCTCATGTTCACCTAGGTACATTATTTACCTTTATTGTATTTATCCTCACCCACTTATGTGTGTGGATATTTATTTTTATTTATTTAGATATTAGGAGATATTATCTAGTTGTTAGGTATAGTTCTTTCCTTGATCTATGGTATTGACTAGTTCTTTCCTAGATCTATGGTATTGACTAGATCCTTGATGTCTAGTTCTCTCATAAATCTATGGACTTGACTAGTTCTTTCCATGATTTATGGCTTGATCTACAACCTTGATTGCTTCTTAGATTGTTATTCCTTGCCTATATAAGCAAGGACCATTCTCATTGTATTTCATTGAGTTCCATAATAATATATGATATTGCTGCTCATTTGTTTGCAAAGGTTTTGTGTAAAGTTATTCTGGCAAATTGCTTTCATCTTATTGATCATGGTGTTTGATTAGCATCTGTGTTCTTGGCTTGGTACAATCTGGTTATTGTTCCTTTTATGGTATCAGAGCAGGAGATTGCTATTGACATCCGTCTGTAAGTTTCATTTTGCAAGCATTTTATAAAATATTCATATATTCGGGATTTGTTTGTATTTTTTTCTGCGTGCATTTTTATGCAAAACAGAGGCTTTCATTGGATCCAAAAGGCAGCAAAACCCTAAGATCAGCTATAAACTTGACCATTTCGGGAGACGGGTGGTTTTTTTTGTGTTGTGCAAAGAGAAATGCACTAGATTTGCTTTGGGATTTGTGCCATACGAAAAGGAAAGGAAGAAAAAAAAAATTCTGGGTTTTTCTCGGTTTCTAGAGATCGATTTGGGTTTTTTTTGCGGCATAGCATTTTCGGTTTGCGCACAGGAGGTCTTCTTTCGAAAAGACGTTTCTTTCCTCTTTTGGCAGGGGTCCACGGATGACGGCGCACTTTTTGCTATTTCGGGAAAATCTGCAGACTACTATTTTGGGCGGCGAATGTCACTTTCAACACAGTCCAAAAATAGCAGTTTTTACTAGAAGAAGCAGTTGGATGTGACTTTCTCAAAAATCAATGACACCCCCAAAATAGTAAGTCGCACACCCATTGAAATCCTTAGCCCTGGTCATATGGTATGGTCATATGAGGGCTTAAAGCTTGTGATTCCTACTAGTAGGTGCTTAACTCCAGCCCCCTTTCATTTTATTTGTGTGGTGAAGGAAAAAACATTTTATTCTATTTTAGTGGAAACTAAAATAAATAGTAGAGCATAATATTGAAAACCTTGTATCTTTTGATTGGTAACTTGGTTTTGAGTGCCATTTTTGCAAAAGTGTGTAGTTTTTATGATACTTCCATTGGAAATATTTATTTTGAGAATCGCACTATAATTATAAAGTGCCATATTGTAACACACACTCATTATAAAGTGCCAAAATTTGGGGGCTCTTGTTGCATTGCTTGGGGCTCTTGTTGCATTACTTGGTTCTTCCATTTCTTTTGGTGATTTTTTTAAAGATGGCATCTACTTCTACATTAACTCATGTTGAGCCATTAACAACACATAATTACCACACATGGAAACCAAGAATGGAAACAATAATTAAGCAGAAAGGATTATGGGCTTTAACTTCTAAAGAACAACCAGTGTTCACTAGAGAATATGAGAAATTTTATTACCAGTGCAAATTTGATGAGTGTATGGGTTTGATAGGAACTTATGTAAGTGACAATATTTTATTTCATTTGGAAAAGTGTGACTCTCCTTTCAAAATATGGGAGAAATTGGAGGATTTATTTGGTAAGGTGGATCATATGAGAGCTATGCAACTTGAAATTGAGATCACCTCTCTTAATCCTGAATATTTTCTAACAATTATAGACTATCTTACCAAGTTCAAGTATTTATTGACAAAGTTGAAGGGGAGTGGAAGAGATAAGAAAGATGAAGAGTGTGTTTACTTGATTCTATCCAAGTTTAGAGGACCATTCCAAATTTTTTTCTTCTACCTTTTCTCTCGGCATGGATGCCTTAGGTGACAACTTCAAAATGCCTAACTTAGAAACATTTTGTGAAAGAATTACTAGGGAAGAATCCAAATTATCTCACCTTGAGTCTTCCACCTCTCAAAAGGCATTAGTTGCATCTAATCCTAAGGGCAAGGGAAAACCAAACAATAAAACCAAATCCACACCTTCTCCATCTCAAAATGCTCCTAAACCCAAAGAAAACAACTCAAAACCCAAGGAGTCTTCTAAATCCAAGAATAAGTCTAGCCGTTCATGCTCTTTTGTGGGGTAGTAATCATGAAGAAAATAGGTGTTATAAGCAAATGCAAGCCTTAGAGGATGTAGTCAAGAAATACAAAATTTCTATCTCCACTCCACCTCCTTCTAATCAAGCATGGAAAAGCACGTAATGTTGTTAGAAGATCTCGAGTCACCACCACTTGCAGACAATTGGGTTATAGATTCTCGGTGCTTCTCATCACATGACTTCTTCCAAGGAGTCTTTTGTTTCTCTAGGTTTGAGTTCTACTTCCAAAATCCAAGATTCACTATATGTTCCTAACATCACTACAAATTTGCTTGTTGTATATCAAATTTGTCATTATGGTCAAGGGAAACAATGACTTTTACACCACATGGGGTAGAAGTAAGAACTTTTTGGTGCCTTTTTCACTTGTTACTCAGGGTATTGTTTATCATAGTTCAAGACTATATCACTTTGAAGGTTTTGATGACACTTCTTCTATTGGGACAAGATTGGTTTCTCATTCGATTCGAGAGTAAGCTTTGGCATGAAAGATTTGGACATCTCAATTATAGATATTTGAAGGAGTTGAGCACTCATGGTATGGTAGATGGTCTTCCTAGAGTTTCTTGTCTTGAGGGAGTTTGTCATGGTTATGCATTAGGGAAACAACACCAAGATCCTTTTCCTAAGAATTTTCTAAGAGAGATTCTTCACAACTTGAGCTTGTGCATAGTGACTTGATGGTTTTTCCTACCCCATATTTCAATGGAGCTAAGTATGCACTTACATTTATTGATAATTTCTCGAGGCGTACTTGGGTTTATTTTCTCAAGTAAAAAAGTGATGTTTTTCACACTTCAAAGTCTTCAAGGCTTTGGTCGAGAAACAATCTTCTAGTAGCATAAAGAACCTTCACACTGATAATGGGGGGGAGTACTTCAGCAATGAGTTTTCTAAATTTTTTGAAACTCAAGGCATTATTCACCAACATTTTGTTCCTCATACTCCATAACATAATGGATTAGTAGAAAGGAAGAATATAACTTTGAAGGAAATGGCTAATTGTATGATGCATTCTAGAGATATACCTCCTATCTATTGGGCATAAGTAGTTAATTGTGCTAACTATATTCAGAATCACACACCACACAGAGCACTTGAGCATTTGACTCCAGAGGAAGCTTGGTCCAACACTAAGCTAGATGTCTCATTTTTTCAAGTCTTTGGGAGCCATGCTTGGGCCTTTGTGCCAAAGAAGAAAAGGAAAGCTTTGGATAAGAAGAGTAAACCATTAATCTTTGTAGGGTATTGTGAGGACATAAGAGCGTATCGTCTTTTAGATCCTGATACACATGATGTTATTTTTCAAACACATGTTCAATTTGATGAGCATTTCACTCCTCATGATTCTTCATCTTCTTCCATTCCTTCTTCTTCTTCATCTCATCTTGAGGATATTTTCTTTAAGGAGATTGATGAGGAGGTTATAGATGTCGTTGAGGATCCTATTCCCACTGATGTTGTCACTATGCCTAAGTGGGCTCGTACTACAGTTTCTGAGGTAACACCTTTCATAGAGAATCTTTCACCCACTAGGCATCATCCCGCACATTCTACAGGGTTCGGACTTTTATGTCGTGCGGTTTCGAGGATCCACAGTCTTTTTCAAAGGCTCATGGGATACAGGAGTGGGATGATGTGATGACAGCTGAGTATTCTTCTTTGATGAAGAATCATACTTGGGATTTGGTATCTCTTCCTAAAGGAAGAAAGATGGTTAGGTGTAAGTGGGTATACCAAACCAAATACACAACTGATGGGTCCATTGACAAGTATAAGGCTTGTCTTATTGCAAAGGGTTTTTCACAAGTCGAAGGTATTGATTACTCTGAGACTTTTACACCTATTTCCAAGATGGATTCTATACACCTTGTACTTGCTATTGCTGCATCACAGGGGTGGCCCGTATACTAGATGGACGTGAAGAGTGCCTTCTTACATGGAGATCTAAAAGAGGAAATATACATGGAGCATCCGGCTGGATTTGTTCAGGATTCTTCTCTTATTTGTCAGCTCTGAAGGTCTCTCTATGGTCTCAAACAAGCCCCTCGGGCTTGGTATGAGAAGATGGATTATTTTCTTCTATCTACTAGTTTTGTTTGTTGCCACTCCGATCATACAATGTATCTCCAGCATGTCGGTGAGGATATTGTGATACTTTTCTTGTATGTTGATGATCTGTTACTTACTGGCAGCTCTTCTTCCCACATTTAGAGTATTCAGAGGGCTCTTTCTACACAGTTTGACATGACAGATCTTAGGCTATTACATTATTTCCTTGGTTTGCATATTTCTTAGACAGATTCAGGGATTCATTTTAGTTAGAAAAAGTAAACCCATGATCTTCTTAGGTGCTTTGATATGGCTGATTGCAAGCCAAGTCCATCTCCTTTTTAGTCTGGAGTTACCCTTACATCCACATGTACCACACCACTTTATGATCCTACATTGTATAGGCAGTTGGTTGGGAGTCTCATGTACTTGCCCCATACTCACCCTGATATTTCATTTGTAGTAGGGCTTGTATCTTGATTTGCACATTCTCCTCATAGTAGTCAGCGACCCAGTGCCGCTAAACGGATTTTGTGCTATTTGTATGGCATGGCACTTCCCACTTTGGTCTACACTACACTAGGGGCTCTACTCAGTTGGTTGGGTATACAAATTTAGATTGGGCAGGTTCTATTGATGACAGGCATTCCACTTCTGGCTATCTTTTTGTCTTGGTTCTTCTCCAGTTTCTTGGGCGTGCAAAAAGTAACAAGCTATTGCACTTTCATCTTCAGAGGTAGAGTACAGGGCAGCAGTTATAGTGAGTCAACAAATTCTTTGGCTTCACCAGTTATTGACAGAGTTCGATTCCCACAGGATTCACTAACTGTACTTTGGTGTGACAACCAAAGTGTAATTCACATTTCTCGCAACCCAATTGAGCACCAGCAGACCAAGCATATCGAGATACACATCCACTTCATTCGGCAGCACATTCAGGATGGAGTTCTTTGCTTGGAGTACCTTCCGACTCAATAGCAGGTTACAGACATCTTTATGAAGCCTTTTGCATCACCTCACTACCTTGAGTTGCGTGGAATGCTTGGGGTTTCGGAAGTTGTTCTTGGGGGTGTTCGTGAGAACATCTTCCTTCTTCTTCTTCTCTCTTTCCTTATAGCAAGATTCTTTCCTTCTTTTGGTTCGAGATTTCTTCATGGATATATTATACATGAGTACCTCATCAGGCCTAGTTTTCGGGACTCATACTGTCGACATGCCACTTCTATTTTGGCCCCTAGCTTCACTTGAGGGGGTGTTAGAGTAGGTATTTACCTTAGCTCATGTTCACCTAGGTACATTATTTACCTTTATTGTATTTATCCTCACCCACTTATGTGTGTGGATATTTATTTTTATTTATTTAGATATTATGAGATATTATCTAGTTGTTAGGTATAGTTCTTTCCTTGATCTATGGTATTGACTAGTTCTTTCCTAGATCTATGGTATTGACTAGATCCTTGATGTCTAGTTCTCTCATAAATCTATGGACTTGACTAGTTCTTTCCATGATTTATGGCTTGATCTACGACCTTGACTGGTTCTTAGATTATTATTCCTTGCCTATATAAGTAAGGCCCATTCTCATTGTATTTCATTGAGTTCCATAATAATATATGATATTGCTGCTCATTTGTTTGTAAAGGTTTTGTGTAAAGTTATTCTTGTGAATTGCTTTCATATTATTGATCATGGTGTTTGATTAGCATATGTGTTCTTGGCTTGGTATGATCTGGTTATCGTTCCTTCCATGAAACACTCTATTTATAGGTTCAACTTCACTGTTGAGGGAGTGACTACTGTAGACACCCATTTTTGGTAATTCATGTCTTGTAATAACGCAATATGTATAACACTCTTGCATTGTAACACCTTGTCAAAATTTTATATTCCTCTTTTGCATTGCAAGCGTTGACATGTGATTTTCAGGACAAATGTATGTTTCGTGGATGTTGAAAAATCATGCTTTCCATGGATAAATCATTTCTACTCTTTGATTGTAGGGCTGGTATGTTGTTGCTTGCAATAATCTATTTCACTTCTTATGAGTAAGTTGTAATCTGGTTTGAATGGTTACAAAATTATCCTTTGCAATTAGACTCATCCTTGGATCAATTCCATTGATCCAAGGTATGTTTTAAATCTTCTTATCTAAACTGAATGAAAAACTGACATTCATTGATTAAGAGACTTAACAGATTGAACTTGTGTTTGTTGCAAATTCTTTACTATCTCAAAAGACCGTACTGCATTCTATTTTGTACTTGTGATCGACTCTTCTTGATTGAACATTACAGTGTGCCTAATGGTGTTAGGGGAAACCTGCTTTAGGATTCTGGAGAAAGAGAGAAAAATGTGCCCTATATCTATAAGGTCTATCCTAAAGAGATTCGGGACTCGGGTAATTTACCTAACTCTTTCTACACCACTCTATGTGGGATGACATCCTAACCTAAGTTGTTAATGTGAAGTTAATATGAAAAAGGAAATAACCTAAGGAATGCTAAGTTATTTCTAATCTATTATTTTGGTTAAACTTAAACCTAACCAAGGAATGCTAAGTTTGTAATGGAAGTTGGTGATGTGCATTCTATTTGAGTTCTATCTTGGGAACTAGCTAAGGAATTCCTAAGTTTATACTTAATATAGGATTTCATTTCATAGTATAAATGAAATGAAATATTGATTGGGTCCTTTTTGGTTGAGATCCTTTCTATGTTAATTGTATAAGTTCTTGGACCAAACTTCTCTTTTATTGATTCTCTTCTGAGATGGGAATTCTCTTGTGGATTGGTTAGGAGATTTATTTCATTCGAGTATAGCTTGGATTTTTGGAAATTTTGGTTTTAGACCTTTGAATTATATACTACTAACATACTGAAGTTAGTAAAACTTTCAGTTAGACTGTTTTAAATTGCTTGGAATGAATTGGGATTCTTGTTTTGTTGTTGCCTCTTTATTTATGGACTCCTTATTTTGTCATCTATGGACTGAGGCGAAGAATGTGTGTTCTAATCCCGATTCTTTCATTTAGAAGAATTGAGTCGAGAAATAGATATGTATTGATTCTCTTCTTTGTTTACATGGAAAGATGAAGCATACTAATATGAGTTATGCTGTAACTAACCTCTTTGCTACTTGGAAAAGTTAAATGTGATTTTTCTATTCTTATGGGTTTAGGAAATAACTGAATGACAAGACTTGTTGACTGTTTTAAATAATTGATAGGATCAACTAAGTCTTGTGATGTAATTCTAATGTTGCAAATTATATTATGCTCTATTCTTGAAAGTGAATTCATATTCTTTTAATTGTTCTTCTTTCTAGATGTTATTACTTATGATTATTTGTATGATGCCTATTAATTGTTTCATAAAAGCAGAGTTGTTTTATGAAACAATTAGTGGAATGCACTTTACTTTAATGCTTAGTGCTTATCATGCTCAGTTCATTAAACCAACCCGTGCTAGTAATTTTATAGATGGACATCGTAAGTGATAAAGGAAGACAAGAACTTTCATGTTGTATTGAATTATTTAATTCTGGATCTTATGTAAAGAGTTTCGATTCATTCATGAGTTGTATTGAAAAAGAAAAGTTGTACTCTTTTTGGAATGGAGGCTGTTTGTTATATAGTACGCCTGAAATGCATAGTCTTGTAAATGAATAAGTTTATAATGATGAATTGAATGTTGGAGATTTACTTGTATTGGTTGTGTAAATTATCTTATATTTATGAAGAAGATGGAATTCCTATCTTGATGATATTCTTCATATCTGTTATATGCTTAATTTGGATAAACTTGATAAGTTAGATAAAGGGAATTATTTTAATCTCCCTTAATAAGTTGTAGCTTGTTAAGTTGCATAAGATAACAATTTTTATCTAAACAATTCTAACATAGTAATGGAAATATTATTGAATATGCAGTAAAACGTTAGAGATTGTAAAAGATAAGAAGGATTAGACAAACCCTAACACTTAATCATGTAGAGAAAGAATCTTCCTCACTCAAAGGAATGTTTTCCAAAGAATGGTGATATGATCATTAATTGTTAGAATTCATTTCTTATAAATTTTACTACTAGTTGAACCTATTTGGTTGCTACACCTTCTTTGAATGGTTAATATTACAATATAATGGAACTTATGATGTTGTTTTCTGTTTTTGGATATCTTTTATTAATCTTTGTAAAATGATGCTATAAAGCAATCATAAGTTATTTAATGGCTAAATGAATCAAATTTTAAAAAGAACTTATGGAGTGTTGGATTAGGGTTTAGCGGGGTTGCTGCGAATTAGTGTAATAATCCAAATTAATAATGTATTAATAAACTCCTTGGGGTATGTAAATCATGATGAGGTAGTTTCTATAGGATGTTGGCACACGCCAACTATAGGGCTATACCTTCGAGAAGATAGGGGTCTTCTCAAGGATACAACGTTACAGTTGACATGTGGTAACACCCTTTTGCATTGATCATCTAGATCTACACACAAATAAGGACTTGAACTTAGTTTCTCTCTAGGTCAAGTTAGTGGCATGTTTAGGATAGGTAGTAGCTTTCAATGGCTCAGGGTACCTTGGCACATCTAGTTGACTTAGGTCAACCGAGTATGCCCATATACCCTAAGTCATTGTGAGTGTCTTCCTATAATAAATTATGTTTCTAACCAGGGCTAGGGTTAAACCTTGGACAAGTGGATTGATGGTAGTCAGTAAAGACCATTCTTGATAATAGAGGAGTGAGGTGAAGGACATATTCCAAAATGATGAGTATGCCATCTAGGAATAGTGACATAAACTTTATGTTGAAAATCTTTGGCCAAAGTATCGTAAGCTGTTGGTTGTGTTGTCCTATGTCACCTAGTTTAAAGCAACGTGATATCAGATGAATATTTGTAACAAATATTAAGATTTGTTCTTTAAATAGATCACTCAGTACTAGATTTAGGGAAGGAAAACCAAGTATATGAAGTATACGATAAGTATTCAATACTTAAAGTTAACATAAATAGATTGGTGGATCGCCGAGTTAAGGTTACTGACTCTTGGACCTACTGTGTCCATAATGTGATGAAAATTAAATTTTCTTGTAAAAGAAAATTGTTAGAACAAGAGGAAATGTTGCAAATAACCCTCTGCCTGAGGAAGGAGCAAAAACTACCCAGAAAACAGATGACATCCTTGCTACCCTGTTGGATACAAGAGATCATTTGGCTATACTTGAACAACAAGTAATGGGTAATGAGGAGGAAGATGATGCTGATAACAACAATCAGCCACCTCCTGGGGAGAACGCCAATGTAAGTGTTGATAATAACAATGTGAACATACCTATTTAGCCTGAGAACAAAAAGGCTAGGCTGGTAATTGAACTCACTAATGATATATGTTTTCATGCAAATGTGTAACATAGAAATTGTGAGTTTCCAAGCATGACAACAATACCCCAGTGTTAATTTTTTCAAGTCCCATCATTCCAAGACACCTCAAGTCTATCCAATCAGTCCAAATGACCTCTTGAATAATGTAATCTCATCCCCCTAGGTTATTTAGGTAAGTCTATTCATCACCCCTAGGTGATTTTAGGGAGTTCTGAAAAGATACTATCTTCTGGACAGTATTGGGAAGGGCTATCGTTGGCCTTCCCAAGAATGGATCAACCCCAGAGTAGAAAAAAAGGAAAAATTCAACATGGAGGTGAATCTAAGACCTTGTAACATCATGGAAATGATTTTGGAAGGTCTGGGAAGTTCTGCAAGACTTGGAGTAATCTGAGTAAAAATAGGGTTCACAAGCCTAGGCGGTACACAGGCCTAAAACAACTATTGGGCTTCAGAAGAAGATTCCTGAGAGCTCCGGATGGAGTTAGAAGAATATATATATATATATATATATATATATATATATATATATATATATATATATATATATATATATATATATATATATATATATATATATAATATATATAAGAAAAAGGATTAAAATACCTACGCATGATGGTGAAATAATATTTTTCACAACACTTTGGTGCATCATGTCTGCAGGCAGTTTTTCTCAGGCATAGGTGGAGTAAAAACTCAAAAATCTGATTTTTCAGGGATAAAATGGAATAATAAAGACATGAGAACCCCAAAATTGGATTCAAAATGCCATTTACAGTCAGTATCATATAAATTTTTTCCAAAAGGTCCAGCGAGCTCAAGTTATCACTGTCACAAGTTCAGGACTTAGCCAAATTTTTAGGAGGACACGTGTCAGCACCCAGAGCTGGAGGAATTTTGTGTCCCTCACTTCCCCCAAGATCAGGGACATAAAGGTTAGAAAAGTGCACCCAAACCCCTCTCAAGACCTCTCATCCCTCATATGACCTCTTGTACCCTCATGTGACCTCCAGACTTGACAGTTCAGCCCCAGGTGCATTTTTGGAGCATCCATTCCCTACCGTTGGATCGGGTGCCATGTGTCAGCTCCAGGACCACCGTGAAAACTGATGTCTCTTATGAACCTACGGTGGGGGAAATCAGACCTTTAAAAATTTTCTTCGAGACCCTATGGGAGTCATTTAGACACCCACGTGACCGAGTTTCAGCCCCTAGGTGCATTTTTGGAGCATCCATTCCCATCATTGGATCGGGCGCCACGTGTCACCTCCAAGACCACCGTGGAAACTGATGTCCCTTATGTACCTAAGTTGGGGAAATTAAACATGGAAAAATGTTCCCAAACCCTATGGGGAGTCATTTTGACACCCACGTGACCGAATTTTAGCCCCTAGGTGCATTTTTCAAGCAAATCCCTGCCGTCGGATCAAGGACACATGACATCACCTTGACCACCGTGGAAATTGATGTCCCTCACATCCCTGAGGTTAGGGACATCAAGGACATAAAAATGCACCCAGCCCCTCCATGTGCATGTTTTTAAAGTTTAAAACTGGAACTTAGTCATTTCTTCCTCCTCATTTCTCCTTCATAGCTTCATACCTTGCCATGGCTCCGTGCATGATTGTCCAGACACCCGGTCCACCATTGTTACTCCGAACCAGCTCCACCATGGAAAAATAAACTCTCCAAACCATGAATACACGAAATATGTAGGTCTCAGTGAAAATGGAGTGAAATGATGAAGAATGGGGAGAAAATGAAGGGTTTTTTCTAGATAACCATGAAGTCACTTGATTGAAAAATCTTCATATCTCACAAGATACAAGTCAAATTGAGATACCATTTTCTACAGAATTCTTCATTTTTCAAGGTGATAAAGATGTAAAAAATAATAGGTCAAATGGTTCCCGGAATCATTTTCTCAAATAAAATCCTCTCTTCATGCATCGGCTCACATTCGTTAGATTTCCCGTCATTCCAGCAATGGAAACGAGCTAAAAAATTACACACGAGCTCCAAATAAAAAAACTATTGCAATGGAGTTGTTTTCATTGAAAACAGAGACAAAAACCATACTTGCAAATTTCAAGCTCCATTAATGGCCGCCATGGCAGCTCCGTGCCCGAAGCCACTGCCAGGTCAAAATTTTAAAATTTATTTCTAGGCATTCTAGTGGGAAAAACTATGTGAAATTCGAAGGGTGTGATCGTAATGACAAGAAGAGTCCAAAAATTATATTCCATCAAAAATTAAGTATTGGAAACACCCTTTCTAAAAATAGTAAGTTTTCCTACACATGTTTGCTATTTTTGGTAAGTCTTCATCAAAAGCGGCTATGGAAAGAGCAGTGTGCACTGAAGATCTCCAAAAGGTCAGAATGATTATCTAGAGTAGAAAATAGTGAAAATAGCCACTTACTAAAAATAGTAAGTGTTATCCAAAATTCACCCCCCAGAGTAAATTTTGATAACATGCATTGAATTCTCAAGCCCTAGGAAAATTGATTGATTCAGGGCAAAAAATCATGTTCCCAGGGTCCCCTCGATTTTTTTTTTTTTAACTCTCTGTCCGGGTTGAAAAGAGAAAGTTCTGAGAAAAGGTGAAAAAGATGCAAAAGCAAGCTTGGGCTAGAAAAAAATCATGAAAAATGTCTAAGTCCTAGTCCTCACAATAGTCGGGACGTGAGGGACATCTGGGCACGAATCGGCCGAAAGGCCGCTAGGAAGTCTGTAGAGCAAAGGAACATCTGGGCCATTGAGATGCATGGGACGTGGAAAGCCGGTTCGGCCGAAGGAGAAGAAAATCGACTAAATGCTCTGGGACATTTGGGACAAGAAGATGCGAAGGATGCGAACCGGCCGGTTCGGCCGAAATGGGGAACTTTCACACTGGGACAGTTGGGACAAAGGGATGCATGGGATGCGGATAGCCGAAGGAGCTGAAAGCCAATCAAGCAACGCCACGTCATCGGCCGAATGAGGGACAAGGAAGCCCATTTCGGGTGGATCGGAGGTTTTTGTCCCAAACAGTCTTGGGACATCTAGGACAAAAAGACGCGGGAGACGCGAAAGAGCCGGCAGACCCGCGGACCAACCAAATCATGACATGTGTCACAAGGAGAAAATTCCAAAAGTTCAAAGGGCGAGGTTTCAAGCACTAACCCGAGCCAATAAAAAGAGGACACGTGTCCAATGAGGAAGGGAAGCTCGGAGCTCGGGGAGGAGTTAGAGAATTTGGCAAGAAGTTTGCATAAAAGCTAAAAGTAAAGGTTTTCCCCATGCCCTTGATGACCAATCAATGCATGCCACATGTCATCCAGGTGGCAGAGCGCGGGAAGAAATTAAAAAAATAAATAAATCTGTTTTTGCCTGTTTTGTGTCCTAAATCTTCAGATTGCCATATCTTCCGATCCAGAGCTCGGATTTGCACGTTCTTTATATCATTGGAAAGCTTATGAAATTCTCTACATGATTTTGGGGTTAATCTTGAATTTTGGTGTATTCTGGAGAGAGAAAATTGAGAAACAGCTCTGACACGTGTTCATGGCCAGAAGTGACATTTCAGCGACCAGATTTAATGTAGAATGGGTTGCATTCTCCTGTAATTCAGTCAAAATGACAGGGTATGGGTTTGTAAGGTCCCCCATGCCGTTTTAATGCACCTACAGTCAAGAAGGAATGGGCTCTCACGTTTTTGTACGCTTCTGTCTCCTAGGCTCGACCCATGCAATGTAAAAGGCAGATTTGGCTCATTTCTAAAACGGGGAACATTTTTTGGGCATAGCAGACTTCTTCTTTCACCTCCAGCAAGTGATTGATGCAAGGATCAGACCTCTCCAAAGATTGTAATAGTTTTTACCTCTCTAAGGGTGTAATGCGTGTTTTGACATTGAAATGATAATGCAAGCTCTGTGAATGGGTTTCAGTCCTCTGTTTGTATTATTTGCTTCATTTCAGATCCTAAATTATACCTTATCAGTCTGTGTATGTTTTATGTTGTGAAATTTGGTCTGTGTCTATTTGCATGACAAATATGTTTCACCACTCCTTTTTGTGCATCACCATCTTTAGTTAGTTTCAATTTTTGCACTTCTACCCCTGTCTCCTTGCAAGTTAGAGTAGGATTAGGATATGAACCTCTGTAGTTGTGTAAGTATTAGATCTAAATCAGAGGAGTTTGAGGAACCAACCTCTAATCTAGAGATTACTCTCTCAGTTTCACAAGTCCCACGCTTGGAGAGAGGTTTCCATGTTGTGCAATCACACTGGATGCTAGAGTGATCAACCTAGAAGCCCGATGATCGCATCCGGGGGTCTTTGTGAGTTCGCAACAACAGTTTTGGCATGCCCGGTGGGACAGAGGTCTCATTTTTATTGCAGCAGGGTTGATGTGCATCTGCTGTAATTTTCTTTCTTAAAAAGAGCTATTATTTGCATATCTGGCGACTCCAAGGGGAAGAATCGATTGGTTTCAAGTGCAGGCCTGAAAACTCATGAGAAGAATCACCACAAGGTCAAGAGTTGGAGAAGAAGAAGTGCTATTTGAATACCTGCAATTATCTCCAAGAAGAAGGAAAAGAGGAAGAAGGATTCAAAGGTCTCCATCTCCACCAAATGAACTCTCTCAACTCCTCCACACTGGTAGGCCTTTCATTCGATCAACAAGGGTTTTAAGACCAATCGAATGGCTCAAAACAATCCCTATGCCAACTTCACGGTAGCAGCCCACTTGCCCTCAATGCACAACATCAAATCCCTATTGTAGCCTTGAAGAACATTCCCTACTTCACTGGAGAAAATCAGACTACTCCAGGTGATCATGTTAAAGATGTTGCTAACCTTTGTGCAATCCATGAAATCAATGAAATGCAAGTGGCTGTCAAGTTGCTAGTGTCTTCGTTCAAGGGTAAAGCATTGCAATGGTTTAGAAGCCTTGGAGCTGGTTCTATCACAAACTGGAATTAGCTATGTATTGCACTTCATGAGTAGTTTGGAGAGAAGGGAGATAACTTGTCTCTTTTGGAGCAGCTGACAACCATCAAGAGAGCTCCCAATGAGCAGCTGACCGACTTCAACTTCAGATTTCAAAAACTTGGGAGAGGATTCCAGTGGCAGTCAGGCCAATAGCAGAAGGTGCTTTTCTCTATTATCTCAAAGCTCTAAATTCTGATATTTCTATGTTAATTCAGTCCATGGGAGGCATAACTATCCCTATGGCTTATAGCATTGCCATTAGGGCTGAAAATTGTTTAATCCAAGCTGGAAAACTTGCCCTTAGACCTCCCATGCCATTGTTTCCAAGTTTAGAGAGCCCAAACACCCATCAAGCACCTAATTTGGTTCCTTCTCCCACCTAGAAATCAGAGTTCAAATGAAGCTTCCACTTCATCTCCAAGTGCCCCAAATGAGCTTCAAGAGGTCATGAAGCAATTGCAAAACCTAGGCAATGAGCTAGTTACTCTCAAGAGGCAACAAGCCCAAGGTTTTAGACCTTCTTATCAACCCCAAGCTCAGCCTAATAGGCAGCCATACCAACCACAAAGACCACCTAATCTAGCTGCAAATATGAATCAAACAAGGCCTCCTGCCAATAGACCATTCCAGCCCTATAATCCAAATGCCATATCTGCCTCTAAGGCATTAGTGCCAACATAGAACAACATTGCTCAGGAATATGATTGGTGCTTTCCATGCAACGAGCCTCATAACCAATCCATGTGTTTCAATGGTGCTCTCAATCAAGCATTGATGGTGACAACTACTGGAGTGGAGGGCGAGGGCAGTCAAGGAAACAACCAACAACAAGAAACATTCCAACAGCAATCAGCCCCAAATGACACCACATTGGTAAATTGGCAGGCAGAGGATTTCTGTGGCATGAACCAGGTAGTTTCCCAAGGTGTTGTAGCCAACACAAGGTCAAAAAGGAGGAATTTGGGTGAAGAGCAGCCACTAGCTCCAACCAGCCCACAACCTTCTATGACTCCAGAAATGATTGGCAAGCAAAGTCCCATTTCAAATGCATAAGGGCAGCCAAGAATAGCCCCTAGGCCAACTCAAATGCCAGTTGTTGCTGCCCACGTGCAAGGAGTAAATGTGAAAACCAAGGGACAACAGAGAGATCCTTCATCACCATTCAATATCATTGATCAGATGAAGAAGAAAAACATCAATATATCTATGTGGGAATCCCTATCTATCCCAGGCCAAAGAGATCTGCTGCAAGCTGCCATGAAGGACTGGCCAACTTCAAATCAGCAAGTTCAGATGCAAGAAAAAGTGCTTACAAATGCTTCCCAGCCTAAGGGAAATCATGGAGGACAGCAAGGTAAGATGTTGAAGCCCCCTCCTTTCTACGTTTCATTGATCATTGGAAGTCAGCTAGTGCACAATTGTATGATAGAATCCGGGGCAAGTAGTTCTGTCATGCCCAAACAAATAGTTGATCAGCTAGGGCTCCAGTATGAAATAACATCTAAAGGGGTAGTGTAGCTAGATGGGACAGCAATAGCAATAGTTGGAGTGATTAGAAATTTGAGTCTTACCTTGCATGCATGTCCAAATGTTGTTTTTTTACGGGATGTATCAATCATAGACCTTCCACCACTCTTTTCCCTTTGCTTGTCAAGGGACTTCACAGCCAAGATTGGGGGTATTTTTCTGTTGATTGGTCTCACATGCTGTTTAGAACAAGGTATGGAACTAAGGCTACAATTAGGTCTGAACCTATTGCAAACTTCCATATTGAGCCTTACACTCCAAGTCAAATTAATGCCAATTGTTCGGTGTTTGATCAAGAAGATCACCCAAGCATTGATGAGGCTGACACCAAGGTTGGAAGTATCCCGGATCTAACTCTTGATGAATGGGCAAACAAGATACATGCTTTTGATCCCTATCAAGAAGTAGAAGAATCTGCGCTAGGAGTTTATTGTTTACATGAAGAGAATCAACCTCTCCCCAGCATCACCAAGCCGAATCATAAAGACAAGAATGAAGTATGGCAATTGTTATTTGATGGGTCAAGGAGTAGATAAGGTGCAGGAGGAGGAGCTATGCTCATTTCACCGCAAGGTATAAGGTATTACTCAGCCTTTTGTTTCCATTTTTCCTATTCAAACAACACGGTTGAGTATGAAGCCTTAATTCATGGACTGCACTAGGCAATGAAGAAAGGCATCAGGAATTTACAAGTATTTGGTGATAGTGAGCTGATTGTAAACCAAGTCAAAGGAAAAAATGCTGCCAAAAATGATCTGTTGAAGAACTACAAAAATCGGGTATGGGATCTTATTGAAGATCTTGAAGATTTTAGCATCAATCCCATCCCAAGAAAAAGAATGAAGCATTGACAGGCTAACGACAGCATTGGGGCTGCGTTTGATGTTGTAGAAAGTATCAAAAGTGAGAAATCTCAGCCTCATATCAAATTGGTTGTGAGACCAGCTGTTCCGGATAACAATACAAGTTGGCAAGTCTTCGAGAATGATCAGCAGATTGTTAATTTCCTACAAGAAGAAGCTGAGTTCTCTGCCAGGAATCAAGACAAGCTGCAGCAGCAGTATGGTGACCAAGTGGTGCAGCTGAGAACTAACAAATTACCAAAAGGCCTCATAACCTTGGAGTCAATCTTCAACCCGAATGATCAGTTCCGGAAGGAGAAAGTGAACATTCAAGTAAAGGGTGAAGATTCAGAGCCTATTTTAGTGGAAGAAGGAAAAACATTACAGATTGGCAAAGTAAGTACCTCACAAGAGAAATCTGATTTTGTTCAGCTTTGTCAAGAGTTCCCAGATGTCTTTGCTTGGACTTACAAAGATCTAAGAGGTTTCAACCCAAAGTTGGCACAACATACTATTGAGCTAGATCTGGAATCCAAGCCTGTCAGGAAAAAGCAAAGGCCAATGAATCCCCATATTGAACCTCTCATGAGAAAAGAGTTAAGCAAGCTTATTGAGGCCAGTATCATCTTCCCCATCAAACACTCAAGTTGGGTTACAAACTTGGTGCTAGTGAGAAAAATAAATGGAGAAATCAGACTGTGTGTTTACTTCAGAGACTTGAATAGAGCCTCCCTCAAGGACCATTACCCACTCCCTTCCATGGAGCAAATATTGCAAGTTGTAGCTGGTTCATAAAGGTTCTCACTACTTGATGGCTACTCGAGGCTACAATCGAGATATGGTGAAGGAGAAGACCAATTCAAGACATCCTTCGAACCAAATGGGGTGCATATGCTTACGGAAAATGCCACTTGGGCTGTCCAACACTGGTGCTACCTTTCAAAGGAAAATGGACATGGCATTCAAAGGTTTGATTAACAATGTGGTGCTGATCTACCTTGATGATATCACTATTTTTTCAAAGAATGCAGCAGACCACCTCTCTCATTTGAGACAAGTCTTCATGAGGTGTAGGAGATTTGGAGTGTCTTTGAATCCTAAGAAGTGCATCTTTCTTGCACATGAAGGAAAGCTTGCTTGGCCATATTGTCTCCAAAGAAGGATTAACAATTGATCTAGAAAGAGTTGAAGCCATAAGAGCACTACCACTGCCAAGCCACAAGAAAGCCCTTCAGAGTTTCGTGGGAAGGATAAACTTTGTTCGAGAGGTTTGTCCCAGATTTTGCAGCCCTTGTCAAGCCCATCACCAAAATGTTAAAGAAGAGCATGGATTTTAAGTGGACAGCAGAAGGCAAGGAGAGTTTTGAAGCAATCAAAGAAGCTATCTCTCAAGCACCAACTCTCATCAACCCAAAATTCTCCAAGGATTTCATCCTCTATGCATTTGGAGGTGATGAAACTATTTCTGCCATTTTGGTATAGCGAGAAAAAAGATAATGATGAGCAGCCAGTTGCCTTCTTCAGCCCGAGCCTAGGCCTGACTATGATGGGTGAGATACTCTTTTATTGAGAAGCATGTGCTTGTAGTAATCAGAAGCTTGAAGAAATTCAAGCATTTAATCTCAAACAACAAGGTCCAGTTGCTGGTCTCACATGCTGGAGTTAAGGACTTCCTCCTCAACAAGGATTTGAATGAGAAAAGGGCAGGTTGGATCACCCGTGTCATGGAATATGACATTGAGATCAAGATCACCAAGCTGGTAAGAGGGAAAGGACTGTGTGAGCAGCTGGTTTTGGGGAAGCAAAAAGAAGTATGCAATGAAGAAGAGGCTGTTTTGACAGTCCAGGACAGCCATGAGCCAAGTGGCAATCAAGAAGAAGACAATGCTTCCCCCACTCCTTGCTGGACCCAAGGCGTTATACACTTCCTAGGTACAGGCCTATGCCCCCCAGGAGATGAGCAAGACCCAAAGGAGACACTTCAGGTTGCAGGCTGTTCCGTATGCCATTGTTGATGGAGTTTTGTTCAAGAAAGATGTGAATGGAGTGCTGCTGAGATGCATTAGCACAAATCAGATTCAAAGGGTGTTGGAAGAGTTTCATGGTGGACCAGCTGGTGGCCATTTTGCACCAAGAGTGACAACTCTAAAAATCATGAAGGCTGGTTATTATTGGCCTAAAATCTTCAGTGATTGCTATGCATGGATCAAGAGGTGTAAGAATTGTGCATTCTTCATAGGAAAAGAGAGACTTGCTGCCCTCCCATTACATCCAATCTCAGTTGACCAACCATTCATGCAATGGGGTTTGGACTTCATCGGAGTCATTAATCCCATTTCAAGCCAAGGGCATAAATGGATTTTGACAGCCACAGACTACTTCACCAAATGGGCGAGCGAACACTCAAAGAGGCAAATGAATCTAGCATCTTAGACTTTTATGAGGGATAACAACCAGATACGGTGTACTGCTACAATAATCTCTGATAATGCATTTGCATTCATTGGATCTAGGGTGACTAAGTGGGCTGTCAAGAACGGTATTTACCTAAGCACTTCATCAAACTATTACCCTTAGGGTAATGGCCAGGCCGAGTCTACAAACAAGAACTTGTTGAGGATCATTAGGAGGAATCTTGATGAGAATCAGAGGTCTTGGCATACAAAACTGAAATCAGCCTTATGGGCTGATAGGATAACTCCCAAAAGGTCCATAGGTAACTCTCCATTCAGGCTTGTCTATGGAAGAGAGGCAATCTTGCCCATGTCACTTGAGTTGCCAACATTGGAACTCATGAAGCAGCTGGAGTTGCTAGAGTTTGAGCCCATGGAGGTGAGGTATGCAGAGTTGATGGAGCTGCAAGAGATCAGAAATCATGCATCCCAAGCAATGGAAAAGGATCAAGCTTTGATCAAGAAGACCTTTGATAGAAAGGCCAAGGATAGATCTTTTCAAGTTGGATATCTAGTGTTGAAATGGGATGTGGATAGAGCAAAACCGGGAAGGCATTCAAAATTTGATGCCATTTGGAGTGGCCCATACATGGTCACGAAGTGTAAGGACAACAATGCTTTTCAATTGGCCTCATTGGATGGTGAAGAACTGCAGATTCCAGTCAATGGAATCTATCTCAAGCGTTACTTCTAGAGGGAAGTTCACTACTTTGTAAATATTAGATTAGATTTTCATTCCTCCAAGTGCTTGTGCACATTGTTTTGCTGTAGGTTAGTTTTGTTTTCCCTAAGTGCTTTGGCACAGCTTGTTGTCCATGGAGATGTTTTACAGTCTTTTCTCCCATTAGGTGATATTCCATCTTCCTCCTTACACATTCTAAGTCAGTTGGGATTCTAAACTGAATGTTTGATAACTCCATGCCCAATGGATTGTTTTAGGCTACTGGTCTTTTCACCTAGCAGGTAGGTACCCCCACTGAGTCGCCAATTATTATCCAAAATTCACCCCCCAGAGTAAATTTTGATAACATGTATTGAATTCTCAAGCCCTAGGCAAATTGATTGATTCAGGGCAAAAAATCATGTTCCCAGGGTCCCCTCGATTTTTTTTTAACTCTCCTGTCCAGGTTGAAAAGAGCAAGTTCTGAGAAAAGGTGAAAAAGTTGCAAAAGCAAGCTTGGGCCAGAAAAAATCATGAAAAATGTCTAAGTCCTAGTCCTCGCAACAGTCGGGACGTGAGGGACATCTGGGCACGAATCGGCCGAAAGGCCACCAGGCAGTCTGTAGAGCAAAGGAACATCTGGGCCGTCGGGACGCGCGGGACGCGGAAAGCCGGTTCGGCCGAAGGAGAAGAAAATCGACTAAATGCTCTGGGACATTTGGGACAAGAAGACGCGAAGGATGCGAACCGGCCGGTTCGGCCGAAATGGGGAACTTTCACACTGGGACAGTTGGGACAAAGGGACGCGTGGGACGCGGATAGCCGAAGGAGCCGAAAGCCAATCAAGCAATGCCACGTCATCGGCCGAATGAGGGACAAGGAAGCCCATTTCGGGCGGATCGGAGGTTTTTGTCCCAAATAGTCTTGGGACATCCAGGACAAAAAGACGCGGGAGACGCGAAAGAGCCGGTAGACCCACGGACCAACCAAATCATGACACGTGTCACAAGGAGAAAAGTCCAAAAGTTCAAAGGGCGAGGTTTCAAGCACTAACCCGAGCCAATAAAAAGAGGACACGTGTCCAATGAGGAAGGGAAGCTCGGAGCTCGGGGAGGAGTTAGAGAATTTGGCAAGAAGTTCACCCAAAAGCTAAAAGTAAAGGTCTGCCCCGCGCCCCTGACGACCAATCAATGCATGCCACGTGTCATCCAGGTGGCAGAGCGCGGGAAGAAATTTAAAAAAATAAATCCATTTTTGCCTGTTTTGTGTCCTAAATCTTCAGATCGCCATATCTTCCGATCCAGAGCTCAGATTTGCACGTTCTTTATATCATTGGAAAGCTTATGAAATTCTCTACATGATTTTAGGGTTAATCTTGAATTTTGGTGTAGTCTAGAGAGAGAAAATTGAGAAACAGCTCTGACACGTGTTCATGGCCAGAAGTGACATTTCAGCGACCAGATTTAATGCAGAATGGGTCGTATTCTCCTATAATTCGGTCAAAATGATAGGGTATGGGTTTGTAAGGTCCCCCATGCCATTTTAATGCACCTGCAGTCAAGAAGGAATGGGCTCTCACATTTTCTGTACGCTTTTGTCTCCTAGGCTCGACCCATGCAATGTAAAAGGCGCATTTGGCTCATTTCTAAAACGGGAACATTTTTGGGCATAGCGAGACTTCTTCTTTCACCTCCAAAGCAAGTGATTGATGCGAGGATCGAGACCTCTGTAAAGATTGTAATAGTTTTTACCTCTCTGAGGGTGTAATGCATGTTTTTGACATTGAAATGATAATGCAAGCTCTGTGAATGGGTTTCAGTCCTCTGTTTGTATTATTTGCTTCATTTCAGATCCTAAATTATACCTTATCAATCTGTGTATGTTTTATGTTGTGAACTTTGGTTTGTGTCTATTTACATGACAAATATGTTTCACCACTCCTTTTGGTGCATCACCATCTTTAGTTAGTTTCAATTTTTGCACTTCTACCCCTATCTCCTTGCAAGTTAGAGTAGGATTAGGATCTGAACCTCTATAGTTGTGCAAGCATTAGATCTAAATCAGAGGAGTTTGAGGAACCAGCCTCTAATCTAGAGATTCCTCTCTCAGTTTCACAAGTCCCATGCTTGGAGAGAGGTTTCCATGTTGTGCAATCACACTGGATGCTAGAGTGATCAACCTAGAAGCCTGATCTCGCATCCCGGGTGCTATGAGTTCATAACAACAGTAAGTCCACCATATGGGCATTTACTAAAAATAGTAAGCCACGCTCACAGAACAGTTTTTACATAATGGGACATTCAAAACTTTGCCGCATCAGATATTTCCATGAACGGGGACCAGCGGACTTCATCGGGTGACATCTCCTCTTCTCTCTCTCTCTCTCTCTCTCTTTCTCTCTCCTCTTCCCCCAACTTTCTCTCACTTTCAAATGTTCTAATTCTTTGTTGGGGTTTGCACTTTTTGATATGTCTTTAAGTCACTTAAAAGTGACTTTAGAAACATCCCGTAAATTAAGTCGCCTTGTTATTATAAAAGGGAGTTAAATATTTAAAGTGGAATATGAACAGTGTTAAGTCATATTAAGGCATATGGAAGGTCACGAGGAAGACGATAAGTCACCTCTCATTCTATAAATTGTAATGCAATTCCCATTGTAAAGGGTTGGTGATTGATCTTGTAAAATCAAGAGTATATTGCACCTTGAGAGAACAAAGAAATAGAAATTTTCTTCTATTCCCTCCCCTTCTCAATTTCTTCCATTTCTCCACTATGTATAAATTTTTTCTAAGCAATCAATACAAGAAGAAGGAGTTTCTAGCTTTCTTTGACTAAGGGGTTTCATGATACTTTGTGTTCATCAAATTCTATTTGGTCTTGTTGCTATTTGTAGGGTTGTTTCTTCTCATGAATGCATGTGTTGAAGTTTCTAACTAGTGCGTGAAGGAATCTGATTTTCTACCTGCAGCATTAGTTCTCTTACCTCTTTTCTCACTCCCCTTTCCCACTCTATAGATGAAGAATTCCCTAGCAAGAGATTACTAGCTTTTCTGCAGGGTCGGTGGAGTGCCCTTGTTGGATCCCAGTCGAAAGGACACCACAGAAATCCACCTTTTCATGCACATGCACATACGATAGCTGGACCGATAAAGTAGAGGTACTCAGACTCCTAGACCTTTGGCAAGAAATCCACAAGTTTATCCACCTAACAAATTTTCTCACCAACAGTCTTTGGCAGCCACCGTGGGGTAGATTTAGTAGCATCTGTACCCAAAATATGACCACAAGGTCTCAAAATACAAAAAAATCAAATATTGAAAAACTAAAAAAAAAGGAGTTCATGAAAATCCATTGCCAAAAGATACACTACTGATTTATGCACATGAATTTTCACATTCCACAGCGTCCTTTCATGTTCGACTACGAAGTTTTCAAAAGTCAGTGAAGGAAGACACACTAGGTTGATCAGGTCGAGAGGTGTTGATGATTTCAATTTCAAGGCTTCAAAAATCGAAAGAACAAATTAGAGATAATCCATACTTATTCTCTCAAGCCTCCTCTCTATCTGGATCTTCACAAAGTTTACCGGTAATCCACCTTCAAATTCTCCCATTTTTCAACCACCATTGAGCATTGAGCTCCCGGAAGAAGAAAAATTTGAAGAAGAATTCATAGAAGCAAGAGTAGAAATAGAGACGACAATGACAGATGAAGAATAAATACCTCAACCCATTTTTCCATGGGGAAGGAATACGGGCCTACTTTCTCTTGAGCCACCTCTCCATGATCTACCAATGGGTTCCTACAAGAACTTTCCAAAGTTCAAAGGTGACAACACATAACATCCTGAAGAACACATTGCTTCTTTCATGACATCATGTGGAATTATTGGTGTCTAGCATAAAGATGTTGTTATAAGATTGTTCATGGAGTCCATCCAAGAAAAAGTAGCAGAATGGTTCTACCTCCTACCTTCCCGATCCATCACTGGTTGGGATGACATCAAGGCTGCCTTCAAGGAAATATTTAAATCAACTAAAGATTGTCAAGACCTCTTGATGTAGCTAGCTCAAATGAGGAAAGGAGAAAGTGAAACGATGAGAGACTTCATGGCTCATTTCGAATGGTTGCTTTGCAGGATACCGGAAGAATATTTTCCCTCTCAGAAAAATATCAAAAGATTCTTCATAAATTCTCAATCACTCAAAGGTAGGCTTTCTCCTACAAAGAGTTCAACCAAGGAACATTGTAGATGCACAAAGGAGGGCCATTGAATTGGATGACGATCTCATCCTCTCTAGAAAGATCAAGAATCCATCAAAGGGCAAGGCCCAACATCTTGGAGATGAGAGAACCAATCCATCGCTGCAAAAGTTGGAAAATGAAATGGCCTCTTTGAAGAGGGAATTATTTGAACAAGTTTCTTCTCAAAGAAGCAACAAAAATCAGATTGTGGGAGCACCCCAAAGGCTCACCTTGGAGGCCCCACCCATGAACATAAATTGCATATTTCAAGAAGATGAAGAAGAGCTTGAACAAGAAAGTGAAGGTGGTGGTTTCCTAGAAAGTGATGAGTTTGAGAATGATGCACAAATCAGATTTTGTGAGTATTCGGAGGTTATGAAGAAGATGCACCCAGTTTCTCATGCGTGGTATTCACTCGTTCTCAGTCTCAGAAAAGAGCATCTCCCTCCACTATTGCAAAATAAAATAAGGTTGATCCTTCTCCTATGGTGACTCAAAAAAATAAAATAATCAGTCGAGGATCCCCACTTCCATCTTCCACGAAGTTTGCATTGTTGGATCCTGGTACTTCAAAACCTAAATCTGCTCCTACAAAATCTAATTCCTTGAAAGCTCCTAATGTTCCATTCAAAATACTGTCCATTCATCAAACATCAAATCTTGTTCCTAAGCCTATCCAGACTCCAAAATCAGTCCCTTCACACCCTTATTCACATCTTCTTTTGACTTCATAGAATATAAAAACAAAGCCAAAGTGTAGATTACTGAAATTGAATATTTGTAGACTCATCCTGAACAATTTGAGAGGTTTTTCTGATACATCAGAAGTGGTAGTCTAACACCCAATGTTGTAACTTATAGTTCCAAAGGAATGCTACCAAACTCACCTACACCTCCCTCACAAACATGCTTTCTCTGAGTGCATTGAAAGACTGATAAAGTTGAACCTTTCTATATCTCCGTTCTTGTTGGAGAATATGTACTGAACAATTACATAATAGATTCTAGTGCCTCAGACAACGTGATGCCTTTGAAGGTTGCCAAGGCTCTTAAAATTACAATGAATCCACCTAGTGGCTCTTGTTACTCTTTGGAGTAAAAAAAGGTCCCACTTGTAGGGAAGGTCAAAGATGCACAAGTGTCTCTCGCCAAATTTCCGGACAAGAAAATTTCAGCGATGATTTTGGTAGCCGATGTCCTGGCCTCATTCAAAATGTTGTTGAGTAGAAGTTTCTGCTGAGACTTGGGAGGGAAAATTTAGATGAATTGGTCATCCACAACCATACCAGTGAAGGGAGACATGGAGAAATTACTTCCCAAGAAGAAAATGAGGTACACTATATGAAAGTCTGGAAGCCCAGAAGCTAACATCTTGTATCAAGGTAGTAGGAAGATGAATCACTTTGTGGAAACCGAGGAGGAAGAGGATATTCCCATCTTGATAGGGCCAGACATGCCTTCCCAGAGAGATTTGGATTTTGAAGAAGCAGTGAGGAGATTTGAGCTACAAGAGGGCAGCCCCAAATTGCTAGATGATGCAAACCATGAAGAAGAGGAGATGGCTCTTGATGATTTTCAAAAAGAAAAATCAGCTTATGTTCTTATCCGTGATGAAGACATTTTCACATTCCCATTTGAAGATGAGGACTCCCTTGATCATGTCACCCAGGAAGAGACCAAGCCAGTCTATAATGAGCCCTCAAACAATGAGAAAGAAATGTCTGTACAAGAACTGCTTAGAGCCACAGAAGAAACTGAAGATCCTGAGCTCAGCCTCGAGCTCCTGATGCAAGCCACAAATTTGCAAGACAAGTGTGAAGCTGATGTGAAGGTTGGCCATATTGAGATAAGGCAAGATGAAATATATGATGCCACTCTTGAGCTAATGATTGATGGATGTAATACCAAAATGGAGATATTTTCTTTCCCATTTGAAGAAAGGAGTTTCAAGACCTCTAAAGATGAATCTATTTTTGATGAAGGATCGGTAGAGTGTAGTGATTCTTGAGATGATGAGGTAATCCCTCCAGATAGTTTCCTTGAGCTGAAAAATAAATATTCTTCAAAGGCATATCAAGATGAGCTGTAGGAAATGATGAAGCATAACTCTATGCAAGAAATATTGGATGCAGTAGAAGTTGTGGAAGACCCCGAGTTGATTCTCGATCTCTTCACTCATGCCATGAACATACGGGACAAGTATGAGTTTTCCTCCAATCCTTCCTTCAGTACTCAAATGCCTCACCATGGAGTAGAGATAAAGGATGAATCAAATGTTTCTCATGGAGAAGATGTCAATGAGCATAGGCCTGGGAAAGAAAAGAATCAAGAATGTTCAAGTATTTTGAACAAAAATCCCTGGGGCAGCGATGAGATGCTCAATGGAAAATCAACTATATGGATAAACATGGAAGGTAACTGACACTATGAGACTGAATTCAAAGAACATGAAGGCAGTGAAATTTCCAAGCAAGGACCAGAGCATCAAGAAGCTCACATGGACTCACTCCTACAAAGTAAAAGGAAAATCATGGAAGCACCTAGCTTCCATAAACAATTAAGGAAAGGAGGCTACTTTTTGGAACCCATCAACGGCTTCGCAGTATCATCATTTGGTGTTTCCTCTTTAGGGGTAACTTTTGAGAAATGAAAAGTACTTCAGTGAAAGTGGGTTATCCCCGCCTTGTACCATAGGTGATTGATAGGTGTGTTTCCCTTTCTATTGCATGTGTTTCCCTTCCTGTTGTGTTTCATGTGTTTCATTTCCTTTTTTTTTGTGTGTGTGTTCCTTCTTCTCTCTCTCTCTCTCTCTCTCTCTTGTAAGTTGTACATGACTCTACAAGGCCCAATGGATAAGGCACTAGTCAATGAACTATATGGTCTAAAATTGAGATTTTGGATTCCCATGTCATGTCTTCACTATGCTCATTCCATGTCATGTCCCCAAGCTAGAGCCATTTTTTTCATGCAAATGTGTAACAGGGAAATTGACAATTTCCAAGCATGACAACGATACCCCAGTGTTAATTTTTTCAAGTCCCATCATTCCAAGACACCTGGGTCTATCCAATCAGTCTAAATGACCTCCTGAATAATGTAATCTCATCCCCTAGGTGATTTAGGTAAGTCTATTCATCACCCCTAGGTGATTTTAGGGAGTTATGAAAAGATACTATCTTCTGGTAGTATTGGGAAGGGCTATCGTTGGCCTTCCTAGGAATGGATCAACCCCTGGAGTGGAAAAAAAGGAAAAAATTCAACATGGAGGTGAATCTAAGACCTTGGAACATCATGGAAATGATTTTGGAAGGTTTGGGGAAGTTCTGCAAGACTTGGAGTAATTTGAGTAAAAATAGGGTTCACAAGCCTAGGCGGTACACATGCCTAAAACAACTATTGGGCTTCAGAAGAAGATTCTAGGAGCTCTAGATGGAGTTAGAAGAAAAAATATATCTAGAAATAGGATTCCAAGACATACATGATGGTGAAATAATATTTTTCACAACACTTTGGTGCATCATGTTTGCAGGTAGTTTTTCTCAGGCATAGGTGGAGTAAAAATTCAAAAATCTGATTTTTCAGGGATCAAATGGAATTATAAAGACATGAGAACCACACCATTGGATTCAAAATGCCATTTATAGTCATTATCATATAATTTTTTTCCAAAAAGGTCCATTGGGAGCTCAAGTTATCACTGTCACAAGTTCAAGACTTAGCCAAATTTTTGGGAGGACACGTGTCAGCACCAGGAGCCTGGCGGGATTTTGTGTCCCTCACATCCCCCAAGGTCAGGGACACAAAGGTTGGAAAAGTGCACCAATACCCCTCTTAACTTGCTCAGCCCTCATATGACCTCTTGTACCCTCATGTGACCTCCAGACTTGACAGTTCAACCCCAGTGCATTTTTGGAGCATCCATTCCCTACCGTTGGATCGGGCGCCACGTGTCACTCCAGGACCACCATGGAAACTGATGTCCCTTATGAACCTAAGGTGGGGGACATCAGACCTTGAAAAATGTTCCCAGACCCTATGGGGAGTCATTTTGACACCCACGTGACCGAGTTTCAGCCCCTAGGTGCATTTTTGGAGCATCCATTCCTGTCGTTGGATCAGGTGCCATGTGTCACCTCTAAGACCACCATGGAAAATTATGTCCCTTATGTACCTAAGGTGGGAGACATAAAAAATGGAAAAATGTTCCTAGACCCTATGGGGAGTCATTTGGACACCCATGTGACCGACTTTCAGCCCCCAGGTGCATTTTTCAAGTAAATCCCCTCCGTCGGATCGAGGACACATGGCATCGCCTTGACCACCATGGAAATTGATGTCCCTCATGTCCCTAAGGTTAGGGACATCAGGGACATAAAAATGTGCCTATCCCCTCCATGTGCATGTTTTTAAAGTTTAAATATGACACTTAGTCGTTTCTTCCTCCTCATTTCTCCTTCACAGCTTCATACCTTGCCATGGCTCCGTGCATGATTGTCCAGACACCCGGTCCACCATTGTTGCTCCGAACCAGCTCTGCCATGGCCACATAAACTATCCACACCATGAATACATAGAAATATGTAGGTATTAGAGAAAAATGGAGTGAAATGACAAAGAACGGGGAGAAAATGAAGGGTTTTTGCCAGATAACCATGAAGTCACCCGATCGAAAAATCTTCATATCTCACAAGATACAAGTCGGATCGAGATGCCATTTTTGCAGAATTATTCATTTTTCAAGGTGATCAAGATGCAATAAACAAGAGGTAAAATGGTGCCTAGAATAATTTTCTCCAACAAAATCCTCTCTTCGTGCACCGGCTCACATTCGTTGGATTTCCCATCATTCCAACAATGGAAATGAGCTAAAAAATTACACACGAGCTCCAAATAAAAACCTATCACAATGGAGTTGTTTTCATTGAAAATGGAGACAAAAACCATACCTACAAATTTTGAGCTCCATTAATGGCTGCCATGGTAGCTCCATGCCTAAAGCCACTACTAGGTCAAAATTTCAAAATTTATTTCTAGGCATTCTAGTGGGAAAAACTATGTGAAATTCGAAGGGTGTGATTGTAACAACAAGAAGAGTCCAAAAAAGTATGTTCCATCACAAATCAAGTACTAGAAACACCCTTTCTAAAAATAGTAAGTTTTCCTACACATGCTTGCTATTTTTGGTAAGTCTTCATCAAAAGTGGCTATGGAAAGAGCAGTGTGCACTGAAGATCTCCAAAAGGTCAGAATGATTATCTAGAGTAGAAAACAATGAAAATGGCCACTTACTAAAAATAGTAAGTCCCCCATCTGGGCATTTACTAAAAATAGTAAGCCACGCTCAAAGAATAGTTTTGGCACAATGGGACATTCAAAACTTTGCCGCATCAGAGATTTCCATGAACGGGGACCAACGGACTTCATCGGGTGACATCTCCTCTTCTTCTTCTCTCTCTTTCTCTCTCCTCTTCCCCCAACTTTCTCTCACTTTCAAATGTTCTAATTCTTTGTTGGGGTTTGCACTTTTTGATATGCCTTTAAGTCACTTAAAAGTGACTTTAGAAACATAATGTAAATTAAGTTGCCTTGTTATTATAAAAGGGAGTTAAATCTTTAAAGTGGAATATGAACAGTGTTAAGTCATATTAAGGCATATGGAAGGTCACGAGGAAGACGATAAGTCACCTCTCATTCTATAAATTGTACCGCCATTCCCATTACAAAGGGTTGGTGATTGATCTTGTAAACTCAAGAGTATATTACACCTTGAGAGAACAAAGACATAGACATTTTCTTCTATTCCCCCTTTCTCAATTTCTTCCATTTATCCACTATGTACAACTTTTGTCTAAGAAATCCATATAAGAAGAAGGAGTTTCTAGCTTTCTTTGACTAAGAGGTTTCATGATACTTTGTGCTCATCAAATTCTATTTGGTCTTGTTGCTATTTGCAGGGTTGTTTCTTCTCATGAATGCATGTGTTGAAGTTTCTAACTAGTGCGTGCAAAATCTGATTTTCTACCTACGGTATTAGTTATCTTACCTCTTTTCTCACTCCCCTTTCCCACTCTGAGATGAAGACTTCCCTAACAAGAGATTTCTAAGTTTATTGTAGGGTCAGTGGAGTGCCCCTGTTGGATCCCCGATCGAAAGGCCACCACAAAAATTCACCTTTTCATGAGCATGCACATAGAACAACTGCATCGATTAAGTAGAGGGACTCGAATCCTAGAGCATTAGCAAGAAATCCATAAGTTTGTCCACCAAAATATTTTCTTGCCAAAAATATAAATAGGGTAAGTCCACCCAAGTTTGATGGCACCACATTAGGAGATGGGGCTAAGAACTGGCTTAGTGAAATGGATAAATACTTTGCAATAAGGAATTTCTTAGAGGAAACAAAGGTGATATGGGGAGCATATCAGATTTCTCATGAAGCATCTTCATGGTGGGACAACCATAAGGCTGATTTAAATATTGATGAAACTAATATCACATGGGATCAATTTAAAGGATACTTTAGGAAATGTTGGCTGCCAGAACTTTACTATGATAAGAAAATGACTGAATTCCGAACTTAGCTCAAGGAAAGTTAATCAGAATCGAGTACTAGGAGTGGTTTACAAAACTCCTTAAGTATGTACCTCATTACCAAACTGATGAGAAGTTCAGGATATAAAATTCATCATGGGATTGAATCCTATTATAAGAGGAGAGGTGGATGTTCACGGCCTAACCACGATGGAAGAAGAAGTAAGGAAGAAAGTTCCCAACTCCTCTTCATCATCTCTTCATTATCTCTTGTACCTAAGACAAGACCATGGAAGAAATTGAAAATGAAAAGTAAGTTTTCATCTGATACTAATAAGAAAGTAAAGAATAAATAAGTTTGTTCGTAATGCACTTAACAACTTTGCTAAGAACAATAATAACTTAGACGAGAAGTTCTATGGGGGTCGAATGATAAATCTAAGGTGGAAATAATCCACGATCCTAGGAAGGGACCGGTAGGAGGTTATTAAAACTGTGGCAAAGATCATTACACAAATCCATGCCCTTTGAAAAAGGATGATCATAATTAGTAGCACAAGATACATGCTACAGTAGCTGAAAAGTAGGTTGAGAAATACGCTGTGCCTATAGAAGTTTCGAGTAAGTCATTTGGTTTACCTATAACTATTATTTTTGATACAGAGCTACTGAATGTTTTATTTCTAGTAAATTATCATCAAAAATAAAAATAAAATATGGAAACATGGATAAAACATGGACTGTACAATATGGAAACAATGTTGTTCATACAGTTAGTATGTGTCTTTTTAGAGCAATCCTTGATTTACCTAACATTTCCACTGAGGTTGATCTTTATGTTATACCTTTGGGATCTTATGATGTAATCATAGGTGTTAATTGGTTAGTAGAACAGAAGGCTAAAGTGGATTGTTTTGAGAAACACATTTTTTTTTAGATGACCTGTAGAAAACAACAGAGATTCATGGTGTGAAATGTGAGATTTTTTTAGAAAATTGTCAACTATGCAACTTAAAAATGCCAAAAATAAAGGTTGTACCTTATATGTAGTGAAAATTGCTGAAACAAATGAAGAGAAAATGATGTTATGGAATGATATCCACTTTATTACAAGACTTCAGTGACATATTTATGGAAGAATTTACAGTCTTCCACCCAAAAGGGAGTTTGATTTCATGATTGAGATCAAGCCTGGAACTGAACCTATTTCTAAAGCACCATATCAAATGACTACTACAGAATTAGTAGAGCTTAAGGCTTAGTTGCAAGAACTTTTGTCTAAAGGTTTGATTAGACCAAGTGTTTCACCTTGGGGAGCACCTGTAATTTTTGTGAAAAAGAAGGATGAAACACTTAGATTGTGCATTGACTATAGAATGTTAAACAAAGCAACAATCAAGAATAGATACCCACTCCCTAGGATTGATGATTTATTTGATCAGATGCATGGAGCATCGGTATATTCTAAGATAGATCTTTGATTTGGATATCATCAATTGTAGATTAAGGATGAGGATATTCATAAAACAACTTTCAGAACAAGGTATGGACATTATGAGTTCATGGTTTTACCTTTTGGATTAACTAATGCACCTACAACATTTATGAATTTAATGAATAATATCTTTCAAGAATACTTGGAAAAATTTGTGCTCGTATTCTTGGACGACATTCTCATATATTCTAAAAGTTTAGAGGAACACCATGAGCATTTGAAGATAGTTTTGGAAATATTAAGAAAGAGACAATTATTTGGTAAGTTGTCTAAATGTTCTTTCTATGACACATAAGTATACTATTTGGGACATGTAATAAGTAAGAATGGAATTTTTGTAGATCCTTTAAAAATTGTAGCTATAATTGAGTGGCCTGCACCCAAGAATGTACATGAAGTTAGAAGCTTCATGGGACTTGTTGGCTACTATAGAAAATTTGTAAAAGATTTCTCTAAGGTGGCTGCACCAATAACTTCTTTATAGAAGAAGGATAAAAAGTTTGTTTGGAGTGAGAAATGTGAAATTGCATTTAAAACCTTGAAGGAATAGTTAACTTCAGCACCTATTCTTGCAGTACCAGATCCTAATGGAGATTTTATGGTGGTAATTGATGCATCTGGTGAAGGTCTAGGAGGTATTTTGTTACAAAATGGTCATGTCATAGCTTATGAAAGTAGAAAACTAAAGTTACATGAGTTGAATTATGCTCCACATGATTTAGAGATTGCTGCCATTATTCATGCACTGCAAGTTTAGAGGCATTACCTGCTTGGTAAACCTTTTGAATTGAAAACTGATCACCTTGGGCTGAAGTATATCTTCACTCAGCCAAATCTTAATGCAAGACAACGAAGGTGGTTAGAGTTTTTGTCTCAATATGATTTTGACATCAGTTATATAAAGGGTAAAGAAATAGAGTGGCTGACGCTCTAAGTCGTAGGAAGCACATTTATGCTCTTATAACATTGAGAACTCAATTTAAGGATGAAGTAAAAAGTGTTATGGAATCTGATTCTTACTTTTAGCAAGTAAAGACAACACTTGCTATAGATCCGAATGATTTGAGGTATAAAGGTTTTCACTTTGATAACAAAGGAATCTTACGATTTGAAAATAGAGTATATGTACCTTCGCTAAATGATTTGAGAAATAAATTGTTAGTAGAATTCCACAACTCACCTTTTTCTAGACACCCTAGTATTACAAAAATGCTTGCTGATATAAAACAACAATACTTCTGGAAGGGAATGAAAAAGGATGTTATAGATTTTGTGACACATTTCCTTGAATGTCAACGTGTTAACGTGGAACATATGCACCCAAGCGGTTTATTATATCCTCATAGCATACCGTAGTATAAATGACAAGTGATAAGCATGGACTTTATACAAGGGTTTCCCATGTCAAGAAATAAACATGATGTTATTTTAGTAGTTGTGGATAAATTGACAAAGGTAGCACATTTTATCATTGGTAATCAAGGATGATTCTCTGTGTTACCTAAAATATTCATACAAGAAATTTTAAGATTACATGGAGTACTTGAATTAATCATTTCGGATAGAGATCCTAGAATGACATCAAGATTTTGAAAATGCTTAATGCAGCTCTAGGAACTAAGATGAATTTCAGTTATGTGTATCATCTAAAAACGGATGGACAAATTGAAAGAGTTAATCAAGTTTTAGAGGATATGTTACAAATGTATTGTATGGATCAGCAGTATAAGTGGGAAGAGTACCTTCCACTAGTTGAGTTTGCATACAATAATACATATCATGCCTCTCTTAAGATGGCACCTTTCGAAGCATTATATGGAAGAAAATGCAGAACCCCTATTAGTTGGGACAACATGGAGGATAGAGAGGTAATTGGACTTGAAATTCTTACTAAAATGGAACAACAAGTTAAATTGATTCGTGAATGCTTGAAAGAAGTAACAGATAGACAAAAGAGTTATGCTGATTTAAAGCGGTAGATAGAAAATTTGAACTTGGTGAGAAAGTCTTTCTTGAGTCAAACTGAAAAAGAGCTCTATAAATTTTGGCAAGGTTTCCAAGTTATCACCTTGTTATGTGGGACCTTTTGAGATAGTTGAAGTAATCAACCATGTAGCTTACCGTTTAGCATTACCTCCGCTTTGTCACAAATGCATGATGTTTTCCATATTTCTTTGCTTAATAAATACATTTCAGATTTATCACATGTGTTAAATTGGAATTCCTTGCAGGTCCAAGACCCAAGAATAATTGTGGTTAAACCCATATGAATGCTTGAAACTCTCCAGTTGGATTTGAGAAATTGTGAGATAAGTCAATGCAAGGTCCAATGGGACTAGTTTAATGAAGAAAGTGTAACCTGGGAAAACCTGGATGATATGAAAACTACTTTTCCATATCTATTTGAACAGAATTGATTTTCTTGACTGATAATTTTTTTTTGTGATTTTATCTTTATATGTCAATAAGTCTACTGGTTATGGATAGACAACTATTGTTTTGAATAAACAACTATGTGAATGCTGATTTCTGAAACTTAAAATTTGGATATTGTTGCAAACATATGTTAAGAAAGTGAATAAAAATTGATTATCCTAAATGCAATGATTAAAATGAGATAATCATCGGGATGATGATTCTTTTTAGGAGGGAAGTATGTAACACCTTGTCAAACTGTTATATTCCTCTTTTGCATTGCAAGCGTTGACATGTGATTTTCAGGACAAATGTATGTTTCGTGGATGTTGAAAAATCATGCTTGCCATGGATAAACCATTTCTTGATCTTTGATTGAAGGGCTGGTATGTTGTTGCTTGCAATAATCTATTTCACTTCTTATGAGTAAGTTATAATCTGGTTTGAATGGTTACAAAATTATCCTTTGTAATTGGACTCATCCTTGGATCAATTCCATTGATCCAAGGTATGTTTTAAATCTTCTTATCTAAACTAAATGAAAAATTGACATTCATTGATTAAGAGACTTAATAGACTGAACTTGTGTTTGTTGCAAATTATTTACTATCTCGAAAGACCGTGCCTACATTCTATTTTGTGTTGTGCTCAGTCTCTTCTTGATTGACCCTTGTAGGGCACCTAATGGCGTTAGGGGAAACTTGCTTCAGGATTCTAGAGAAAGAGAGAAAAATGTGCCCTATATCTATAAGGTCTATCCTAAAGAGATTTGGGACTCAGGTAATTTACCTAACTCTTTCTACACCACTCTACGTGGGATGACATCCTAACCTAAGTTGTTAACGCTAAGTTAATATGAAAAGGGGAAATAACCTAAGGGATGCTAAGTTATTTCTAACCTATTGTTTTGGTTAATCTACATCCTAACCTAAGGTGGCAATTTATTGTTTGGGGGTTATATCCTAAGGTTATATATTTTAAACTAACCTAAGATCTAACCTAAGAAATTCTATCTATCCTAAACTAATGGGTATGAGAGGGAACCTATGGGTCGATTGGAAAGTGGGAGCTAAGTGGAAATTCCTAGGCTATTGATGAGATGTGATTTTTGTATTTAAAAAGGTAGAGTACTACCAAACTTGGTAATTACATGGAAATTTGGAGGAACCTACGTGGAAGCATCACTAAGTTTGGAAATGCAAGTGGAAGTTAAACTTAGTCTCGCCAACTTTGGATGGTGGTAAGCGAGAGAGATATGAGGGAATATGTAATTAAATGACATTAATTCACCTCGGTTACGGTGAGCAAACCATCTTGGAAGGTATCTTTGCATTTGTTGGGGTTGTTTTACTTTGCATGCTTTACAATTTTTACTCTGCGTGGAGCTATCTGGTTTTTCAAATCGGCGGTTTGATATGCACTTAGTGGCTATTTTTGAATTTTCTAAGCTATTTTCGATTCAAGGAATGTATAAGAGGCATTGTGGAAAGAAGCTCGCTTGTTGCTCATTTGGTTCCAAAACTTTGTTTAGTCTTGTGTTTTTGAGATAGAGCTCCATAGTGTTCTATGCTTGTACTTGAAGCTCTGAAATTTGTAATGAAGCTTCGGAATTTGTTAAGGGTTGGTATGGGGACTATGTGTTTGTGCCAGACTGTGTGGGAACTTAGTGTAGATTTGTACTTAAGATTGAACCTTCGTATTCAACACTATACTTACATTTGGTTATTATGATGAACTTGTTATTATTTTACTCGGAGCTAAGGGTTATTATTTTTATGGAATTATGAACTCTAGACTCACAATGGATTTTTGTGTTTGCCTGATCTAGTAATAGAATTTGTAGAAAATCGAACTTATGTTGGAAGCTTGTATTCATCTCTGAACCAGTATTCCGTTAATGGGAAATTTAATTCTCTACCTATTTTTGTGAGCTGGGTTTTGTTGGTTCATCTCGGGTTTTGAAGCTTGATCTCCTTTATGGACTGTCTACTCAATGGTAGCTTGAGAGTTTATTTCAGTTTGATGCCGAACTGGTAACCTCCTTGTGATCTCCTTCGTGTCACTTCTTGGGTGTGAATGGTTTTATTTTCTTATGTCCTTTAGACTGTATAGCCTCCCTTGAACTCGAAAAGGTGGGAAAAATTGAAGTAAAACCTTTCCCTCTCTGCCCTGAGTGAACCCATGTCGTGTGGGAAGCTTGGCTGTTTTATTCTTAGGAATTAATGGACTGGAACTATGATCTATTTTAGGACAGTCGTATCGATTGTAGAGGTGTTTGGAATGTATTATTTAATTCCTTATTGTCTTGATGTTGAACAAATCCTTACCTATCATAAGCTTTTAAATGAAATTTGTGAGGCTTGTGGTGATTTTGTTCAGTCGAGTTGGAAGAAGTTGGGGACAATACTTGTCTTAAACAGATTGTTTAGTTCCTTACTCTCTTCTGATATTTCATTTGATTCGAGGGTTTTATTTGAATGGTGAATTTAAACCCTGTATGCTAGTGTAGTTTGAAGAGATACTTGTATTCCTGTTCTGAATGCTTGGAAATTCAGTCTTTGGGTCTGTGAGTTTTATTGACCCTTATCTATCTTGCACTGTTGCATATTTCTATTTCTTGATGGGTTCTTGAATGGATCTCTAGGTTTTTGAAAGAGAAGAGAATAGGATCTCTTGATTGTTGTATGCTATTTAGGGACGATACTATGAATTTCATTTGGAGATTGAATTTGGATTTGAGCTTGGTGAATGGAAATAGGTCTTCATTTGTAAGTTTGTAATGGAAGTTGGTAATGTGCATTCTGTTTGAGTTCTATCTTGGGAACTAGCTAAGGAATTCCTAAGTTTATACTTAATATAGGATTTCATTTCATAGTATAAATGAAATGAAATATTGATTGGGTCCTTTTTGGTTGAGATCCTTTCTATGTTAATTGTATAGGTTCTTGGACCGAACTTCTCTTTTATTGATTCTCTTTTGAGATGGGAATTCTCTTGTGGATTGGTTAGGGTTCCCTTTAAGAAGCCTCTTGAAAGTAGGAGGTGGAAAATCCCAAACGAATATAATTTTAGCCCCATTCAAAAGAAAGGTGAATTATTGTAGGTTTCTACAAGAAAAATTCACCTGGTAAGCTCATGAAAAAGTGTGAAATCCATACAAAATATGTTGTCGCTTGACAACATAGTGTTATTGGCAGTGTTAGAACCATGCTTTGTCATGTGACAACAAGTGGCCAAGACATCCGCAAACAACATCACACTATATCATGACAAAAAGAAGTTCCTTGTCATGCGTCAGAATCTCCTTCCTATCATGTGAAAGTATGATTCTTGTTGTCATGCGGGGTGTGTCGAATCACCTTCTTGTGGTGGGTGCCGAAAACACTTTCCTATCGCTCGCATGACAACAAGTGACCTATGACGCCGTCAAGTGACCTCACAAGTGACAAAAAGAGGTTGCCACACAGTCATAATCTCCTTATCACGCGACATTATGATTCTTGTTGTCACGCGGCATCATAATCAAAAGACACTTGTTTCAGTCGTAAAAAACCTTCTTTGTCATTCTTGTTGTCATGACAATATTGTATTCCCGATGCCCATCAACATCAACACACTGTCGTGTAACAAAAAGAGGTTGATGTCTTGCGACTGTATCATTCTTGTTGCATGATAATAATGTATCACACCGTCCCATCGCACTCCCCTTAACCCTAATTTTCCCTATAAATACCAACTTGACCCCTCATTTTCATGATTATTTCCCATATAACAAATGTTTTCCTTCTCCAAGAACTTTTTTCTGCAGGTATCATACATTCGTAGATGTGTTTTAAACCACATTCGAAGTCATGGCTTCTGCCTCTGGTGCCCAAGATGAACCCCAGGATCCAACACCCGGAGCCTCTAAGGGAAAGATTCAATACAAAAGCACCATGTGCCCCCACATACATGGAGTTTTAGAAATGAATGAAGAATACAGAATTCCATAGTAGCCTCCAAATTCAAGGGCTTGTTAGCATGCCACAGTTTGAGGTTGACCACTAGACTCTTAACTACCTACTTTCATCCTACAATACAAAAAACAATACTTTTACTATTACATTGGAAGATTGGTGTACATTCTCCTTTGGTGTCGAACCTATTGATATCCATTGATTGACAGGCCTCCCATTTAAAAATGTGCCGATAGTAACAACCAAAGCAACCCTCACTGACAATGACAAGATTTTCCTCGAATCTAGTTATGGTTTCAATGTTGATTGTAAGTCTACTTTTCTCTCATTTGAATGTTTTTTTATATTAATTCATATTGATTATGATTCCGATGACTTATAACCCATGTCAACAAATCAAGACAAGGAGTGGATATGCAAGATGTTGCACACCACTTTCTTGCTTGCCTTAATTTCTTTGTTTCAAGCTAGAATTATTATGCAGGGTTCGAAATCTGACATTCCAAATTGGGTTGTTGCATATATTCTTGCAACAATTGGAAACCAAAAATTTGACTGGTGCACATTTTTATCAAACAAGATAAAGGCAGACATTAATAATGCAACAATTTCAGAAAAACCAGTTATTCATTCAACCAACTATCTCCTAGCTCTTTATTATGAGGCCTATTATAATTTGAAAAATGAACCAACTCCAACTTGTACAAATGAGACAATGAAGAATTTGTCAATTCCTTTTGAGGAACAACAGGTAAAATTTTAATCGTTCATATTAAATTTTAATCGTTCGTTAAATATTAGTCATTTTTATATTTTTCTGATTGAATCTTTTTGGTATGCAGAGAAGATTTCTGAGTCACTTCCACGAAAAAAATTGCATCGAGAGGAAGAGGCCAACAACATGCTGAGGCCTCGGGAGAATCACAATCAGATGGCTTTGTTCACACATCAGCTGATGGCCATGTTTTTGCATTAACAAAATGACAGAGACGTAATACCCTTAACATTCTAAGTAGGGTTGAATACATTTTGAATTACCATCTTGAATTGACATGTGGTTGTTGCACTTGCAGGGACTTTCGACTACACACGTGCTTCAAGGAAAGCATCACCAACTCACTCGGTACAATCTCATGTAATTGTTGAATCTCAACAACAATTACCACCATCAGCTCCAACCGAATCCATTCAAACTCTGTCACAGTCCCCCAGTTTACACAATCAATTCGTACCACAACAAAATCCCATTCAACAAGGTATGACTTCATTTTTTTTGAGTTCTTTAATACTTTTACATATTTTATAGTAATTACTAATGACTTGATTCTTGATGTTCAAAGTTGATAGAAATCCTTTGTCTTCTACTCAAAATCTACAAACCACACCTACTCAATCAACCCCATAACTTCGTTTCAAAATGCCGACAAGAGGTTCAGGACAAAATACCATTGGTAAATGCATGTCGTTGATTCCGCCCCTAGCAGGACACTAAACATACCCTCCTCATTCACTATTCCAATGCTCTCTCTCATTGCATTGTCCCACTACAATAGGGCAATCAATTTTGAATCAAATAAATTTAGATGAAGATTATTTGGGCATTGATAGTAGTGACCCATCTAGTTTTTTCAACACACATGATATGATTCAGGGCCAACAGGTATATTTCCATCTCAATTTACTTTTAAATTTAATTAAATTTTCAACATTTCAATTTCAATTTTAATATGAATTTCTATTATTGCTTTTAGGATCAATGCACCCAAAAGGAAAAAGATGCAGCAGACGTTGATCAAACTAAAAGCCACCATACTTCTCCTTCAAAATCATCCTCTTCTGATACAGATAGTGATGACTTGCCAACATTTCCTTTGGAAAACTTGATTGGCTATGATTGTCAATCCCACATGAATGAATTTATCACGCCTCAAATCAGTGAGCTCATTCAATGGGAGAGAAGGGAAAAAGTATTAATATCTGAGATAGTAAGTCATTATGACAACCATTGGCAAAGAGAGAACTTATTTGCAATAGTCAAAAATCAACCCGCGAAGATGGATGCATTATTCTTCAGAGCTAAAAGTGGGACTGTTGCATATAACAACACCTATAATGATAGTATTTTAGATAAAGTATTAAACAAATTGGAAAATATCAGTGTTGAGGCCCATGCCTATTTCAATAAATGGTCTAAGGACAAGGAGATGGTGGTGATCGCAAACTGCTAAAAAGAGATAGAGCTATCGTAAGTATAATCGGTTTGAAAATAGAATTTTTATTAAGTTCAATTAAAATTAGTTTTTCAATATTTAATTGACCCTACTCTTTTTTTTGTAGCTGAAATATGAAAATTTAAAGAGTCAAGCTAAGGTGTTCCAAGTTCACTTGGAAACGGCCAAGAACAGTTTATCCGCAGCAATTAAGATGAAAGAAAATATTGTTTTGGTTAACAAACAAAACAATACACTTAAGTGGATAATTAAAGAGAATGGCTATGACCCTGAGATTTTATTCAAAGCAAAGGCAATGGTAGATCCTTCTTTGACATCCCATGGAGATTCTACAAAGGAAGAAGAAGCAATCATCAAGAACCTAGAAATGACTGCTTGAGGATCTGATTAGTTTGGGGATAATTGAGGGAAGGAATACAATAGGGTCTGGTGAGAATGTTAAGGATTGAGACTTGAGGATTGGGGAACCTCAAAATTGATACTTGAATATTTGTTTAATTTGAAGAATGAAAGTTGATACTTGAATATTTGTTTAATTTGAAGTTTGGATTTAAACTTTATGCAATATTATCTCTCTTTGCAATGATGGTCATAGTTACATTTATCATTAGATGTGGATGTCTCGATAATGAAATTAGAGTAGATGTGGTTAAATTTATTATCCATTTATTCATTTGAATGTTGATAATGAAGTTAGAGTAGATATGGATGATGATGAAATATATGCATAATCATGATTCATGGATTTAAACTTTATGCAATATTATCTCTGCTTAGATGTGGATGTCTGGATAATGAAAATAAAGTAGATGTGGTTTACAATGTGGATAATGAAATTAGAGTAGATATGGATGATGATGAAATATATGCATAATCATGATTCATGGATTTAAATTTTATGCAATATTATCTCTACTTAGATGTGGTTTAACATGTGGATAATGAAATTAGAGTAGATATGGATGATGATGAAATATATGCATAATCATGATTCATGGATTTAAACTTTATGCAATATTATCTCTACTTAGATGTGGATGTCTGGATAATGAAAATAAAGTAGATGTGGTTTAACATGTGGATAATGAAATTAGAGTAGATATGGATGATGATGAAATATATGCATAATCATGATTCATGGATTTAAACTTTATGCAATATTATCTCTTCTTAGATGTGGATGTCTGGATAATGAAAATAAAGTAGATGTGGTTTAATATGTGGATAATGAAATTAGAGTAGATATGGATGATGATGAAATATATGCATAATCATGATTCATGGATTTAAACTTTATGCAATATTATCTCTGCTTAGATGTGGATGTCTGGATAATGAAAATAAAGTAGATGTGGTTTAACATGTGGGTGATGACATCTTATATTTTTGATGACATTATAATGGATCATCTATTTATTCATTTAGAATGTGGTGTTATGTGGAAATAGGATGTGGATGTGGATGATAATGATAATTTTATTATGAAAATTAAGAATGTGGTGTGACAGATACATCTTAATACAGTAAGGGTTTCTTCTCTATCTTTTAAATTTCAAACTCTTTAATATAATATATTATTTTCTTCACATTTAATTTCAAACCTTCATATTGAATTGAAACGACAAAGCTCAAAGGAAAAAAATCTACTTCACATTTAAAACTATGGCTAAGATATGTTTTAAGGTACCTCTTGTGTTCTTGAGCAAGCTAGATGACCTTCGATTCTCGGAATTCAACACGAAAAATGGATAAGGATTAGAATAAAAATGGGTGAGTTTCCTGATAATCTCAGTCCCAAGAAGCGAGAGCTTCCTTGGATGGATGTCAACTCACGTTTTTCATAAATATTAATGAAATGAAGAGATTAAAATGTAGAATAAATGTAAATATACATACCTGTAACAATATTCGACAATAACTACAGATCAAAAATAGCCGTAGTCAATATTTGCATCTGCAGAATTACAATGGTATTTATGTAAAACTATAAACAATTAAATTAGATTCTATTTATATGAAATTGAATAAATAAGAACAGTTAAAGTGTAATGTCAAGGTGATACCTATTTAAAGCTGAAATAATCCATTTTCAATAGCTTCTTCGTATTCAATATTTGCATCCACAGAGTGTGAAGATGCACCACTTCTAGTCTCATCGTTGAGATTACTTGGACTTGTAGCAATATTATTTACACCTCTTCTTTCGACAAGGGAATTCCAATGTACAATAGCTCTGTCAAAAGGAAAGGTTTCCAAAGAGTAGCGAGAAACATAACACCTTAGGCAACTTTCGAGATTTGTATCCAACCTGTTTCTCAGTTTTGATTTAATAAAAGATAAAGCACTAAAAACTCTTTCATCCTCCATGGATCCCAAAATCATTGTTTGGCACAACTCATAGAACCAAAAATATTCACTAATGTCTTCCTGTAACACACTACTTTGGTAGATTTTTCACCAGAGCCTTGTAATAGCACCACTCTCTGAAGGTTCGGCTAAGAGTTTATATTGTGACCTCATTGTCATTGCAAAATTAGTTGATTGAGTCTTTATTAAATCAACATTCAGTATACCTTTTATTTCAATACCCTCAACCTCTGATGTATTGCTGAAATGGTCCAATATTGTACCCATGTATTTCTGAAAAAGCTTACCTACAATATCAACACGACCACCTTCTATATTCCAAAAATTTGGATTCATCACACCCATGGCTTCAAGAATTTTGTCTTGGCTGAAACGTTCTCTAATTTCTGATGCTAAGGATTCTATAATTTTTCTTAGTTTTATTCTTGTTTCAATTACTACATAATCAAAAATATTTTGTGTCACAGGAACTTCTTCTTTTTTTGATGTAACGTCTTTACTTTTTTGTAGAATGTGCAGTGGTATCTCTTTCCCTCTAACATGGAAACAAAGGTGATCATGGATGTTAAATCTCAAAAAGTTATTGGGATGGTTAAGATCCAATAAATTTTTCCAGTTATCAAATACAAGTGTATCAAAACTATTTGGGGAAGTGTACAAGGCATCAAGACTCATACATACCATTTTTCTCATCCGTATAAAATCAACAATATAGGTTAATCTGCCCTATGCATGTTTCATCAATGTATTGATCTCTGCAGCATTGGAAGAATGCCTACCAATGTAAGCAATGTCTCCAAATCAGTTAGATGGAACAACAAGTCCCTCACCTTGTCAATTTCATGATGATATTTGTGCATGAAACCAACCAACGAAGGATACTCCTCACGCACTCTGCATGCAGGCTCATACAACGAAATCCACCTTGTCTCAACATCCTTCAAATTTTTTTTCCATCTGTAATACCTATGGAAAATTTCTAAAACTCAAGAAATCACTTTGGGTTGCTTGTGATATAGGCATGTAGTTCTCTTATAAGGTCTTCTACTTTTGCAATGTTTTCATATTTGCTAACGATTTTATATGCTAAATTCATTATGTGAGCCATACAATGAATTTCTAGCATATAAGGAGTGACTATGTTTGCAATCGAACACACAACCCAGTTCTATGACCTTGCATGACTGATGCCCCATCTACTCCCACACATACCAACTTCATAGCAATTTCATTCACAGTCATGCCAAAAATTTCTTTCAAAAGAGAAATAACTAGTTTATATAGATTTTTGCATTGTAATTTTCAACCATTTTCTAACACCCAACAGGTGTGGAGTCCTCATATGATTTTCTAAAGTGTAAAGATGGATACATACCCATGCAGTGTTGTCAACAACGGTCACTTCATCAATTGACAAAGAGATGAACTTTGCATTTTTACACACTCTTTTAAATCTTCCTTCTCAATCATAGCAAGGCATTTAGCCATTTCCCATGCATTGTTGTCTGACCAATGTGAGACTGGGAACATTCTACATTCCATTATATTGATACAAAGGTTTGAAATCGATGAAATCTGAAATCGGTCTTCCTTTCTTAAGGATGTGGAATAAAGTAGAAAATTGTATGAGTTTAGCACGCAAATTTGATTTATTCATCTTACCAATTTGCATTGTGATCGTTCACCATTTTCTACGAGAAGTCTATGTGTCTTTTCTGATCAGCCTCATATTCTACCGCATATTTCACATGCATGCATTATTTTTCAGTTTTCCATCTATGTGTTTTTATTTTCTAGCCATCTTCCCCAGTTAAAGTGAAATATTGTTTTCCACAGTGTTTTTCAATTGTGTCCAACTTCAGTTTTTTTTTTTTGCCTTCCCAATTTCCACATACATATTGTACATGTACATTCCGATGAAATTTCTTCAGAATTAGTTGGTTCTACAGGTTCAATAAATGGAAATTTTGCAGCCCAGTCAAACTTGTATGTCCTCCCAAGTGTCCACATATTCTTTTTCGTATTCACAGTTTTACTTTTACGTGCAGAGCTTTTAGGATTATCACGATCATCAAGTTTCCTTTTCCGTGAACCACTAGTTGCATTTGAATTTTGAGTTGCATTTGGCACTCCTAGTTGCACAATATCTTTGAGTTCTACCTACACTACTGGAATATCTTCAAGCCCTGACATGGTATCATTATAGGTGTCATTTGGTTGATACTAAGCAGAATGCATGTCCACTTCAATAACACCTTCCACACAGTCTGTGCTCTGATTGATTTCAGTGGGAGCTCTATGGGTGCTAGTGGTTGTTGTATTTGAACCAACAGAGTTTCCAAAATATTTTAATAGAGAATTTTGAGTTTTTTTTAACTTGTTGGGTATTGTGATCACTAGCATTGTGTCCATTATTCCTGTGTCGTGTGCCAACAATGTTCAAATGAATTTGGTCATCACATCAACAACACTGTCTACTATCGCATGTCAAAAGGTTTTTTTATCACCCATCGACAAATCCATTTTGTCACCTATCAACAAACCTCTTGTCTTCCATCGATCCTTCTTGTCACCCATCAACAGATCCTGTTAATCACCCATCCGCAGATCCTTCTTATCGCCGTCCATAGATCCTTCTTGTTTCTGTCCAAATATCTTATTGTCACCCATCCACCGAACCTACTTGTCACCCATCCGCAGATCCTACTTGTCCCTTGTCACCCATTCTGCTAGTCACCCTTCCGCAGATCCTTCTTGTCACCTATCCATAGATCCTTCTTGTCACCCATCCACAGATCCTTCTTATCACCTGGCCATAGAGCCATCTTATCACCCATCCACATAGCCTTCTTGTCACCCGTATTGGAATATTTTGCTTCGCAAGTTATGTACTACCGTGGAATGAGTTAGCAACTAGTGTTCTACCCGGTGAATAATATAGGATTATATAGGGGATATTATAAAGAGGTAGGTGAAGCTGACCCCTAAAAAAATTAAACTTTAATTTTTAGGCGAATGTCATGTTTTCACTTTTTTACAAATTGGAATATTGCCACTAAAAACATCCTTGAATTATATACTACTAACATACCTGTTAGTAAAACTTTTAGTTAGACTATTTTAAAACTTGGAATGAATTGGGACTCACCTTTTCACTTAATATTTACTAACATCACGAAGTTAGTAAAACTTTTAATTAGACTATTTTAAACTACTTGGAATGAATTGAGTTATGATGATGTGTGTTCTAATCTTGATTCTTTCCTTTAGAAGAATTGAGTAACCTCTTTCTTGCTTGAAGATAAATATGAGTTAAAACTGTGATGTTTTTTCTATTCTTATGGGTTTAGGAAATAATCTGAATAACAAGACTTGTTGACTGCTTTTAAATAATTGATAGGATCAACTAAGTCTTGTGATGTAATTCTAATGTTGCAGATTATATTATGCTCTTTTCTTGATAATGAATTCATACTCTCTTAATTGTTCTTCTTCTGGATGTTATTACTTATGATTATTTGTACGATGCCTATTAACTTTCTTCATAAAAGCGAGTTGTTTTATGAAACAATTAGTGGAATGCACTTTACTTTAATGCTTAGTGCTTATCATGCTCGAGTTCTTTGAGGCGAATCCGACCTGCTAGAAATTTTTTAGATGCACATCGTAAGTGATAAAGGAAGACACGAAATTTCATGTTGTATTGAATTATTTAATTATGGATCTTATGTAAAGAGTTTCGATTCATTCATGAGTTGTATTGAAAAATAAAAGTTGTACTCTTTTTTGTAATGGAGGTTGTTTGTTATACAATACACGTGAAATACATAGTCTTGTAAATGAATAAGTTTATAATTATGAATTGAATCTTGGAGATTTACTTGTATTGGTTGTGTAAATTATCTTATATTTATGAAAAATATGGAATTCATATCTTGATGATATTCTTCACATCTGTTATATGCTTAATTTGGATAAAATTGATAAGTTAGATAAAGGAAATTAGTTTAATTTCCCTTAATAAGATGCAACTTGTTAAGTTACATAAGATAACAATTTTTATCTAAACAATTCTAACATAGTAATGGAATGTGTAATGAATATGCAGTAAAACTATAGAGATTGTGAAAGATAAGAAGGGTTTGACAAACCCTAACACTTAATCATGTAGAGGAAGACTCTTCCTCACTCAAAGGAATGTAATCCAAAGAATGGTGATATGATCATTAATCGTTAGACTTCATTTCTTATAAATTCTACTACTAGTTGAACCTATTTGGTTACTACACCTTCTTTGAATGGTTAAGATTACAATATAATGGAACTTATGATGTTGTTGTCATGTTTCTAGATATCTGTTTATTAAGATTTGTAAAATGAACCTATAAAGAAATCATAAGTTAAGGAAGTTATTTAATGGCTAAATGAATCAAATTTAGAAAAGAACTTATGGAGTGTTGGATTAGGGTTTAGCAGGGTTGCTGTAATCGGTGTAATAATCCAAATTAATAATGTATTAATAACCTCCTTGGGGTATGTACATCATGATGAGGAAGTTTCTATAGGATGTTGGCACATGCCAACTACAGGGCTGTACCTTCGAGAAGATAGGGGTCTTCTCGAGGATACAACGTTGTAGTTGACATGTGGCAACACCCTTTTGCATTGATCATCTAGATCTACACACAAATAAGGACTTGAACTTAGTTTCTCTCTAGGTCAAGTTAGTGGCATGTTTAGGATAGGTAGCAGATTTCAATGGCTCAGGGTACCTTGGCACATCTGGTTAACTTAGGTCAACCTAGTATGCCCATATACCCTAAGTCATTGTGAGTGTCTTCCTATGATAAATTATGTTTCTAATGAGGGCTAGGGTTAAACCTTGGACAAGTGGACTGACGGTAGTTAGTAAAGACCATTCTTGATAACAGAGGAGTGAGGTGAAGGATGTATTCAAAAATGATGAGTATGCCATCTAGGAATAGTGATATAAACTTTATGTTGAAAATATTTGGCCAAATTATCGCAATTTCTTGGTTGCATTGTCCTATGTCAAATAGTTTAAAGTAATGTGATATCGAGATGAATATTGGTTATAAATATTTATATATTTTCTTTAAACAGATCACTCGGTACTCGATTTAGGGTAGGAAAACAAAGTATACAAAGTATACGATAAGTATTCAATACTTAAAGTTAACATAAATAGATCGGTGGATCACCGAGTCATGAAATAAATAGATTGGAAGATCACCAAGTTATGAAATAAATGGATCGGTAGATCAACGAGTTATGAAATGAATAGATCGGTGGATCACCGAGTCATTTACACTACATATTGTTATCTCATTTGAGATTGATTGTCATGGAATGTGTGTTCTAAATAATTTCTTTATTTAGAACATAAAACATTATGTAAAAAAAAATATCCCTTGTTTCTAAATTCTTAAAATGGGAATGTTACATACATTAGACCAAAATTGCTCAATTTGGCTAATCATGTTATCCCTTGTTATATCTCACCCATCCTTGCTTACACAAATAACCTAGTTTTTCACATAGCACCATATTACCCCATTAAATTAGGCTATACCCTTGCACATTGCAATTTCAATTCCTAAATAATTTACACATGCATTTGGGACCAAATCACCTAGAAAGGGCCATAACATCCATACGTTATAGACCCACCTAGCCACTTTGGTACCTTCCCATCCTATGGTAATTTTATTTATTTCTATTTCTTTGGTACACTTCTAGTCAAGGCTTTTCCAAGTTTTCCAAATCTAGAACACATATATAAACAAGTTATTTATCTCCCATTGAAAAGTGCATTCATTATACTCAGCATCTAACATTCTAATGGGAAAATACTAAGATAAATCACTATAAAAAGCCACTCTAAGACTCCCTTAATCTTTATATAATATCCATACTCAATCTAGGAAAATCATCAACTCGGGTTTGCAAGTACAAAATCTACAGATTAAAGTTAAGTCAAGCTAGGGTAAGTATCAAGTACAATCCCATTATTATAGGCTTTTGGTTATCAATTCGGTTGCATACCATATAAATATCACATGATAGGAAATAACAACATGTAGTTTGAGCCCTCTTTGGAGTAGTGGCGACATCGGTAGTACACAAAGGTTCTCACAACCCACCTAACATTTATTTTTCATGAATTTATCACCATCTAGGATTTTAAGGATTGAATCAATTACACAATGAGCATCACACAATGTCAAAGGTCCATATTCTACATAGCAATGAGAACACAAAATAGTTCACATAAACAAAATTTTGTATGAGTTGAAAATACATAGGGACAATGGTGTACAAAAAGGCCATAATAGGGGTATGTTTTGGTCCCTATATGCTTTAGTCCATACAATTATTTAGGAAACACTTTTAATGATGAATCTAAGTCAGATCATATCTAGCCTTTTCTAGTCATTAAACATACCCATATTAGCACACAATATAAGATATCAACTAAGTCCTCTTCTGCTCCTCATTTCTAGTACTTGATTTCATTTATCTATCATTATCTATCTTGTTTCATGTATTATTCTAATATTGCTGCAATTAGCTTTAGAAACTAATTGATTAGGATAATATAGCATCGATTCTTACCCTTACAGAATCAACCATTTAGGTTAAAATTATTTTGTGAACCTAAATATTGTGTTGTACATTGAATTTACCTCTCTTGAGTTATTCTAGGGTCTTAGTGTTTATAATAATGCTTTATTATTTTTCCTCATAGTTGAAGTTCCTTCGTAGAATTTACTACTAAAAATTTAAATGATCTAAATGCATACCTATCTCCCAACCCTCATAATATGGATATTTTCTTATATTCCACCTGTGAGGAATCACAATGGCTCTAAAATTATACTACTCATCTTCCTAATGGTGTCACCTTCATGGTTCCCATATCATCCATCCTAGTTTCTTCTCTACCCACATCCATAGGATAATCTATTCTTAATGTCTTCATAACTATATCTACCACTCATTTTTATTCTCCTCGTATCTATAATATTCAACCAAATTCTTCTTCTAATACCCATGCATTAGAGTCATTGGTATGTGATCAACAAGACCGGGTTCTTCAACTACAACGAGGTGCTACTACCTCCTCTTATTTTACGTATTCCTCACTTCTTCTACACAATCCTCTCACACATGAGGTGACATATTATCTCCCCTCCCAATTTTTGAGTCACCTAAATTTCCACTTTTTAATGGCAAGGAATATCCAAAAGAACATCTTAGAGAATTTCTTGTTTCTTTCTCGATTATGATTTTGATGATACATTGTTAATAAAATTATTTTCTAGAAGTTTATAACATGATGCATTACAATGGTTATATGATTTTTATGTTAATTCAATACGATCTTTTAATCCATTAGAAAATCTATTTTCAACACATTTTTCTATTAACATTGGCACTAAAATATCTCATGCACAAATGGGTAAAATGAAACAAGGATCTAATAAGGAGCTTAATGATTATGTCTTGTGTTATAAAACTAATATTACTAAAATTAATAATGTCTTAGTTGATTCTAAGTTACAAGACATATGTTTACAAAGCCTCTTGCCTCCTATCGATTTGGTCATATTCGACACCTTTCATTCCTTTGATCACTTATGTCATATCCTTAAATATCATGAGGCCAAGCTAATTTCCATTGGAAAATTCAAATATAGTGATCCAAATTTTAGTCACTCTAATACTAAATTCAAAAACAAGTTTACTTTCAAGAGTAAAGCTACTGAGCCCTGAGATAAGGCTAAGGTCACTATTAACAAATCTCTAATTTCAAACATCTCAATGACATTTTACTAAATTATATATGCTACCTCGGGAAATGTTACAACAAATCCTTGCCAATAATCTTATCTCTCTTTCTCTAATGATCAAGTTGGATTCTAGTCATCCTCAATGAAATAAATTTGATGAAAAAACATATTGTGACTATCACTAATGCAATGGTAACTCTACAGAGAGATGCTTTAAACTTAAACATGTAATTCAAGACCTTATTGATTCTAATAAAATTAAATGGGATGAAACTTTTGCATCTAAACCTTCCAATGATAATGATAAGCTTAAGATCTTCAATGGCCCACTTCCTAAATATGAAAAAGTTACACTTGAGGTAATTGCTAAAGCATGCTTATAATGTGGTTTCAAATCATTAATTTACCAATGCTCCTTTAGATTTTCTTGTTGGTATTATTAATGCTTCACCATTGATCATAACTATTATTGATGTAAAAAATTTCATGCTTTTTTTACATCTTCTAGACTTCACATTCCTACTTATATTATCAATCATGCTCTCAACAATGTAATGATCAATCCAAATTTTAAGCATAACACATGTTCACTTCCTCTTCTACATTTTATTGGCTTTCCATTGTCCCAAATCAAGTGTAAGTCACCTACCTCCTATGGGTGTATAACTCTTACCATTATAGTTAGGCCTCACATTATATGCATGCCATTTATTATAACAGTAGAAATCAAACATTGTGACATGGTCTTAGATTAGGGTTGTTCCATCCATTGTGCATAAATGTGTCAAATTTCTACACGAGTCTTAGGTCATTAATATGTAGGGAATATTATCTATAGCCCATCTACCTATTTCTTATGAAGCTTTGTAGGTCCCCACCACTAGTACACCCTCCACTCTAGTTAGTATTTTCCCTAGTATACCTACCAATATAGTCACTCCTATAGCTAGTAATGATGATATTACAGTATTTCAACACACTCCTAGTGCTAGTACCACACTTTAAGTGTCGGTTACTAGCCTGCGTAGATCTCCTCAACTTTTGTTTCCTATCTGATGCAAGAGCATATCTCCTTGGGTTAAATTTTAGTATATTAAGAGAATTTTTTGGTATGTAAGGAGTGGTAAGAGGTCTAGAAGTCCATAAAAGTCATTAGAGTGGAGTTGATTTTTTCAAAAATTCAAATATTGTATTTCCCCTCCAAAATGATATTTTAAACTTTTAAGTTAGTAAGAACCATTATTGGCTTATTAGCATGCATGTTTGGGGTTTAAGGTTTTTAGAGTTATTTTAATAAGTTTCCTAAGTATGTATTAAGGGGATCTTAGGGAATAGTGAAAAAAATCATATGTAAATATAAAAATAATACTTCGATATATTGGGAAAATATGACAAGTGTGAAGAAAAACACTTAGGTTTTGGGTGTGTATTAAATTAGGAAAGAGAAATCTCAAGAAAGAGTTAGTTATAAGGATGATCCATGACTAGAGGAGCTCTAAGGGAGAATAATTTTGTAATGAGATGTTGAAAATGAGTGTAAAACTCTATTTTTACATATAAAAATTGTGTTTTTGTGTTAAACTATAATTGTTGCATTTGTGGGTATTGTGTAGTGAAGTTATAAACATAAGAAATATTCATACTTGATCTTGAGAAGGATTTCTTTGTTAGGTAAGAGATTAAAGTATTTAATTTGATGTTAATATAGTGTTGGTTATTGAGAAATTTTTCTTACCACCGAGATAGAGAGTTGTGGAGTTAAACTCTATGTGAATGGTTGTTAAAAATGGAAAATATTTGTAATCCATCTATAAATGACTCTTTCCATTGAAAAGGTATCCATTATTGGTGTTCAATATTTGGGAGGTGATTTTATTTAATTCTTGGCTCAAAATATTGTATCCCTTGTTCTAAGCGATTAAAATTAATAGTGCACTATGAAAATGAGGCTACACAGAGTGTGAAGAGTTATTTGTGGGTTAAATGCACTTTCATAGTTTTTAAAGGTTGATACATACCTCACAAAACTTTCAAGATTGACATAGGTGGAAGAATAATGAATAAAACTTGGAATCTATCTTCTCGGGCTAGTAGAGAGCATGTAACCCTCAAACTAGGGTTTTGAAGGAAAAATTCACTTTTCTTATAATTGCACTTGGTGAAAATTGCCATTTTTTTGGAGATCTCTGCCCCAAGGTGTTCTAATATAAATTCAAGCTTTTGGATCAACCCAATCATTATCTTGTATGGATTCCTTGACACTCTTTTTATGGAGTAGGAAAAACTAATTCCAAAGGACAAATTTGTGGAAAAACCCTCTTAGGGCCAAAGTTAGGTTGGGAAAATTCTTGGAGTGAATTTTCAAGCTAATGGTTATGTAAATTATTCTATGTTTGTGTTTGAAACTTCTTGGAGTAAAAATTTGAAAGGAAAAATAAGAATTTCATGGATACAAGAAATTTTGTTAAGAAAAGGAGGCTCAAATTAGTCGTGGTGTAGGAAAAGGGAACTCATTGAATATGAAGAGTCTAATCACATCTTGGTGGTTATAAAAGGATGAGTGGATATTTGATGTTCTTTGGTTTAATTTTAAATGTCTACAAATTCCTTTAGCCAAAGAATTGGGTCTAAGACTATTTGTCTCTACAAGAGTGAGTTGTTGAGTTGAGATTGTAAACCATATAAATGGTTGGTGGTTGTTACATGAAGAGGATACTAGAAACATGGTAAGTTGAAGGAACAAACAATTCTAGCCCTTAAACTCATAAAATTACTAGTTTTGAAGAGTAATTTACCTAGGAAAAGTATCAATTTGTCAAGAAAAAGCTAGTCTTTGAAGTTATTAGATCATTCTAACATTGTGGATTGTTGAAAGTGGATTTAGCTCGCATCACTATCAATCACTCCCGACATATTTCTAGGTCTCATAGCCCTTCACATAGGACTAGGATGTCATACAGAGTTCCTAGTACACATTACACCTCTAGGTATTCTTATAGGTCTATTTCACCTTCACGACACAAATATTTAGAACATAGCCTTCCTACACACACTATCCCACACACGGTCTCACATGACACTAGTTTCTTAACCCATGATCACATACTTATTTCATTCAAAATGGTAGATAGTGGGCCTTCACTCAAAATAATCATTGAATAAATCATACGCTACTCAAACATTCAGGGCATCTAACTTTCCCCCTCATTTCCCAGTGACACACTCTATTTATAATTTCAACTTGATTATTGAGAGGAACAAATGCATACCCAAACCTCAATTTACACACAAACACACTTGGGAAACCTTGCTTTTGTCATCACTAAAATATGCACTTATTACTATTACATTTCACCTCTAGTATGTTGTTATATACATGATTTCTAAGTATGGAAACTAGGCACTAATAACACCTATTTTGTCCTTTTCTTACTTTTAATTAAATTTACATGCATCTTTGATTATGATTTTGCATAATTGTGGTTATGTTAGAGGGATCCCTACTCTCGTATTTGGGCATGATTTTATTTTCTTGTTATAGGACGGTACCACCTACACATGAAAATAGTGCCTAGGCATTAATGTCCTTCTGGGTGGTTTTGTCCTCTTCACTTTATTTTCTACTTTGTCAGTTTGATTTAGATTTGGGTATTTTCTTGTCTCCTTTTCACAACCTAGGTTAGATTTTTGTGTCACTATGTGCCGAAATTCAAACAAAGAACTCATATATATACACAACCTACTAACTATTCTAAGGGGAAATTGGGCTATCATTTCTATATCTACCACATACCAAAGAACAACACAAGGGAATGCATTTTGGGCTGCATTATTCATTACAAAGGGGAGGCTATTATAAATTCCATACCACACATTTTTCCATTGGGACAAATTAGTTGTAGCTTGCTATTATTTATGCGTCTGACACTAGGGAATCCTAGATCAAGGGACACAATTTCAATCACACGCCACTAGAACTACATGGAAAATGTAGTGCCTTTGAAAATCACATTGAGGTGAGCTCTTGAGGGACACAATATGCATATCATTTAATGTGCACTTGAGTATTGTGCACATTTGCGAGAGACGAAGTGCCACTGACCTATAGCGACTAGAAATAACCCGGATCATAACTATCCTATAGACACTAGTGACCAAAATAGAAGTTAGGTGCATAAGTGACGTGTCCTCTCCCGAGAACTTCTATCCCTAAGATTGTCACATTCGATTTCACAACAGTTTCTATTTGTTTTATGGTCAAACTTGGATTTTACGAAAGTGTTTTCCACAAGGATCATCAATTACACATCGAGGGTGAGGAAAGGAATAAGAAGATGAGCGAGAATAGCAACATTGAAATGAATTATAGATAGCGAATAATTCCTCGTGTATGCGAAGCTTCAAAGAATTTAAGACAAGATCATTTGCGATTGGCTGAATGAGATTAAATTTAAAGACACAAAGTTCCATAAATAACCTTCTTGATTTATTAATCAAGGACACAAAGTTCCTTCTTGGTTGTACAAGATCAACTTTGTATTTGCAAAAGCTGAGCAGTATGCTGATCGGAGAGACTAACGAGTTAGGAACAAAATGATCTCCACAATATTAAAGGAAAACACAGAGATAACAAGAATTAGATAGACAAAGAATGAAAAGCCCTTTTGTATTGATTTCTTTAAGATCTATTTACACTTTCAGCAAATATTCCAAGTTCTTCCTCCTCCTTTCAAAATGGCGTGGAAAGGCCATTATATAGCTTACAAGTCAGTTACTCTTCGTAACCGTTTCTTTTAATTAAAGAATAGTTAAAGATCGCCCATTGCGATACCTTAACTAATTACAAGGAATACGAAAAGAATGGGAAGAAGAGAAAAGAAAGGAGAAGGAGGCAGTGGCGATTCTTTGGAGGGACCCACTTGTCTTGAGAATCCATTTGCTGAATTTCTTGATGACTCGGCTATATCTACTGCCACGAGGGGTGCGTGTTGGCTGCGGGCCCAGAGTCAAAATCCCGAGACATTTCTCCATCTCTTTATCAAACTCGGCGTGAGTATGATAATCTTTGTTTGCTTCTTGATAGCGGTGAAGAGAAAATTTCCTTCATCTTTTCCTTAGAGATGGAGCTTTCCTTGAATAGATGATCTTTGACAAAAGCTCTGACGGGCGAGCTTTGATTTCTTGCGAGACAAGGAAGCACGAGTTTTCATCTTGAAGATGACAATGTATATCTTTGAAAGCGGCAGTGCCGGTGTCTTGAAAGCTTCTCCCTTACGCCCATTGTTCTTCATTTCTCCCATGACTTCCTCCAGGGACTTTGATTTTCCACTCTCTTGTAGACCCGGGATTTTGATAGATTGTCTTTGGCATCATCGAAAATCTTATTCGCCCGATAAGATGTTCTCATCATGTCTGTCCCATGAGGCGAAGGTCTCTGATCTGCAAGCTGCTCGAGTTTAAGCTCTTTATCCATAACCCCATAGCGAGAGGATAGCTTACATTTGCAAATTGTCTACCTTTCCATGTAGTTTAAAAGCTTCATCGATGAAGTTTAGCCCAGCAACAAGCATGTCATCTACCATGGCTTCAATAGCTCTGCCATAGACAGAATACTTGTGCATATCTTTAATACTTTGCACTTCATCTTGGCTTAGAATTACGGGGCGGTAGAGCGATCAAGGGGTAGGGTCCAAAACTTTGTCCTTAGACAAGAGTGACTTGATAAAACTTGTGAGAACTTGGGCTTGTTCTTCCAGGTGTTCATAGTCTGCTTTGCCCTTTCTCTACCCTTCCAGATGACTCTTGTGGTTTGTTTCACGGAGGTTGTGAATTTCACCTTCGGGAGTAGACTCTCCCATAGGGATCCTTGAAAGCTCTAAGTCGGATGTCGGCAAGTCGATTCGATTTGTCTCTTTGTAGGCTTAGCATCTCCAAGAATTGCTGACCTTGGGCATCGAGACACAATTCTGGAGGTGGTTCTGGCTTTCTTGGCACGAGAAGGAGTGGTGCCCAACAAGGCTGCTACAGCATCAAAATTTGGTCCCAAGCTTTGAGAGGAGGATTTCCTCTTCCTTTTGTCAACCAGAGGTTGCACCCAAGCAAAAGAGGAAGAAGAATCTGCGGGAGGGCAAGGGGACCAAGAGGCGAGGAGCTCATGACACTCGCAGTGCAACGCATTTGTTGACTCAAGGCGAGGCGTGAGTAGAAACCTTTGGAGGCATGGCGGTAGAAGAATCAATAGCACCCGGAAGTTCAGTGCTCTGGACCTCTTTGTCCTTATCTGCTGGATCTTCAGGAACATTTGCAGGAGTTGGCATCTCACTTTCTTCACTTTCACTGAGAACAATGATGTTCTCGGCCCTATAAGGCAACTCTACTGTTTTCTTGGAGGATCATTCTCTGCGGGTTCCTTCTTTACCTCTTTGAGTTTCTTCTTGTATACAGGTAGATGGAGAAGGAGTAGATTCTCTGAGGTCCCACTGAGTGTTGAGGCGGGAGGGGTTTTCAGCGGTGTTCCGGACTGCAGGCGATGCCTCTCTTATGGGTGTCGAATCATCCTTGGAGCTAGATTCTCTGAGTGCCTCTTGAATTCTCGGATCTTCTTCTTGGGCAGGACCTAGTCTGATTAAGGCTGGAGCAAGAATCTCGGCCGAGATCATCTCTCTCTTTCTTGTTCCAATCCGAGGTCCTCCCGGAGGTGTGCTTAATCACATTTTCATACTCATAAGAGTATAGATCAAATTGTCATCTGGAGACCTTCGGGAACTTGAGTACAGAGGCCGAGTTCTTGGATCAATTGCGGGAGAACCTGCCACAATGCCTTCTTACGGCTTCAAAATCATCTGCACAGTCGGCCCAGTAGTCTTCTGTATCTGCCCTGTGATGATAGACTATCTTGATGTTACATTCGATGAACTTCTTCAAGTCAAAAGCAGGTTCTTGGCTTGAAGAAATGAAGCGATGATAGGGACCGGGCTCTTTACATGTTACGAGCATCCAGAGCTGTTTTGCATGTGTAGTTTCCCGAGAGAGATGGGAAAGTGCAAGCCGAAATCTTCTTGTCTCTGCAGTTACGTGCGAACTTGTCTAGTTGCTGCATATTTCAATCAAGGCCATTTTGTCATTGCGAGAACATGGGAAGCCGTGAGAGGAGTGCTTTCATAGCTGGCGAGCTTTGATATAGGAAAATTTCTGAATTGAATGAAATAGGCTCCATCTTTGCGATATCGAGTTCATGGCTTCATCGAAAACCTTCTTGCGAGTATCACCTTGAGCAATCGACCACGTACATGGTGAAAGCATCATTGACCCTTACGAAATTGCGGTTCTTTGGTCTCGAGGTGAGCTGCGGGCAATAGGCATACAACTGGATCATCTTTGTGTGCATCATATAGGAGAAACCAAACCACTTTGCTTTGCTGATCTTTGCTAGGGTATACATCGGATATGAAGTCATATAGAACTTCTTTGTTTCTTTGGACGTTGGATAGCTTTGCTCATCGAAAATTCATCTTGATGATCTCTGCCCGATTGATATTTTGTGTTCCCTCGCACACCATGCTTTGATGGCGGGCACATCCAGAAATGAAACTCATTGGTGGAGGGCAAACCCATAACCCGAGCAGCGGGATTATGAAATCGACAGTTCTTCATTGAAATCTGCTCGGAAGAGGGTTTTGGTTAGGCGAGAAGCACCTTTCTTAGGGTTCTTGACCAAGACTTCGCCACTCGCGCCTTATATTTGTCCTTTGTCTTGGTCGAACATAGCTTGTGCTTGATCCGGGAGACGACTATAGCATTGTCCATCTCCGGAATCCTCGGAGCGCGCCCGATGGCGGCGAGCGTCCGGCTTGCGATGAGTTCCCCATGTACATTTGTCAATTCGCTCGAATCGGGGTCGAAGTGAGCTCCACATGAAAGCCTTGTATCGGCCTGCTATCTTGAGATTGGGAATCCTCGGCAAAAGCTAAACCACTATCATTAATCATCATGCCATTGGTGTAGGGTTTGCATCTGTCATTCTTGCCCAAAAATCACCGAAGTCGAGATGGCGAGCTTATTTGTCCCCTATATTGCTAACAGCGAGACTCAAGCGGAGAAATTTGCTCTGTCCACAGGAACTTGATCTTCATATTGATAGTCTCGGAGCTGCGACCTAGACTTACGGAAGGAATTTGCAAATGGAGGAATTGCGCGCGAGGTTTTCAAATTGCGAGGTTTGAGCAAAAGATAGCATGGAAGCAATGCGAAAAATGCAAGGGAATGCTCGTTATATAGCCGTTTGGAGAGAGGAATGACTTTAATGCGCATTGAATACCAACCACCAATTTGAAAAGCATCATACTCGGAGTGAGCGGGAAAAACTAAGTGTGAATGACACTTGAGTACGCTTGGGACATGTGAGGCACGAATGCATGCGAAACACGCGGCTCGGCCGTTCGGGCGAAGCGAGGAGAGAGGGCGCCTGAAATGCATTTGGGACAAATGGGATGAAAATGTGCGAAATCGCGATTGGGTGTTTCGGCGAAATTGGAACAAAGGGCCCGTTTGGACTTGGGACATTCGGGACAAAAAGTTCAAATCTGCGACTTGACCGGCTCGGCCGAAATTGGGAAAGCTCGCACTTTTTAAAATGGGGCAGTTGGGACAAAATTGCGCGAAGGACGCGGTTCGGGCAAATCGGCCGAAAATGGGAAAGCTCGCACTTTTTAACTTTGGGACATTTGGGACAGGAAAGTGCGAAGTACGCGGGAAGGATGATTCGGCCGAAATTGGAACAACACGCAAAATAAGTTTTGGGACACTTGGGACAAAATTTTCAGCGGGCCGAAAATGGGACGGCTTCGGGGATTTCGGCGATCGGGAGCAGAGTGCACTTTCGTACTTGGGACGGATGGGACAAAAGTTCAAGCAGAGCCGAAAATCACACAAAATGACCCAAAACACAGATTTTTTCAATTTCACGACTTAGGCATTTCAGAGAAAAACACTTAAACTCAAAATTTTGAAAATTTTACTCTTATCAGAGCGGGGAATTTTGAGTGGACAACAGTGGCTCCTTCTGGGGATGACTTGGTATAAATTCATGGAATGAGACAAGGCAAGAACTTAGATAACTCGGTGAAGCAGACCAGTGCCTTATCCATTGGGCAAAGGAGTAACAAACCAACACGAGAGGCAACACACACAACAACAGAAGGGGAACACACAAGAAAGCGAGAAAAGCAAAAACAACATGCGAGAATATACAAAGGGACTCCTAGTCACCTAGGACTTGAACAACTTCAAATACTACTATAAGGAAGTGGGAGGGGGAACCATCCATGTAATCAAGATAGAAAGAGTTCTTACCAGCAAAAGTGTCTTATCTTGAATGGTCAGAGCCACGAGAATCAAATTTTCCATGGCTGCCCACGAGGTTCATGTCTTTTGTCCCATAACATGCACGGTATCTCCAACTTGGAACTCTCTGAACCTAGCTTTCTTGTCAAACAGAACCTTTACCTTACTGCTTTGTGAACGGATATCTGTCGGCAACCTCGATCTATCCTCGTTCGGTTTGTGCGGGTACATGATTCTTTTATCGAGCATCACTTGAAACTAGTATCTTGATAGCCTTCATCGGTGCAAGGGTGGCGGTTCCACTTGTCAGCTGGCAATTGAGCTTCCACTCCATACACCACTTGAAAGGGAGACATTCCAATGGCTCTTTTAGGTGTGATCATGTCTGCCCAAAGAGCATCATAAAGCTTCTTATGCCGGTTTATTTGAGACTCATTGACCAACTTCCTTATGATAGTCACCAGATTTTTGTTGGTGGATTACCTTGTCCATTTCCACAGGGTAATAATCGAAGAATGAGCGAGAGAGATGCCATACCCGTGGCAAAATCCATTATCTCGGTTGAGGAGAAGTTGAAGCATTATCTATTACAATCTTGTTAGGTACACCATACCTTACAAGATGTTCTCTTTGATGAAGTTGCATACAACTTGAGAGTAGTGCTCTTAGTGGAATAGCTTCCACCCATTTGGTGAAGTAGTCGGTGGCGATTAGCACATGCGTGTGACCAGCACTAGAAGCAGGGTTCAGTGCACCAATGAAGTCTAGACCCCACTGCTGAAATGGTTCCTCAATCACAACTGGCTTGAGAGGTAAAGATGCCAATTTAGGTCTTCCCACAAAGGTCTGACAAGCTTCACATTTATCCACCCACTTGGATGCATCTCTGAACAAGGAAGGCCAGTAATATCCTCCCCGGAGTATCTTGTGGTTTGTGATTTGTTGATGAATAGTGCCCTCCACATGCATCATGGAAAGCTGAGAGCAACTTTCTCTGCTGCTCCTTGTCCACACACTTCAGAAATCTCCCATCTAAACCACGCTTGAACAAGGCATTTTCCCATAGTACATATTGTGCTGATCTCAATTTAACAGTCCTCTTTTCCTTGGCAGTTAAATGAGAGGGGCATTCCCCATAGGTGAGAAAATGGGCAATGTCAGAATACCATTCATCGACTGAACTAAGGAATAGAACAGTAGGAATGTCAGCTTTCTCCTCCAGCAACTCATGTTTGGCTCCTTCAGCAATGAGCTCACAAAGACCCTTTCCACGAACCAGCTTGGTTGGTTTGATATCAATGTCATACTCCTGGACTTTAGCCACCCAGTTTCCTCTCTTGGACCCAAATTCTTGCTGTGTAAGAATTGACTTAACGATCGTATCTGGAACCCGACACCATAGAGTGAGAGTTGAGGATATAGAAAGCAGGCCTTGGCGGCTTTGACTTTGACTACTGCAAAAGCATGCTTCTCCATCATGGTGTATTTCAGCTCATGATTCTTCAGGATATAGCTCATGAAGGCAATTGGTAGCTCATGTCCATCAGAGTCTTCTTGGGTTAAGACAGCAGCCAGGGTATTATCTGTAGCATAGCAATAGATGATGAAATCTTTGCTGAAATCAGGACAGGCCAAAACTGGAGTTTTAGCAATAGCTTTCTTGATACCCTCAAAGGATTCCTTTCCTTCAGAAGACCAACCAAATGCTTTGCTTCCCTTTCATCATCTGAGAAATGTTCAAAGTTAATTCAGCAAAATCAGGGATGAATCTTCTTAAAAAATTGATCTTACCGAAAAAGGAATGCACGCCTTTTTTACTGGTTGGGAGAGGAATTTGCTGGATGGCTTGAACTCGTTCAGGATCAATCTTAATACCATCCTTGGAGACAATGTGCCCTAATAGTTTTCCTTCTGTAACACAGAAGACAGATTTTTTAGGATTTAAAGAAATCCCATGCTCTCGGCATCTTTGCAGAACTGTTTTTCCGGGTGGTCAAGTGATCTGCTCTTGTCTTTGAAAACAACTTTGTCGGATCATCAGGTATATGACAATACATTTCCCTTTCAAGCTTCCAAAAGCCAAATCCATAGCTCTCTGGAAAGTGGCACCGGCATTAATCAGCCCAAAGGCATTCTCTTGTAGGCGAAGGTACCCCGAGGAGTGGTGAAGGCTGTCTTGTGTTGATCTGCGATGTCGACCTCTACACGATTGTATCCGAGAATCCATCAAGCATAGATAACATTTCAGATCCTGTTCTTGCTTGCAATATTTGATCCATCATAGGCGGAGAGGTAGTTATCTTTGAGAAGCTTTGATTCGAGTTCTGAAATCAACACGAGATGCGGATCTCACCATTCTTCTTCCTAACGAGCACAATGTTTGCAATCCATGTTGAATGGTGAATGGGAAAAATGATTTTAGCCTTGACAATTTAAGAATCTCTGAAATATAGTGTCGGCTATTTTGGGATTATCTTGCCTTTGTTTACGCTTGAAGGCTTGATTCCTGGTTTGAGAGGGATAGAGTGCTGCATGTCTTTTGGCTTGAAGGCTTTTAGATCCTCATAAGAATATGCAAGAACATCCTTATACTTCCTTAGAAGATCAATTGCTCTTCTCCTCTCATCGGTTGTGCAACATTTCCCAATATTTACCAGCTTGGGATCAGTAGAACTCCCTATATCAATCTTATCATACTCGGTGATTCTTTGAGGTCGATCAAAACTTTAGATTTTACATATCTGTCATGTTTATCAAACAACTCCTCCAAACTCACCAAACCTTTGGGAATCTTGTTTCCTTTGAGTTTAATGCACCCTTCCTGATCTGTTTCTTCTCCTTGGGTGACAGCTTGGTCAGAGGACACACTCTCACGAGGCAGGTTGTCACTTCCCTCAAAATACAGTTGTTCGAAATTCCCCTTGAGTTCCAGGAAGGAAAGCAAATGCTGGTCATCGTTGAAAACTTGCCAGTTATTAGTATTGTCAGGAACACTAGGCGGTGGACCATTTCAATAGTGAACTTATCTGAGAGAATTCGGGATGGGGAATCGATAATGACCACAGAGACGGCCGGTGAATCAGCCTGCTTTGTTCTTTTCTCTAGGTATTGCTTGATAGAGAAGGCATCGAGGAATTCAATTGAATCCCAAACTGATTCGGTAATGCTTGACCTCCCATTTTTACGAAAAATGCTTCTGACTTGCTTCACAATCAGCTCTGCATCACCACGAGCCAGAAGATTTTTTACACCTCGTTCTTTGGCCACTTGCAGTCCAAGAATGAGAGCCTCATACTCTGCTTTGTGTTGTTAGTGTTTTCGAACTGCAACTTAAATGAAAAAGGGTGTAGGCAGCCTTCAGGTGACACTAGCAGGACACCAGCTCCAGAACCAGCCGAGGAACAACTTCCATCAAATTCTAAAATCCAAACACCATTGGGATCTTTGGGTGATACTTTGGAGGGTTGGATTTCATCAAGGGACAGAATCATGTAATTACCATGACCTATGTCTTCATAGAGTATTTGTGCCTTAGGATCATCTGTTTTATGCACAATATACTCAGACTGTTTCTCAGGGAGTAACTTCTTCATTTGTCCATTGACAGGTATGAGGCGTGTGACCAATCCATTTGAATCTCTCCACCCACATCTTTACAGAAGTTCCTACTTAGCAACATTCCATAAGAAGGAGGAATGTCTGCTACTAGGATGGTAGCCAAGACTTTCTTTTCAGGTAAAGCAGCAAAAGCCACTTGTGCATCTTTAATCCTTCCAACCAAAGGTACTTCCTTACTTTCCATGGAGTAGCAAGATCCATAAAATGCGAGTAAGGTCAAGCCTAAAGCATGAGCTACTTTAGCAGGCATCACATTATCTGAGGCTCCGGAATCTATGACACAGTTACTGAGCCTATGGCCAGCTATAAGAAGTGTTACATAAAAAGGCTTGATTTTGTCACCAGGCGAGGTGACAGCAGCTACCAGACTAGGCTGTGGTATAGAAGGAGGAGTGGGCAAAAGGCCTTTAGAGGTGGTCTTGGAATGGGAATTAACAAATTGGATCATCTTGGCAAAAGCTTTGGGATGGGTTTGGTAGTATTCAGCTTCTGAAATTTGAACCTTAGTCCTTTTTAGATGATCCACAATATCAAAGGATCCGAGAGGTGGATGGGCCATCATCATTTGAAATTCTAGGCTTATCGACCTTAGGAGAAAAAGAAGAAAGCAACTTTGGTAGCGAGATTGGCGGTACTTACCTTTGGTGCGATGAGGTAGGGATAGGAGATCCTCTTACGCGATTACGAGGAATAGTTGCTTGGCTGCTCCTTAGATTTCTTCATGGGCATGTTACTTTCTCCTTACGCCTTATGCATTCTCGAGTCATGACAGCAAATGATTCCTTTGTTCATATCTGCTACCACTTCATCATAGTTATCTCCATCATCGGTGCCTTCGGTGGTAAAGAAATTAACCGAGATCCTTGAGTTCTTCCGCCTCATCATCAAATTCCTCCAGGAACTCCTCACGAGCTTCATCGTCCACATCATCATCGGCTCTTCAACTTCACAGGTTGCATTCACAGGAACTTTGACAGGAGGACCTTCAAGTGCTAGTCTTGTGTGAGGAGCGAGCGCAAGCGATTTACAGGCTGAAATTTCTTCTTGGAACATCTGCATACGGGGCATGCTGAGCCAATTGTTTCTTTATAGCTACTAGATCATTTGCAAGTTTCTGGACTAATGGATCAGTATTGGGTCCAGAGGTGGAAGAGGAAGAAGCAGCAGATTTAGATTTGGGAGGATCTCTCTTCAACTTCCCTGACATGATCAGGTCATCCTCGACACTAACAGCCAGTTCTTGATCCAGAATTAACGTTCCAAGATTAGCCCTTCTTAGAGCATAACTGACTTTGGGCGTTTGAGCATTTAGAAAGAAACATTTTTGAATTTGATCAACCGGTCGAGTATTTACAGGAATTTTGTTGATCAGTCTATTGAACCGAGCCACAAATTCTCTCATGGGTTACGATGGATCTTTCTTTATCGAGAAATTTGGGCAAGCGGGGCATGCACATCTTCTGCGCCGGCTTGAAACGGCTTTGAGCGAGTTCTCATTGTATTCCGATCGGTGATGGCACCAGTAGGAAGGTGATAGAACCCGATCGGCGGCATTATCTGTAACGTCTCAGAGAACGGCCTTGCGAGGCGTCTTCATGTTTCGACTCCCAAGACTCCACATGCAACTATGAAGGCTGCGATGTGTTCATCAGAGTGTACTTTGCCATCTCCTCTAAACTTGGGAAGTTCTTTCGGTTACCTCTAGGTAACTCATGCGAAAGGCGAGTAAGGGCCGGGGGGCGACACGTTGACCCCATGGCAATTGTGCCGCCATTCTTGGAAATACGGCTTGGAGGGGAACTTTAACACCAGCAAGGATCAAAGCTCGTAGATTGGGACTAGCGAGGTTACGAAGAATACCACCCGTAGGACTTCTATCTTGAGCAGGCGGAGTGCTCGTCGAGCGAGTTCTTCTATTTGAAGGAAAGGAAAACCTGTTGCTCAAAAAGCTGGCGAGAATCTTGATACCAGGTCCTTCTCCCTCGAGTGAAAGCGGAGTCGCGAGATCAAAGGATGATCGAAAAATTGCGATCTTGGAATGCGATTTTCCCAGTAGTCACCAAAAACTGTTGGTCGTCAAATAGGACTTTTTAGAAGAGCAACAGTCGGGGACAAAAGTCCCTCCTCTTTAATGGGAGAGGTTCCCTTATTCGAAAGCGAACTTATTTACAAATGTACGAACATTGTTTTATGGTCAAACTTGGATTTTACGAAAGTGTTTTCCACAAGGATCATCAATTACACACAGGGTGAGGAAAGGGAATAAGAAGATGAGCAGAATAGCAACATTCAGAATTATAGATAGCAGAATAATTCCTCGTGTATGCGAAGCTTCAAAGAATTTAAGACAAGATCATTTGCGATGGCTGAATGAGATTAAATTTAAAGACACAAAGTTCCATAAATAACCTTCTTCAGATTTATTAATCAAGGACACAAAGTTCCTTCTTGGTTGTACAAGATCACTGTATTTGCAAAACTGAACAGTATGCAATCAGAGAGACTAACGAGTTAGGAACAAAATGATCTCCACAATATTAAAGGAAAACACAGAGATAACAAGAATTAGATAGACAAAGAATGAAAAGCCCTTTTGTATTGATTTCTTTAAGATCTATTTACACTTTCAGCAAATATTCCAAGTTCTTCCTCCTTTTCAAAATGGCGTGGAAAGGCCATTATATAGCTTACTGAGTCGATTTACTCTTAAGTAACCGTTTCTTTTAATTAAAGAATAGTTAAGATCGCCCATTCGATACCTTAACTAATTACAAAGAATACGAAAAGAATGGGAAGAAGAGAAAGAAAGGAGAAGGAGGCAGGTGGCCAGTATTGGGGAGGGGACCCACTTGTCTTGAGAATCCATTTGCTGAATTTCTTGATGACTCGGCTATATCTCTGCCACGAGGGGCGCGTGTTGGCTGCGGTGAGTCAAAAATCCCAGACATTTCTCCATCTCTTTATCAAACTCGCGTGAGTATGATAATCTTTGTTTGCTTCTTGATAGCGGTAGAAGAGAACAAATTTCCTTCATCTTTTCCTTAGAGATGGAGCTTTCCTTGAATAGATGATCTTTGACAAAAGCTCGGCCCGAGCTTTGATTTCTTGCGAGACAAGGAAGCACGAGTTTTCATCTTGAAGAAGATGACAATGTATATCTTTGAAAGCGGCAGTTTGCCGGTGTCTTGAAAGCTTCTCCCTTACGCCATTGTTCTTCATTTCTCCCACACTTCTCCAGACTTTGATTTTCCACTCTGGCTTTGTAGACCCAAGATTTTGATAGATTGTCTTTGGCATCATCGAAAATCTTATTCGCCCGATAAGATGTTCTCATCATGTCTGTCCCATGAGGCGAAGGTCTATAATGCAAGCTTGCTCCCGAGTTTAAGCTCTTTATCCATAACCCCATAGTAGAGGATAGCTTTTGTTGCAAATTGTCTACCTTTCCATGTAGTTTAAAAGCTTCATCGATGAAGTTTAGCCCAGCAACAAGCATGTCATCCACCATGGCTTCAATAGCTCTGCCATAGACAGAATACTTGTGCATATCTTTAATACTTTGCACTTCATCTTGGCTTAGAATTACGGGGAGGCGGTAGAGCGATCAAGGGTAGGGTCAAAACTTTGTCCTTAGACAAGAGTGACTTGATAAAACTTGTGAGAACTTGGGCTTGTTCTTCCAGCTGTTCAATAGTCTGCTGCCCTTTCTCTACCCTTCCAATGACTCTTGTGACTGTTTCCTGGAGGTTGTGAATTTCACCTTCAGGAGTAGACTCTCCCATAGGGATCCTTGAAAGCTCTAAGTCAGATGTCAGCAAGTCTGATTCTGATTTGTCTACTGTAGGCTTAGCGATCTCCAAGAATTGCTGACCTTGGGCATCGACACACAGTCAGGAGGTGGTTCTGGCTTTCTTGGCACGAGAAGGAGTGGTGCCCAACAAGGCTGCTACAGCATCAAAATTTGGTCCCAAGCTTTGAGAGGAGGATTTCCTCTTCCTTTTGTCGACCAGAGGTTGCACCCAAGCAAAAGAGGAAGAAGAATCTGCAGGAGGGGCAAGGGGACCAAGAGACAGGGAGCTCATGACACTCAGGGTCTGCGCAGCTGTTGACTCAAGCGAGACGTGAGTAGAGCCTTTGGAGGCATGGCGGTAGAAGAATCAATAGCACCAGAAGTTCGGTGCTCTGGACCTCTTTGTCCTTATCTCTGCTTTGGATCTTCGGGAACATTTGCGGGAGTGGGCATCTCACTTTCTTCACTTTCACTTTGAGAACAATGATGTTCTCGGCCCTATAAAGGCTCTACTGTTTTCTTGGAGGATCATTCTCTGCGGGTTCCTTCTTTACCTCTTTGAGTTTCTTCTTGTATACAGGTAGATGGAGAAGGAGTAGATTCTACGAGTCCACAGTGTTGAGGCGGGAGGGGTTTTCAGCTGGTGTTCCAGGACTGCTGGGCCCGATGCCTCTCTTATGGGTGTCGAATCATCCTTGGAGCTAGATTCTCTGAGTGCCTCTTGAATTCTCGGATCTTCTTCTTGAACCGGACCTAGTCACGATTAAGGCTGGAGCAAGAATCTCGGCCGAGATCATCTCTCTCTTTCTTGTTCCAATCCGAGTCCTCCAGAGGGTGTGTGCTTAATCACATTTTCATACTCATAAGAGTATAGATCAAATTGTCATCCTGGAGACCTTCGGGAACTTGAGTACAGGCCGAGTTCTTGGATCAATTGCGGGAGAACCTGCCACATGCCTTCTTACGGCTTCAAATCATCTGCACAGATCGGCCCGGTAGTCTTACGTATCTGCCCTATGATGATAGACTATCTTGATGTTACATTGATGAACTTCTTCAAGTCAAAACGGTTCTTGGCTTGAAGAAATGAGCGATGATGATAGGGACCGGGGCTCTTTACATGTTACGAGCATCCAGTTGTTTTTGCATGTGTAGTTTCCCGAGAGAGATGGGAAAGTGCAAGCCGAAATCTTCTTGTCTCTGCAAGTTACGTGCGAACTTGTCTAGTTGCTGCATATTTCAATCAAGGCCATTTTGTCATTGCGAGAACATGGGAAGCCGCAGAGAGGGTGCTTTCATGCAGTGCAAGCTTTGATATAGGAAAATTTCTGAATTGAATGAAATAGGCTCCATCTTTGCGATATCGGGTTCATGGCTTCATCGAAAACCTTCTTGCGGTATCACCTTGAGCAATCGACCACGTACATGGTGAAAGCATCATTGACCCTTACGAAATTGCGGTTCTTTGGTCTCCAAGGTGAGCTGCGGGCAATAGGCATACAACTGGATCATCTTTGTGTGCATCTATATAGGAGAAACCAAACCCTTTGCTGGATCTTTGCTAGGGTATACATCAGATATGAAGTCATATAGAACTTCTTTGTTTCTTTGGAGCGTTGGATAGCTACTCAGCCAAATTCATACTGATGATCTCTGCCCAGTTGATATTTTGTGTTCCCTCGCACACCATGCGGATGAGCGGGCACATCCAGAAATGAAACTCATTGGTGGAGGGCAAACCCATAACCCGAGCCGGCGGGATTATGAAGTCGACAATTCTTCGTTGAAATCTGCTCGGAAGAGGGTTTTGGTTAGGCGAAGCACCTTTCTTAGGGTTCTTGAACCAAGACTTCGCCACTCGCGCCTTATATTTGTCATCTTATCTTGGTCGAACATAGCTTTGTGCTTGATCCGGGAGACGACTATAGCATTGTCCATCTCGGAATCCTCGGAGCGGCCCATGGCGGCGGCGTCCCGGCTTGCGATGAGTTCCCCATGTACATTTGTCAATTCGCTCGAAGCGGGGTCGAAGTGAGCTCCGCATGAAAGCAACTTGTCGGCCTGCTTGTCTTGAGATTGGGAATCCTCTGGCAAAAGCTAAACCACTATCATTAATCATCTTGCCCATTGGTGTAGGGTTTGCATCTGTCATTCTTGCCCAAAAATCACCGAAGTCGAGATGACGAGCTTCGCTGTCCCCTATATTGCTAACAGCAGACTCAAGCGGAGAAATTTGCTCCTGTCCCTGGAACTTGATCTTCATAGTGATAGTCTCGGAGCTGCAACCTAGACTTCTGGAAGGAATTTGCAAATGGAGGGGAATTGCGCAGGTTTTCAAATTGCAAGGGTTCGAGCAAAAGATAGCATGGAAGCAATGCGAAAAATGCAAAGGGGAATGCTCGTTATATAGCCGTTTGGAGAGAGAATGACTTTAATGCGCATTGAATACCTGACCACCAATTTGAAAAGCATCATACTCGGGTGAGTGGGAAAAACTAAGTGTGAATGACACTTGAGTACGCTTGGGACATGTGAGGCGAATGCACGCGAAACACGCGGCTCGGCCGGTTCGGGTGAAACGAGGAGAGGGCGCACAAATGCATTTGGGACAAATGGGATGAAAATGTGCGAAATCTGCGATTCGGGTGTTTCGGCGAAATTGGAACAAAGGGCCCGTTTGGACTTGGGACATTCGGGACAAAAATTCCAAGTCGCGACTTGGCCAAGCTCGGCGAAATGGGAAAGCTTCGCACTTTTTAAAATGGGGCGGTTAGGACAAAATTGCGCGAAGAAGGGCGGTTGGGCAAATCGGCCGAAAATGGGAAAGCTCGCACTTTTTAACTTTGGGACATTTGGGACGGGAAAGTGCGAAGTACGCGGGAAGGATGATTCGGCGAAAATTGGAACAACACGCAAAATAAGTTTTGGGACACTTGGGACAAAATTTTGACGGGCAAAATGGGACGGCTTGGGGATTTCGGCCGATCGGGAACAGAGTGCACTTTTCGTACTTGGGGACGGATGGGACAAAAGTTCCGACAGGCCGAAAATCACACAAAATGACCCAAAACACAGATTTTTTTAATTTCACGACTTAGGCATTTCAGAGAAAACTCAAAATTTTGAAAATTTTACCCAAAATTTTGAGTGGACAACACTTACATAAGTTGGATTTTTCTAGGTCACTCACAATTTCACGACTTAGGCTACAAAGGCCTTGTTAACGATGTTTCTCTTTCTTTAGAATCTCTTGATATTGTCAATTCTATCATCTATGGCCCTAGCCCTCCCCCTTCTTCTTATGTTCTCCTTACATATGCACAAATCCTTGGGGCTAATCATGTTGAGGTTGATCTTCCTATTTCATATCCTTCCCCATCCCCTCCACCTTCTACTTTTCCATTGACCATTGTGCCTAAAGAGACCTATATTTCTTCTTCTCTTGCATGTATGGCTCCTCTTATTGCTTGTGCTCCTATTGCTGATGTTCCTATTACTTCTCATGATGTGTTACAATATGATTTTAGTCATGATGCATGTATTACTACTCTTGATGTTTCTAAAGATAATGTACTAAATGATGATGATAAAGAAAATATGCATGTTGCTTGTCCTCCTCCTTTGGTTGATCTTGTTGATAAATGTGTGCAAACCTCCCTTCTTATTGATGTTCCTCCCATTCCTACTACTAGTTACCATTTTTCTGATCCTAAAGTTGAATTCCAACCTAATAGTGTCCATATGGCTACTTACAATGGAAAAATCCAACCCCTTAATGATCCCCTCAATGTGTATGTCATCCCTCCCCAAGAAGTTATTTCTCTTATGCATGTTGTTGGTGATTTGCAAAATAAGATCCATACTCTTACTCTCAAAATTAGGTCCTACTTTGTGCTAGTACCGATAATAATTCCCTTCATGGAAATCCCATTCCTAATAATATTTACAATTCAACCTTTCCTAAGGGTTTTACTATGCCTAATTTTTCACTTTTTGATGGGACAGTAATCCTTATTTACATCTTAAGGCTTTTAGATTAGCTATGGCTTCATTTTCTAATGATATATTATTACTCAAAGATTTTCCTAATAGTCTTACTAATATTGCTTCTCATTGGTTTCATCATTTTCCTAGTGGATCTATTAGTACTTATCTTGATATGGAAGAGGTATTTTTATTCGATTTATTTATAATAATGGTCCTAAAGTTACATTTGAGTGTTTACCTTATTTTCATCAATGAAAGAATGAACCAATTCATGATTACATTCTAAGTTTCAAATCTTTTATGCATTATTTACTTTTTCAGCCTATAGATCCACAAATGCAATATATCTTTTATCGTGGATTAATTCATCCTTTGAAACAAAATTTACTATATGATACATGAGAATAATTTCCTCTCCTTTGATTTCAAAGTTATAGCTTTAGAAAAAGAATTTCTTGTTAGGAATTAGAGAACAAATATGTGGAAATAATTCCTCAAACCACAACATTAGGAAACTATATAGCAGAATTATATATGCAGAAATATAATAACATAAATAAATAATGCACAAAAGAAGACAAGACAAGATTTAACGTGGTTCACCCAATGTGGGCTACGTCCACCAAGAAATTGCTCATTTTATTATCAACAAGAGTAAAACAACTCTCATAGTCTTCTCTAAGTTATGAACTCACAACATAATTCCAAAGATGCGAAACCACATCTAAACCACAATTGACACCCAATTGCTTAACCTTGATCACTCTTGATCACTAAGAATCAAGACCTCTTGAACACACAAGATATTTTCAAGATACCCTAACACCTCTATTTATAGGATTACAATCCTTTAAGAATTCCAAAAGCTGACCCTAGAAGTTTGAAAGTCATGACTTTTCATCTTCCCACAATTGGAAAAGAAACTATCATGACCTTTCATCTTCCCATGGCTAGAAAAGAAATGGTCATGACCTTTCATCTTCCCACACTTCAATACTAATCTGAGAAGACCAAAAACAAGCTCCACACCCCAAAAATCTCCCACTTGGAGACTGTTCCTACTGAGAAAAGTTCTCAACCCTTCATTATCAACCATGAAGGCTAATCAAAGTTGAACACAACTTCAAATTCTCCCTTGTGACTACCTTGGTCATCATATCCACAAGATTCTGACTAGTATGAATCTTTTCCAGCTTCAAATTATCTTCTTCCAAAGCTACCCTGATGAAATGATATCTCAGCTGAATGTGCTTCATCCTAGAGTGAAAAGTAGAGTTCTTCACTAAATGAATAGCGCTCTGACTATCACTATGTAGTCTCCCAACTTCCTGCTTATGACCCAACTCATCAAGAAACTACTATAGCCAAATCATCTCCTTGCTTACCTCTATGGTAGTAAAATACTTAGCCTTTGTGGTTGATAAAGCCACAACCTTTTGTAACTATGAAATCCAACTCACCGCTATATCACCAACCGTAAATACATAACCTGTCATGCTCCTCCTGCTTTCCAAATATTCTGCCATGTATGAATCTACATAACCATGCAATGTAGTGTCTGATCCACCGAAACACAATTATACTCCCATGGTCCCTCTCAAATACCGAAGTATCCATTTCACTATCTACCAGTGATCTCTACCTAGATCACACATAAACCTGGTCATTACTCCCCCGCATGTGCAATGTCGGGCCTAGCGCATACCATATCATATATCAAGCTACAAAATGTTGATGAGTATAGTACCACTGGACATCTAGATTTTATCCTCCTCGGTTTTGGACTCTTCTCCTTTGATAATTTAAAGTGACCTGCCAAAGGGGTACTAATCAAGTTAGCATCATGCATAGTAAACCTCTCTAAGACCTTCGTTATGTAATATTCTTGAGATAACACCAAATTCCTCTCTTTCTGTTCCAAGTTATTCTCATACCAAGGATTTGTTTTACTTCCCCAAATCCTTCATGGTAAAGGAGTCACCTAATTGCTTCTTGAGTACCTTAAATTCCTATATTTTCTTCCCGCAACAAGAATATCATCCACATATAGACATAGAATAATATAAATACCATCAAGAAACTTCTTGATGTACACACAATGGTCTAAGTGACACTTGGAGTAACCACTGCTCTTGCATAAAAATGTCAAACTTCTTGTACCATTGCTATGGAGCTTGTTTTAGGCCATACAAGCTCATCTTCAATTTAGACACTAACCTCTCCTTCCTTTGACCTCATAACCACCGTGGGCTGCTGCATGTAAAATTACTCCTCAAACTCACCATGAAGGAATTTAGTCTTCACATCCAACCGCTCTAAGTGTAGGTCTTCTCTTTGCTACTAAACCAAGAACAGTTCTAATCGAAGTCATTTTAACAACAAGAGAATTTTTTTATCAAAGTCTATACCTTTCTTCTATGAAAATCTCTTGACCACCAACCTGGCCTTGTATCTTTTTCTCGGCTCCATATTCCTCTTTGATTCTATACACCCACTTGTTTTTCAAGTCTCTCTTACCCTCGGGTAGCTCAACTAGATCCCAAGTCTGGTTTTCCATAAGATATCTATGCTCTTCATCCATGGCCTACTCCCACTTCTTCCCCGACATCCACTCCGCACTTCTTCCTCAAATAACTCTAGCTCTCCACTATCAGTGAGAAATAAATAATTCAAATATGGATTAAATAATTCAGTTCCCCTCTTACCCTATAAGACCTTCTCACCTCAAGAGTTTGGGGTTCTTGATGAGTAGGTTCCTAAACTAGCAAAGTGCGAACATGCTACACCTAAACGGCCCCTTGAAACCTTTCTATTTGTGATGTCCTCTAACACTTTGTGTATTATTTATTTGATTCCTCTTTTTGTTCCTATAACTGATCTTTATACATGAATTTTTCATTAAAGACAATATCTCTAGATTGAATTTTTTTGTCCTTAAGACTCCAAACACGGAAACCAAAGTCATCCTCACCATATTTAACAAAGGTGAATTTATCGATTTAGCCTCTAACTTGGTCCTATCATCTTTATCAAAGTGAAAAATAACCTCACATCCAAATACTCTAAGAAATGAGTAATCAATTTTCTTACTAGACCAAGCCTCCTCGGGTGTACCTCCATCCAAAGCCATAGAGGGTCCTCTTATAATTAGATAAACAATTGTGCTAATTGCTTTTGCCTAAAACACCGCATGTAACCTCATATACCTAGCACGTTCCATGATTGTCTTGTTCATTCTCTCTCGACACTCCATTTTCCCGTGGAGTATTTGGGCTATTATTTTCCTGCCGATCCCATTTACTAAACAAGAATCAAGAAATTCATTACTACAATACTCCCCTCCATTATCTCGACCTAAGACATTTCAACTTAGGACATGTTTCATCTCCACCAAGGATTTCCATCTTTTGAAGGTTTCAAACACATCATATTTCTTTCTAATGCAATATACCCAAAATTTTCTAGTTGCATCATTAATGAAAGTGACATAATAACATGAACCACCAATAGAGTTTACCTTAGCTAGCCCCCATACATCTGTATGCACTAAATCCAACTTACCCTCCTTCTTGGTAGGTCCAACCTTGAGGAATCTCACCCACTTCTATTTTCCATAAACACAATCCTCATAGAAGTCTAAATCTAACTCCTTTAATCCAGAAACCTGTCCTTTATAATCTACATGCCCTTTTGACTCATATGACCGAGTCTCTGGTGCTAAAAATTTGTATCTCCATCTGCAGAAACTAAATTATAATAATCAACATGATCGGTTAAATACAAAGTACCAGCTTTTCTTAGCTCTTGCAACCATAAGAGCTCCCTAGGTAACCTTCCAAGAATCCACTATAAAACTGACCATACAACCATCACTACTCACTCACCCACTAATATCAAGTTCCACCTCAACTTAGGCACATGCCTCGACATCCTTAAGTAGCTATGTGTTCCCATTCTACATATTCACATGAACACAACCTTTCCCTACTATTCTCGTAAGGTTCATCATCACCAAGATATACATGTCCAAAATATTCTTGAACAAAATCGGTAAAGTAATGTCTATGTGGGGTGGCATGGAAAGAATCTCCTGAATCTAACACCCAAGACTCAACAATATTATCTAAAGAAATAATTAAGGCATGCCAAAAATTTCACCTACTACTACCACATTGACCTCTTTAGTTTCCTCCTTGTTCTTAGTATCCCTAAGATCCCAACAATATTTCTTAGCATGACCAACCTTCCCACAAGTGCCAACATTCTAGCTTACTCTTGGATTTTGACCTTCAACAATCATTCTACTTCCCATGGTTACCTTTCCCTCTGTTCTTTTTTCTCCCTCTGCTCTCCACCATCAAAGCATTTCTAGAAGTAGAAGAATCTCCCGTGCTCTTCCTTTGCATTTCCTTGCTTAGGATCACACCTATTACATCCTCAAACTTCAAATTTTAATTATTAGAGAATGAATTACTTACAAACATAACCAAGTTGTCCCAACTATCTGGTAAGGAACAAAAAATCAACAAAGCCCTAACCTCATCATCAAAGTCAAATTTTACCGAGTTTAACATACTCAAAACCATATTAAATTCATTCCAATGAACTCGAATAGAACCATTTTTAGATATCTTCATATTAAATAACTTTTTCATCAAAAATATTTTATTAGAGGCATAGGGTTTTTCATATAACTTCCCCAATGCACTCATGATACCTTCTGTGGTCTTCTCCTACGATATGTTGAAAGTAATCAAAGATGCAAGGCATAAACAAATTGCCCTGAGTGCATTTCTATCTAGAAACTCCTAATCCTCATCTGACATGGTTGTAGGTTTCTTTTCTTTCCCAACCAAAGGAACATGGAGGTCTTTTTGATATAAGTAATCCTCCATTTGCATCTTCTAGAAACTAAAGTTCTCTCGATTGAACTTCTCAACCCTTGATCTACCCTCATCTGCCATAGCTCCCGCTCAAGATAAAATTTCCTATGATTTACCACTACGGAAAAAAAAACTACCAAATCTCTCCGATACTAGTTGTTAGGAATTAGAGAAAAATATGTGGAAAAAATTCCTAAAACCATAGTAGTAGGAAACTAAATAGCGAGAATTATAACATAAATAAATAATGCACAAAAGAATACAAGACAAGATTTAACATGGTTCACCCAATGTGGGCTACATCCACCAAGAACTTGCTCAAATTTTATTATCAACAAGAGTAAAACAACTCTCACAGGTCTTCTCTCGCTTATGAACTCACAAAGAATCCCAAATATGCTAAACCACAATTGACACCCAATTGCTTAACCTTGATCACTCTTGATCACATCTTGATCACTAAGACTCAAGACATATTGAACACACAAGATATGTTCAAGATACCCTAACACCTCTATTTATAATATTACAATCTTGTAAGAAGTCCAAAAGCCAACCCTAGAAGTTTGAAAGTCATGAATTTTCATCTTCCCACGGTGGGAAAAGAAATTGTCATGACCTTTCATCTTCCCATGACTGGAAAATAAATGGTCATGACCTTTCATCTTCCTAATTCGAACTCCAGGACTTCAATACTGATTTGAGAAGACCAAAAATAGGTTCCACAACCCAACATTTCTTACTAATCATACTATTTTACATGCTTCTAGTTCTTTTACTCCAACCCCACCTAGCACTTCAGATTCTCTTTCACCTAATGTACCACCTTCATGATCACCATATCATCCTAAAAATACTTATGCACACCCTCCTCCCTTGTGTAGGCCTCCACCCCACACCATCTCCTCCTAAACAAAATTTACTATATGATACATGTGAATAATTTCCTCTCCTTTGATTTCAAAGTTATAGCTTTAGAAAAAGAATTTCTTACTGATCATACTATTTTACATGCTTCTATTTCTTTTACTCCAACCCCACCTAGCACTTTTGATTCTCTTCCACGATTGTACCACCTTCATGATCACCATCTCCTCCTACACATACTTATGCACACCCTCCAGCCTTGTGTAGGCCTCCACCTCATTTCACTAACACTCTTAAGTGTTAACCATTGTACTTTTCATATTTTACTAGACCATAAGATGTTTTGCACACTTTTCTTGATGAAAGGTTGATTCATTTACCTTCTAATGAGAATAATCATCCTCATCGATTACAACACAATCATAACCAACAATTATGAAATTTTCATAGGATCAATGATCATCATGATAATGATTGTTATGATATTTTTATCGTCTTTTGTTGCTTAAAGACAAGGGTGTCATTTACTATCATGCATGCCATGCCGATAGATCACATTCTCTAGTTCCATAATGCCGCATGCCAACTTATGTGACTTTGACTACCTATTATCCTCCTCATGTCATCTTATATCCTTCTACAACTATACATGAGTCAGCTTCCCCACTTCTTATTCGACCCACATCCAAGTGGTTCCCAAAGCAACACTACTCACCATTTCAGGATTATCTTTTGGTACCTATACGCGTGATATTACATCGGTTGAGTAACTTGTGAATATTCACAATCTTCTCTCTTACTATAGGTCATAAATTCCTTTCATATTATATGCCTTCATGCTTATCTTCTACTTTGGTATGATTATTCATACATGATTAATTATTTATTACCTATATTTATCACATAGTTGCAATCTATATTAAACATACATGCCTATCTATATTTTTGTATCACATTTATAACATCATTTCACCATTATATACATTCATAATTCAAACCATTCATTCAATCATCCATGAACCATATGAGCTTATTAAGTGTGTATTAGACATTCACAAGTGCATATAACAAGAGAGAGAACACAAGACACCAAATATAAGTAGGAAAACCTCAAGGGAAAAAAACCACTCAAAACCTATGATTTAATTACAAAATTAAAGGACTTGGAAATAATATTACACATCTTTCAAGATTTCATTAGTGAGATGCCCACCCCACAAGGAGTACAAACCCCTAAACATTTGATAATATGACTCATAATAAAGGAGTTGCAAGAATATTACTCATCAAAAATATCTTAAAATAAAAATTTATTATGATCCAAGTTAAGCTCCAAAACACCAAACCATTTTAAAACTTCTATATATATATATATATATCACACAACTCGCTCTCAAATCGGCTCTTTATGGGATTAATAGGTCAATCACCCTTGAACATATGATTCTACAAATCCCTTAAGTATTAATCAATATTCTAATATCTATCCATAGTCCCTCTTCAATCTTCTTCAAGCTCATATAGGTCACTCATATCCTTCTCTTAACAAAAAAATAACAAATGAGTAAACACACTAGCTTATATACACAACTCAAGCTCATAACACCTCTAGGTCGACCATGACCATATAGGCTAGTTAGAACAGTTAAAAAACATTACAAGAACATAATATAAATCAAATCTAATGAACCAATTAGGTCGGTAGGGGTAAATAAATTTTGAACAAGCACAAGGCTTCTCAAACAAGCCTAAAATAAGCACTCCAAGCTCTAGCGAATTCTAAAACACCTCCAAGGTATTATAGAATATTTGTTATGGATACAAAATCATCACAAAACTTATGAAAAAAATACACACCTTACACATGCTCAGGAATATATTTATCAACTAACTTCTTCATGACACACACTAATAAGTAAGCAAACCCTACAAGGTCTTCAAGCACCCATAAAATAGTCCTAAAGAATGAGCAACTTCACGTACAAAACATAATAATTAAAGATAAATTCATATACAATTGGAAAGGTATCTGAATATTTTTTCTATAACAAATAACTTTATCTTCCAAATCATAGTGAAAGGCCTCAAAACAACTCAATCTCTCAAACATGTCCAAACTGGAAACTAGGACTCAAGAACCGAGTCTTGATAAAAACATGATCTATCACCTTCAAAAATTTCTAAGATCAACCACCACCTATAAAATTGAAGGACACTTGTAAAACAATCTCAAGCACTAATAAGCATATGACACATGGATAAATTCACTATAATACACCTGTTTTAGTTACCTCCTTGAGCAAGCCAAATAGGACCAATTAGGACATTTTTTATTGAACATAAAAACAACTTTATATATTCAAATAAATCAATTAAACACATCATTCTATGCCTCTACCAACTTTCCATTTTCAAAAATAACTACTCTATTATGTAATTTCATCAAACTCACCTCAAACCAGAAGACTAGCATTTTAGCCCTTAAGGCCAAAATTGGTAGACTAAATTTGAGGACATGTATATTTAATTATCCCCAAGAAACATATCTAAATTTTTCATGGATATGTAGCACATCCCCAAGGATTCTGGAATGGTTTACTTTTCATCCCGAAACTTCCATTTCAGCCATGAAAATGCAAATCTCCACAAAACTAGGTTTTTTCTATGACTTCCTGAAATAGCTAGAACATGAAACCTATGCCAATATGAGATATGAGGAATCGTCTTCAACTCTAATGTATCAAATTTTATTTATTATATATTTTGGATACCAAATAATTCACTTCTTCCAAGTAGCTATATAAAGAGGCTTTCATTAGGGTTTAAAACCAACACGTCTTATTAATGATTGTTCATAAAACTATGACAATCAATCAACCTCATTATTTTTGAAAAAAATATAGAATCAATTTAAAATCACTTCCAAAGACACATGGTCCCATAAAAAGTGTGTTTCAGTGGGTGAGCATCTGAAGTTCACATATCAAGTTGATTTCACCTTTTATAGAACTCAATTTTACTAAAAATCACATATCTTGAGAAAATATCTTCAAAATGACCTGAAATTTTTCATGAAGCATAAAAAAACATCATATAATAGCCTCAAGTATCATCCATGCTCAAATATGCTTTCATGTTTCCATCCACTGAGACTTATATGTGGTATCATGCCTTGTTTTCACCTTCTTGCTTCCCAAGGACCATAAAACATCATCAAACCTCTGAGAATTGACATGAAACTCATCATAAACCTATTATGTTATGTCATAATACCTTTTCCATGCCCTAAAAAGATGGATATGCTCCAAAACTCATGCCTCTATCTCATACTACTTGTTCTAGGTCTAGGAATAGGCCTAAATGACCTGACTCAACCATGAAAACCCATGAAATGACAATGGAGACCACAAATAGAAACTTAAACACCTCTTACACATCATATATACAATGATTGACCTCATAACAACCTTTTTGGGACTTATATCAAGACCATCCATGTCCATGCCATGCTTCAAGACACCATAAAGCAAATCACCAAATCAAGACACTACCAATCAACCTTCATGTTTGACCTTGATTGACACCTCATGGAAGAATCATATGACACCATGAAACTATTTTCCATATATTACCTTTGAAATCAATTATAACCTAAGACATAATGTCCAACAATCTCCCCCTTTATCATTGATGGCAATCACCTTCAGAAACATTGATGGCAAGAACGAATGCAAACACACATACTAGACCTATTTTCCATTTTCTGATGCTTTTATCCCCCTTTAACATATATGAAAAAGGATACAATAATGAATCAACATGAAAAATGATAACTCATAATGATAAAAAATTCACAAGACAACTTACTTCACTTGACTTCCCCTTGGACTGAACTCTATTTTTCTTGTCTTCATCAACATCTATTGAGATCCATGGACCGTTTATAAGCTTCAAAAGAATAACCCATAATATAATACCTAATTTTATCTCCATACATGATATCAATACCTCCTAGATATATTTTATGCTAAGAAACACAACTCTACTTCCAAACTTATCATATCATCTTTTAGGATTAAGATCCCCAAACCACATTTTTAGTCCAAAAATGCCAAATTTCTCAATGTTCTAGAAGCATGCCAAACATATGAATTACCATTTATGTGTTCCCCTTTTCCTTATACCATCATAATATAACTAGAAATGAAAAATTGAGAGATCATACCTTCACCAACTGTCATAGAAGTGGATCAATATAAATGTCCTAGTCCTGAAACACATTTTCAAATTTTATTACATTTTTACATCATATTAAAACTTTTAAAGCAAATAACTTGCTCCCCTACATCAATACTTACTAATTCATCAAATTTATCTTCCATATTAGTCCCTTTAGCATGTAAGACACTCAGTTAAGGTCAATCTCACCTATCTATGTTCCATGAAATCTTCAAACTCTTATTCTCCACCATAACAATGTATAATAACAACAATACCATTGAAAGCAACACTACACTATTTAAACCATTGAAGACCTTAGAATTTTTTCACCTTGTCATCTTTGACAAAACCCCTTGCAATTTTTCTAGTAAATATTCAACACACTTTTTAGGATCAATGTTAGTCACATCAACACATATGCAGTCTTTTACCTCTATTGCACACCATTTCAACACATACAAATCAAATGTACCTTGACATGTGCATACTCCAACCATACGTGACCTCATTACCATTATATGGGCTCATTTGAAGTGTTTACTTGTAACATTTCAAAATGATGAGAATATATGACTGCACTAAAACTTTGTTTTGGTCCATATACCACAACTTCTCAAGATTCATGACCATACAACTTTGTTTACAACACCATGAGTAAATTCAAAAGGCATACACCATATTTTTAAGTCTTTACATAGTTTCAACAAGCCTTCATCAAGTCTTAACTTCTTCAATCAAGGAAAAAATATCCTTGCATACCATATTGAATTCTCACAACTATTAAAGACATTTCTACAAAATTTAATGTCCACACACAAATTTGTAACCATGTTTGTCCACTAAAAGCTCATCTTTTTACTTCCACAAACCTGACATAACTTAACTATATTCATACTAGCTCTATGATACATGATAAATATTGAGATACCTTAAACATGAATCAATATAAACACATCATGTAAGACCAATCATACCATAGTCATACTTGAGATGAAAGAATATACCATGTAATTTGATGATCGATAAAAATTTCTCTCGTTTGCATGCATTGTGGTACACTGTAACTCCATCTTAAAGTCACCTTCACTCTATATTATCTTGAATAACACATGAAGACCTTTATATCACTATGAAATACCTGACCTTCATATCACTATAAAATACCTATCTCCTAATGTCCTACCTCTTATAACTGTCTCCTTTTTCTTTAACATTATAAACCTATAGCTGATCACCATGCTTCACAATCTTTCTTTAACATATTCTCAATATGCACTTGATAGCGATAGAATTTCTCTGGAGAAAACCACTTTTAGAGCTAAAGATTTGTTTATTAGTCTTAAAAGACATAATTCTATGTTTATTTCTAGATAACCTTCAACATCTTGTCTTGGGTAATACAAACCTTAACACTTTTTCCTTTCTTAATCATTCCTTGATATATTATATCAACATAGTCTTTCATGAACTCAAATAATCATTTTGTAGTACATTATACTCCTTTATGATTTATGACTTCAACATGCCTAGTTTAGACTCAAAATACAATATAAAACCTTTTGAATGTACATACACTCATATTTACAACACTAATTTCAATCCATTTACTTATCTTATGCAAAACTTTACACCATTGCCAAATCATCTCGACAATTCAACCTTTCTCAAAGTTATGGACGCCTTTGTTCTTAATGCACCAATGCACATCTCATGATATAATAGTCTTATATAGACATAGATGAGGTCTTGAACACATTTTAACATCACTATCTCGGACCACATATCCCTGATAGACCTAAAACTCATTTCTTATCTTCAAACTCATTTTGCAAGATTTCCTTCAATAGTACAAGGATTTGAAAATATCACATACCTTAAAGACCATGATGAGTATCAAAACTAATAGCAACATAACATATTATACTTGAATTAAAGCATAATTTGTTACTTTATTGACATAGATCAAGGATATTTACATATCGTATGATCCAAAACACTTTGATCAAAAGGACCAACAACTTCTTGATACCAACATGGAAACACAAACACACATACGAATTCATGTGATGCAAACACTTCCCTTTGACATTGAAACACTAACTCATGTCACTAAGACCAAAAACACCTTGAGAATTAGTTTTCACCATATGTAGACCTCTTTAAAATGAAAAGGACATGACTTCTCTTTGCTTGGTTAATTTAATAAGACCGTCAAACACCCGATATAGACCAAACATGGACATAAAATTTATGAATGGAGTTGGATAGATATACCTTTTTTATTCACACACTTGCAAAAATTGTGAATAATTTTATTAGTAACCTCGAATGGAAATGCACCTTCAAAAATACACCATGCTTCCTTCGATAATGAACGTATTCTAGAATCCTAGAGAAGACACACAATGCTCATTAGATCACTAAAACAATATATAATCATCAAATGATCCTAAAGATTACATCCTCTCTCTTTATTCATTTGAGATCCTTTCACTCTTCTTGGATGACCTTTTAGGAATGATAATTTCATCTCCAAAACCTATATCTTATTATTGAGACCTACCAAAACTCATGATAATACTCATTCAATTTCTCTTTCTCAGTTAGGGATAATATTCCTTCATGACTTGGATTTTATCCTTCTTGAACCTGTAAACAACGTTTAACACCTTATTTGCATTTTATTCCTTCTCCTTTACATATGCTAAACTTTCTACCTTCTTATCCTTGTCAACTTTTTTAATCTCTTTACTTTGACTAGTTGATGGGACTAACGTATGCATCACATGACTTTATCTTATAACCCTCTTTCTTATCAAACTTAGAAACAATTTCCTCAGAATTAGGATATTCTTTCTTAACTTCAAGCTTAGGGTCATCCTTCTTGACCTTAAGATCTGATATGACTGATCTTAGACTCAATCATAGGACTGATTTTCCTCTTGAATGCTCTTCCATTTTCCCTATTAGAAGCTTGAAATATGCTGCTTAGCTTTGGAGATTTACTTTGATAACATAGTCTGCAATATGAATTATTTTATGACAATTGTAGCACATAATGCTATTCTAACTTCTAGGCTCATATGCACTAAGATTCTAACCACAATCAAATGCCTTATGGCCATAATCACAACATGAATAACATTTACCCTTAAAGGAGCTTTCACCATTCCATGAATACTCATTCTTAGAGAGCTTCTTCTTACAATCCCTAGCTCTATGAAAACAACCATGACAAGAGTAATAATAACCAATAAATGAAGAACCATAACTCATTGCATTGGGTTGTCTAACAAGGTTATAACTTATTGAATTTGTCTCCTTGGCCTCCTTTATGTTTGCTTGACCACTTGGATCAATCTTGTCATTTTTAATCTTATCCATATGCTCTCCTTTCAAGCCTAGGCCTGTTTTTTCACTAGCCATTCTTTGAATTTCCAAGATCCCATCTAGAGCTTCAGATATCTTATCCAACCTTCCATACATATTTAACGCATTGGATGCTTTTTCTAACTCAACTTCATACTTGGGGCAAAAGACTTCTTTTTAATTTAGGGATTTTGTCATAATTTCAACTTGATACTATAGATTTTTGATGGCTTATACATGTTTAAACTCCATGCAGTTGATATGATCTTGAAATCCATGAATTAGGGACTTAGATATCTCATACATTTTCCTTAAATAAGCTTCAACATCAGATAATTTTCCCATTGTTTTGCTTCAAGAGGATCTCCTTCAAGTAGTCAAACTTGCTTCACAAGGCCCTGATCTGATACCAACTTTTGGAAGTGCAATGGACTAAGAGGGGGGTGAATTAGTCCTAAAAAACATGCATTTCATTTTACATTACGTGTATTCATCATTCAAACCATTCATTCAATCATTCATGAACCATGTGAGCTTATTAAGTGTGTATTAGAAATTCACAAGTGCATACAACAAGAGAGAGAACACAAAAACTAGATGTAAGTGGGAAAAATTCAAGGGGAATAAAAACCACTGAAAACATTTTCTTATATTACAAAAAACAAAAGACTTTCAAGAATATTACACATCTTACAATATTTCTTTAGTGAGGCACCCACCCCACAAGGAACACCAACCCCTAAACCTTTGCTAATATGACTCATAACAAAGGAATTGCATGAATATTACTCATCACACAATATTTTAAATGAATGATAACAAAATATATGTTTCTCCATAACTTATTGTGATCCAAGTTCAGCTCCAAACACACCAAACCCTCTTCAAAATTCTATCTCTCTCTCAACTCGCTCAAATCTGGTTCTTCATGGGATGAATAGGTCAATTTACTTTACACATCAGATCCTCAAAATTCCTCAGGTATTCATCACTCTTCTAAGCTCTATCCATAACCCCTCTCCACTCTTATTCAACCTCCTATAGGTCTCTCATATTCTTCTCTTAATAACAAAATAACAAATGACTAAACACAATAGTTTATATACCAAACTCAAGCTCATAACACCTCTATGTAGGCCATGACCATATAGGTCTTTCATACCAACTCAAAAACATAATATAAATAAACTCCAATGACCCAAGTAGGTCGAAGGGGTCAAGACATTATGAACAAGCACTCTAAGCTCCAACGAATGCTTAAGAACCTCCAAGGTCTTATAACATATTTTTCATTGCTCCAATATCATCATGCACATATGAAAAAACCATTATACACCTTCCACATGCTCAGGAACATATTAATCAACCAAATTCTTCATGACACACACCAAAAATCAAGCAAAACCTATAAGGTCTTCAAGCACCCAAAAAATAGTCTTGAAGAATGACAACCTTCACCTAGAAAATAAAATCATTAAATATCAAGTCATATACCATTGGAAATATCTCTTAATATTATTTCTAGAACAACTCTTTTTATCTTTGAACTCATAGTGAAAGGTCTCTAAACAACTCAATCTCTAAACAAGTCCAAACAACAAACAAGGACTCAAGAACCAGTCTTGAGAGAAACATGCTCTATCACCTTAAATTTTTTTCTAAGATCAAACAACACCTATTGAAATTAAAGGAAAATTTTACGAACATGATCAAGTACTAAGAAACATATGACATAGGGAGAAATTCACTCTAGCACACCTATTTCAGTCACCTCCTTGAGAAAGCCAAATAGGACCAATTAGGCCATTAGGGATTGAACATAAAAACACCTTTCCACATCAAATCAACCAGTTCAAAAATAATGATGTGCATCTACCAAATTTTCATGCTAAAAACAACCTCTCTATCATACAATTTTATCAAACTCACCTCAAACCACAAGACTAGTATTTTAGCCCTTAAGGCCAAAATCGGTAGGACAAATTTGAGGACCTATATCTTCCATTTTCTCCAAGAAATATATCTGAAAATTTTCATATAAATGTATCACATCTCCCAAGGATTTTGGAATGGTTTACTTTTCATCTTGGAACTTCCATCTTAGCCTTGAAAAATGCAAATCTCCACAAAACTAGGGTTTTTATCTCACTTCCTGAAATAAATGGAACATGAAACTATGCCAAAATGAGATATGAGGAATTATTTTCAATAATGATGCATAAATTTTTCTTTCCCAAACATTTTGGAGAAAAAATAATTCACTTCTTCTAAGTCACTCTAGAAGGAGGGTTTTACTAGGGTTTAAAAACAACTTGTCTTCTTAACGATTGTTCATAAAAATATGATGATCAATCCACCTAATTATTTTTTCCAAACACTATAGAATCAATGTAAAATCATCCCCCAAAGCCACAAGGTCCCATGCAAAGTGTGTGTGAGTGGGTGAGCATATGAAGTTCACATATCGACTGATTTCACCTTCTCTAGAACTCAATTTTACTAAAAACATCATATCTTGAGAAAATATCTTCAAACTAACCTGAAACATTTCATGAAGCATCATGAAAACATCCATGCTCATATATGTCTCAATATCTCTAGGCACTTTGAGACTTACCTGTGCTATCCCTGCCTTATCTTCACCTTCTTATTTACTAAGGACCATGAAACATCATCAAACCTATGATAATTGACCTAAAAATGATGACACACTTTTTATGTTATGTCATAATACCTTTTGCATGCTCTCTAGGACTGATCTACTCCAAAAAGTCATGCCTCTATCTCATAATTCTTGTTCAAGGTCTAAGAATAAGCCTAGAATGACCTGACTCAACCATACAAACCCATGAACTAACCATGGAGAGAAAGCACATAAATGTATACACCTATTACACATCATATGGACCATTCCTAACCTCATGATAATGTTTATGACCCATACCAATACCATCCATGCTCGCACCATGCTTCAAGACACCATAACAACTCACCAAATCAAGACACTACAAATAAACCTTCATGTTTGACCTTGATTGACACCTCATGGAGATTCATATGACACCATGACACCATTTTCCAACAATGACCTTTGACATTAATGACAACCTAAGACATAATGGACAACATAGTAATACAAATCAAAATTCAAAGTTTAGATCCAAGTTTAAGCACAATAGAAATAATTAGAAGATTAAAGTAAAGTTTGATGTAAATTGTGATAATTGTGGTAAATTTGGTCATAAAGAAACCAATTTTCATGCTTAATTATCTCATAACAATCCTAAAAATAATAACAACAATAAAAGGAAAAAGAACAATAAAAATTAGATTCATACTAGTAACCAAACCAATAATGTTTAGCATTCTATTGCTCTTTATGCTGCCCTTTTAGCATGCAATGATAGTGAATGGATCCCAGATAGTGGTGTATCTAGACACATGAAATATATGCATGATATCCTTGATGATATTGTTGAGTGTCATGAAAACGTCTATCTAGGAGATTACTCGACATTAAGTTTGAATGTTATGACAATATTATGCTTGCAAATAGAATCATTAGGAATGTGTTATTTGTTCCTAACTTAAAGAATAACCTTTTATCTTGTTCACAATTAACTAAAGATTATTGTAAAGTTGTATTATTAAAAGATAAATTGTATGTTAAAAATAAGCTTAGTAAAGTAATTGTTGATGGTTTACAAAATAATGGATTGTACTTTTTGATGGATTTTTTTGAATCTTTTCTATCCACTTCTTCTTGTAATGTGATGCGAGCTATAACTCTTTTCAATGTAATCAACAAGTTAATAAATTTCACTCAACAACCTATACGGAAATCTCTGCGGTGAGGATTTGGCCTAGAAGTCCCAAATGGCTCAATTTTGCATAAAATGACCTTTTTCAACTTAAATGGATTAATCAATCACAATACCATGTTTCATTTACTTCATGAAATGAAATTTGATCCCTCAAATTGATTCAATATCATGCAAAATTCATTTTTTCTTACCTTCCTTCATTTCTAGCTTCACTAGCTCTCTTTTCTCCTTGCCCAAATGAAGCAAAAATTTGACTTTTAGTCTTCACCGATCTTTTCCAAGTCTTGTAAACTATCAAAAAGCTCAATCTAACATAACATACATCATCAAGTTGATAAGAACCAAAAATGCATCATCTTTCTCAAATTTACTCCAACTGCTCAGAATAGCTTTTAAGAACAATAACTTTGGTATGCTCATGATTGGAAGGATTGGTAGACATCCTAAACAAAGTGAAAACACTTTTATACGCCCTTTATGTCCTATATGGTGAGTGTCAAATTTTATAACCCAACTCTTTATCCTATTCTCTCAATCCCTATTTCCTCCTTTCAAGTTCTCAAGCTCTTACCAACCCTACAAGCACTATTTTCTAGGCATATATTTTGATTTTCTAGTTCATGGAGAACAATTTGAAATTTACACATACAATGGGAGTTTCTTCTTCTTTTTTTTATTTCTTCCTACATTCGGGAATGATAGGCATATCCTCCTCATCAATTTTCACCTCAGCATCCATGAGTAGTACGTGGGCATCTCTGATTGGATGCATTTGGTCATTTTTCAAGTGATAATAGAGGCCTTCACATGTCCAAATGACATAACTCTAGGGGTAGGGTCCAAGGGACAATCCTTAAATAAGCACCAGCTCTTCATGTGTCCCGAGGTTCAAAATGAAGGTAAAACAAGCTAAAATCAGGCTAAGTATTGAAGTTTCAACGGATAACGACACGTGCCTCATCGATGTAGCTTCAAGGGTCAAAGCTAGGGGTAGTTCTCAAACTTGTGCCAGTCCTCCATGTCCCAGGTCCAAAAGGGATAGAGCCGATAGTTAAAATTGGCTAAGTATGGGTGGGTCGGTGGAGGTCTCCACGTGCCGCAATGACGTAATTCCAAAAGTGACACAAAAGGGACAATTTCCAAATGAGCACTAGATCACCACATGTCTAGGGTCAATAGAGAGACAAGTTGGCCATTGAAAAGTCTAAGCCCGGTGGAAGGAGCCACACGTCAGCTTGGTGTAATTTCAGAAGGTGCTTCCAAAGTAAAAACTCAAATCAGCACCAACTCTCCACGTGTCTAGGGGTCAACATGAGTCAAATAGGAATAGACCCCGGATCAGCTAAGTTTGAAGAATCAATGGAAGCCTCCACATGTCATCCTAGCGTAAACTTCAAAGACAAAATCTAGAGGTAGGTTCTAAATGAGCACTAGCCCACCACGTGTCCAGGGTCAGATATACGGCCTGCCAAATAGAAGGTAGACAGTCAAGGCATCTGTAGGCCCATTCCAATCAATTCCTTCCACGTGGGTGACCTAGATTTAAAGTTGTAAAATCAAATCGAATGGCCCATGTTTTAACTAGAAAAATAATGAAACAGTCGTATATTTAAAAATCTAGTTTTTCCACCATTAACGTTTCTTTGCAAATCAAGAATTCACAAGGACGCGAGTGATTGGAATAAGTTGTAACTATTTCTTGCTTTGCTTGAGGAAGTTGTAACCATCTCTAGAAAGCTATATTATGGGCTTTCAAAGTCATTGTATGGGTTTGAATTTTGATTATTCTAGAACTGTAATTTTGAATTGGAAGAAATCAATACAAAGGTTTTTCCCCTTTTCTTCTACTTTCTCTTTCTTTCTAGTTCTGATCTGTGAATCATCTAATCCTTGCATGCTTGGAAACTTTGTGTTCTAGTTTGTACAATTTCTAAAACTTTGAGTCTATGAATTGTGTCTGTTATAAACATGGATGGTTCTATTCTATATCTCATTTGCACAATACATATAAGGGTTTTCTCTACCATCTCTTTTCCCTAAAAGTATTGTCTTCTTCTTCCTCCCTCCTCTCTTCAAAGTCTTCTATCCTCATGTATTGATAACTTTCCAGGCTTAAAACACATTTCAGGATATCGAAACCACCATTGAATGAAAGACTGTGCATTTGTACATAGGTTTTTCCCTACTTTCAATAAGGGAACCTCTCCCATTAAAGAGGAGGGACTTGCTTGTCCCCTGACTGTGGTTTCATTCTAAGTGCTAATCTAAACCCAATAGTTTTTGGTGACTCTGTTGGGGAATTTGTTCAACAAATTTCCTTTCTAAAAATAACAACTAATTTGATCATTTCTTTGATCTAGTGACTCTAAGATATACTCATGGTAGAAGGGCTCTTGGAATTGAAGATCCCCAATTTCAACTCTTGGATCAACAAGGTTTTCAACTTCCTCCAACAAGAAGAAATAGAAGAGCTCATTCCACAAGCACACCTCCTGTTGAAGACAAAGCTTCTGGTAGTAGCATTCCTCAAGCACAACTTAGCCCTAATCTCCATGCCCTAATTCTTGTTGGTGTCTCAGTTCCACTTCAAGAAATATTTCCAAGGATGGCAGCACCTCGGCCTTGGGGACAAAGAGTTGGGCCTCTGGATCTTCCTCAACCATTGCATGAGTTACCTAGGGGTAACAGAAGAATTTTCCCAAATTTAGAGGTGATGGAAAAGTACACCCTGATGAACACATTGCAGCCTTCATTGTTGCATGTGGGGTCCTGGGAGTTGAACATGAAGATGTCTCTGTTAGGTTGTTTGTGGAGACCTTGCAAGACAATGTTGCAGATTGGTTTTACCATCTTCTTGCCAGGACCATCACTAATTGGGATGCTATGACAACTCAGTTTGAGTAGCATTTTCAAACCTACTGAAGATGTGCATGCTTTGTTAGCTCAGATTTCTCAAATCAAGGAGTCACATGAGCCTATGAGAGAATTTGTGGCCAAGTTCAACAAGTTGATTAACAAGATTCCACAAGATACTAGACCTATTGATCAGATTCAGAAGTGTTTCTTCTTGAATGCTCAATTTCGAGGAAGTGAGCTATGCCCGAGGAGAGAAAATCTTGCAACTTTGGATGTTGATCAGAGATTGGCTATCAGTGTGGAAGATGATTTGATCATGTCTGGCAAGCTAAAAGGGAGTCTTTCAAATCCAAAGCATCCTCTTCTTCTCCTTCTCCTGGAGGTAATGCAGATCAGTTGGTGCAAAAGTCTTGCTAATGACCTTATTGCCATCAAGAAACAATTGGCTCAACATGCTCCATATCAAGATGTTCCAAGGAAGAATTTTCAGCCTAGGAACCACCTACCTTCTCCTCAGACTAAATTGGCCATTGAAGGTCCACCCCTCAAGGTGCCTATCAATGCTACTTGTGAGGTTCTTGAGCCTGATGATGAGGAAGAAAATGGACTCTATGATGAACAAGAAGAGGAAGTTGATGAAGATCTGGAGGAGCCTGGTGATTCTCGGGTTCATTTCCTCACCACTGAAGGTGTAGATGATGAAGATGACTATGATGATGTAGTGGCTGAGATGAACAGTGAGTCATATGTTGTTATGACCTGGGAGCAGACCAAAAAAAAGGAAAAAGTGGTGCAACCTACTAAAATATCCAAGGAGTACCCCATTACCATCCCGGTGGTTGCAAAAAGAGGAGCTCCTATTCCTACTACTTCCACTCAAAAGGTAAGCTCTGCTAGTCCTTCTTCCTCTACTTCTACTTCTAAGAATTCTTGTCCAAAAAATGATAAAGTTGATAGATCAAAAGCTCCTCCTACTCCTAGTAGTGATTCCCCATCCACATCTAGATCTTTTGATATTATAGACCATCTTAAGAAGACCAAGATTCAGATTTCTAAGGTAGAATTCTATCAAACCCATCCTAAAGCCTTTGCCAAAATGGTTAACTTTGTAAATTCCAAATCTAGAACCCCAACCCATTCTTCCAAAGGCCTTTTACCCACTCCCTCTTCCTCACCTCAATCAAGCCTTGTGGCTACAGTCACTTCCCCTAATGAGAAAATTGAACCATTCTATGTGACCCTTCTCATAGCTGGCCATAAACTCAGTAATTGTGTCATAGATTCAGGAGCATCAGATAATGTAATGCCTAAAAGTGGCCCATGCTTTGGGTCTAACCCTAACCCACACTTATGGCTCTTGCTATTCCATGGAGAGTAAGAAAGTACCTTTGGTTGGTAGAATTAAAGATGCACAAGTAGCTTTTGCTGCTTTTCCAGAGAAAAGGGTCTTAGCCACCATTTTGGTAGCTGATATTCCTCCTTCATATGGGTTGTTGCTGAGTAGAAATTTCTACAAGGAGGTAGGAGGGGAAATACAAATGGATTGGTCACATGCCTTAATCCCTATCAATGGGAAGATGAAGAAGTTTTCCTGAGAAACAAGTAGAGTATATTGTGTAAAAGACAAGATGATCCTAAAGCACAAATATTATATGAAGACATTGGGCATGGGAACTACATGATCATGTCACAAGAGGAGACAAGTCTACCAAAGGGAGTGTTGCTTGACCCTAATGGTGTGTGGACTTTGGAGTTTGATGGGAGCTATTCTTCAGCTTGGTTCTAGAGCTGGTGTAGTGCTCATTTCTCCTGAGGGTAAGGTTCATCCTTTCTCCTTCAAGTTTTAGTTTGAAAATACCAATAATATTGTTGAGTATGAGGCCCTCATTCTTGGGTTGAGCATGGTGAAGGAAATGGGAGTGAAGAACCTTCTTGCTCATGGAGATGCAGAGCTAATTGTAAAACAAGTTAGAGACCTTTATCAGGTAAAGAACAGAAGGTTGAAGCACTATAGGAATCTGTTTGGGATTCCATTGAATTCCTTGATGCTTTTTCCATTGAAGTTGTGCCAAGGGAAAGGAACACTAGGGCTGACTCTCTAGTTGTTTTGGGGTCCTTGTTAATTCCTCATCCTGATTTTCCTCAAGAAAATTCACCATTGAGATGATCCATAGACCCAGTGTTCTGAAAATGCAAATAATTGGCAAGTTTTTAATGATGACCAGCATTTGATTTCTTTCTTGGAGCTCAGAGACAACTTTGATCAGTTGTACTTTGAAGGAAGTGACAATCTTCCTAGAGAGTGTGTGTCATCAAATGAAGAGGGTGTCAAAGAAGAGATGGATCAAGATGGATGCATCAAACTAAAAGGAAAAAAAATCCCTAAAGGGCTGGTGAGTTGGAGGATATTTTTGATAAACATGATAGATATATGAAGTCTAAAGTTTCCCAAGGAGCCCGAAAATCTGTTGAGACTGAGAAAGTGAATATTGGGAGTCTTGATGATCCTAAAATGGTCAATATTGGAAAATGCTTGCACTCAGGAAGAAAAAAAAGGTGGTGAATTTGTTGAAGAGGTATGTTGATGTTTTGGCTTACTCTTATGATGATCTTAAGGCTTTTTAGCCTAAAGAAATGCAACATTTCATTCCTCTTAAGCCTGGGATCAAACCTTTCAAACAGAAGCAAAGGAAATATAATCCAAAGATAGTTGATACAATTTTCCAAGAAATACAAAAGCTTCTTGAAGGCTAGGATCATCTTCCCCATCCACCATTCAATGTGGATTGCTAATATAGTGCATGTCAGGAAGAAGAATGGTGAGATCCGGATCTGTGTGGACTTCAGAAATCTAAATCAGGGTTCTTTGAAGGACAACTACCCTCTCCCCATGATGGACCAAGTTTTACAAGTTGTTACAGGCTCGGAGATGCTATCTATGTTGGATGGATTCTCGGGGTACAATCAAGTAGAGGTGAATACTTGTTGATCAACACAAGACTACCTTTACTACTCCTTGGGGCACCTTTGCATACAAAAGGATGCCATTTGGTCTCATCAATGCTGGTGCTACTTTCCAGAGGGCCATGGACTTGGCTTTTGGTAGTTTGAAAGGGAAATGCATTGTTGTGTATTTGGATGACTTGACAGTGTTTTCTAAAGCAAGAAAAGATCACATCCAACACCTTGAAACAATATTGCAAAAGTGTAGAGAGCATGGGATTTCTTTAAATCCTAAGAAGTCTATGTTTTGTGTCACAAAAGGAAAGTTGTTGGGACACGTTGTTTCAAAGGAAGGGATTAAGATTGATCGAAAGAGTTCAGGCCATCCAAAAAATTCCTCTTCCATCAAGTAAGAAAGGTGTCCATTCTTTCTTTGGTAAGATCAATTTCCTGAGGAGATTCATCCCCGATTTTGCAGAACTTACTATGAGCATTTCTCACATGATGCAAGGGAAGAAAACTTTTGGTTGGTCCTCTAAAGGGAAGAAATCATTTGAAGACATTAAATAGGCTATTGCAAAGACTCCAACCTTGGCGTGCCTAGACTTTAACAGAGATTTCATTATCTATTGTTATGCCACTAAAAATACCTTAGCTATTGTGTTAGCCCAGAAGAATGTTGAAGATCATGAGCTCCCAATTGCATTTATGAGTTATGTCTTGAAAAATCATGAGCTGAAGTACACCATGATGGAGAAACATGCTTTTACAATTGTCAAAGTTGTCAAGTAGTTTAGGTTTTACATTCTTAATTCTCATTTTGTGGTGTTGGTGCCTGATACAACAATCAAATCCATTCTTACTCAACAAGAATTTGGAACCAAGAGAGGTAATTGGGTTGCAAAGGTGCAAGAGTATGATCTTGATATCAGCCAACAAAGCTAGTTCAGGGTAAGGGCCTGTGTGAACTCATTGCTGAGGGAGATGCCAAGGAGTTATCTAAAGATGAGGTTGATGCCCCTGTTGTTTTGTTCCTCAACTCGATAGATGTATGGTATGCTGACATTGCTCACTTTCTGACCTATGGAGAATGTCCATCTCACTTGAGTGCCAAAGAGAAGAGAGCCATCAAACTAAGGTCTACACAATATGTGCTATGGGAAAATGCTTTGTTCAAATGAGGCATAGATGGAAGGTTTTTGAAGTGTGTAGACAAGGAACAACAAAAGAAGTTGTTCTCTACTTTTCATGACCAGGCTTGTGGAGGTCATTTCTCCTCTGTTGTAATAGCTCATAAAATACTTCATGTTGGTTATTATTGGCCCACTCTATTTAGAGATGCATCAAAATGGGTTGGTAAATGTGAAGCATGCCAAATGTTTGTTGGAAGACCTAAGTTGGTTGCTTTGCCTCTCAAGCCTGTAGTGATTGAAGAGCCATTTCAACAATGGGGTTTAGACTTCATTGGAGCACTCAATCCATCTTCCAGTGCTGGACATACTCATGTGTTGACTACCATAGATTACTTCACCAAGTGGGTGGAAGCCATCCCAGTCAAGAGCACTACCTCTGAGGTAGTTTGCAACTTCATTAAGGAAAACATATTGATCAGGTTTGGGATCCCAAACAAGATTGTGATGGAAAATGCTTCTAAATTTTCTTCTGCTGAGATGATGGACTTATGCTATGGATATGGGATCTCCCTTTCTCACTCTTCATATTACTACCCCCAAGGGAATGGATAGGAAGAATCGACAAACAAGAATCTGGTAACTATAGTTAGAAAGCTTGTAAATGATTCTCATAGAGGAATTGGCATAAGAGGCTATATGATGCACTTTGGGCTGATAGAATTACACCCAAGAGAGCAATTGGAATGTCCCCTTTCCAAGTGGTGTATGGTGTAGAAGCTCAACTACCAGTCATGGTGGAATTTCTAGCCTTGCATCTGATGAAAACCATTGAAGATTCAAGTTTCAGTAGCTCTTTGGATAAGAGAATTTTGTACCTTCAGAAGCTCAATGAAGACAGATTGCAAGTGGTGGATAGGATAACAACTCATCAGTTGAAAGTGAAGGCTTTGTTTGACAAGAAATCCAAACCCAAATAGTTTCCAAGTGGGAGACATTGTGCTGCTTTGGGACAAAAGACATGAGCCATGAGGAAGCCATGGTAAGTTTGATTCTCTTTGGCTTGGTCCTTTTAGAATCAGACATTTTGCTGGAGAAAACTCTTTTTATCTAGATTACATGGATGGTTCTCCTCTCCCACTTCCTTATAGTGGGTAGTATCTTAAGTTTTTCAAGTCCTAGGTGACTAGGAAGTCCTTTTGTATATTTTGTACAGTGTTTTGGCTTTGGTCATTCTTTCATGTTTTGTTTTGGGTCTTTCCTAGTTTTGGCTTGTTTTCTTTCCTATTCCTTGTTGTGTGTGTTGCCTTGTATTGGTTTTTCTTTCAAATCCTTTTCCCAATGGATAAGGCACTAGTCCTCTTTCCCCAAAGTTATCTGTAGTTCTTGATCTTGCCTTGTGTCTTCGTTCCAAGCCAAGTCATCCCCAGAAAGAGCCAACTGTTGTCGGCCCCAAAATTCCCCTCTTTTGGAGTCAGTTTTTAAAAAAATTTTGAGTCTATTCCTTGGAGTATTGAATCATCGAGCCTTGGTATTGTTTGTAATTTTCTAGTTCATGGAGAACAATTTGAAATTTGGGCATACAGTTGGAGTTTCTTCTTCTTTTTTTTATTTCTTCCCATAGTCGGGAATGACAGGCGTATCCTCCTCGTCAATTTTTACCTCAACATCCATGAGTAGTACGTGGGCATCTCTGATTGGATGCATTTGGTCATTTTTCAAGTGACAATGGAGGCCTCCACATGTCCAAATGGTGTAACTCTAGGGGTAGGGTCCAAGGGACAGTCCTCAAATAAGCGCTAGCTCATTGTGTCCCGGGTTCAAAATGAAGGTAAAACAAGCTAAAATCGGCTAAGTATTGAAGTTTTAGTGGACAACAGTGACACATGCCTCATCGATGCGTAGCTTCAAGGGTCAAAGATGGGGGTAGTTCTCAAACTTGTGCCAGTCCTCCATGTGTCCCAGGTCCAAAAGGGACAAGTCGATAGTTAAAATTGGCTAAGTATGGGTGGGTCAATGGAGGTCTCCACGTGCCACAATGATGTAATTTCGAAAGTGACACAAAAGGGCCAATTTCCAAATGAGCACCAGATCACCACATGTCTAGGGTCAATAGAGAGATAGAGTTGGCATTGAAAATTCTAAGCTCGATGGAAGGAGCCACGCATCAGCTTGGCACAATTTCAGAAGGCACTTCCAAAGTGGAAACTCAAATCAATGCCATACTCTCCACATGTCTAGGGGTCAACATGAGTCAAACAGAATAGACCCCGGATCGGCTAAGTTTGAAGAATCAACGGAAGCCTCCACGTGTCATCCTAGTGTAACTTCAAAGAAAAATCTAGAGGTAGGTTCTAAATGAGTGTTGGCCTCGCCACGTGTCCAGGGTCAGATATACGGCCCCGCCAAATAAAAGGTAGATAGTCAAGGTGTCTACATGCCCATTCCAATCAATTCCTTCCACATGGGTAACCCAGATTTAAAGTTGTAAAAGTAAATCGAATGGCCCATGTTTTAACTGGAAAATAATGAAATGGTCATATATTTAAAAATATAGTTTTTCCACCATTAACGTTTCTTTGCAAATCAAGAATTCGCAAGGATGCGAGTGATTGGAATAAGTTGTAACTATTTCTTGCTTTCTTAAGGAAGTTGTAACCATCTCTTGCAAAAGCTATATTATGGGATTTCAAAGCCATTGTATGGGTTGGAATTTTGATTATTCTGGAACTGTAATTTTGAATTGGAAGAAATCAATACAAAGGTTTTTCCCTTTTCTTCTTTTTCTCTTTCTTTCTAGTTCTGATCTATGAATCATCTAATCCTTGCATGCTTGGAAACTTTGTGTTCTAGTTTGTATAATTTCCAGAACTTTGAGTCTGTGAATTGTGTCTGTTATAAATGTGGATGGTTCTATTCTGTATCTCATTTTCATCACATTTTCACAATACATATAAGGGTTTTCTCTCCATCTCTTTTTTCCTTTCAAAGTTGATTGTCTTCTTCTGGTTTCCTCCCTCCTCTCTTTTAAATTCAAACCTCTTTCTATCCTCGCAGAACTCGACGAAGGATCACATGATCATGGAGCCCATTGGAAACAAGGAAAAGGATGGGAGACCAAGCACATGGGTGGAACTTTTGGGGGAAAATTGAGATCTAGGTGTCTCGGAGAATCTAGAACCAGATAAAGAAAAAGGTAATCTATCCCTCAAAATTCCTGCCTCTTTTCTGGCTAGAACAAAAGTTTCCATGGAAGGGGCACTCTTTGCAAAATGTATGGGCTCTAGACCAAATATAGATTATTTTAGAGGTTGGGAAAAGAGATGTTGGGTGGCTAATGGCACCATTGAGGTCTCAGCTTACGCTAATGGGTACTTCTTAGCTATTCTGCCTAGTAAGGATCATGTGGCAAAAATTTTGGCAGAAGGACCATGGTTCATTGGAAAATCTCATATAACTGTTCAAAAATGGGAGCTGGATTTCAATCCTTATGGGAATCCTGTTATGGAGTTCTGATATGGGTCAACCTACCGGGCTTACCATTGGAATTGGGAACTGGAGGTCCTTTTTGGTATTGTGAAAATTCTAGGAAAACCTATTGCTCTGGATCTGGTAACTAAAGCAAAAACTAGACTCACTCATGCCAGATTCTATGTGAATATGCATCAAGATTCATGTTTGGAAAGTAATATTAAGCTTATGACCCTTGAGGGTGATTGGGTGCAGCATTTTGATTATGATCCTACCCCCTTTGCTTGTAAAAATTACAAGTTGGTGGGTCATGAACAACGCTCTTGTCCAGATCTCAAAAAGAAGAAGTTTGAAGTAAAAGTCATGCCTCAAAAGATGGCGACTGAAAAAGAGGTGAAGGAATGGAAAAGGATTGGGAAGAATGGAAGGGTTGTTGAAATCAAGGAACAAGAGGTTCTCCAGACAAACCCTGAAGTAGAGCCCTTGAATCTACTTATCAAAACCAGAGAGGAAGGAGTGGGGACTAGTACTCAACAACAAAGAAGTACCAATAAAGAAACTAAAGAAAAGGATGATGAGCCTATTCGTCAGGTGTTGGAAGAAGAAATCCAAGATTCCAAGGATAGGGAAAGCAAAGACATGGAAGGCAACAAACTTTCTCTACAAGTTGTTGATGGATTATCGCTGGATGAAGTATCGTCTATAGGACAAAGCTCCTTTGGAAAAAGAAAATAATAAGATTTAACAATGTCAAATGGGTTTGGGATCCTAAAAAATTTTGTAGCTGACACCTATGAGGTGATAGGATCACCAAAAACACCTGTGAGTAAATCCAAACCTATCACTTATAGTAGCTCAAGAGCTGACTTTGGTAAATATTCCAGCCAAAAGGGTAGGAAAAGTAATAAGGAAGTAAGGGAGACAAGTTCAAGAAAGGAAGTGGATGCAGGTATTCAAATATTTGGGGAATTTGTTCCCCGTAATAAGAAATGTTAAATGATTCTTCTCTCCTAGAACATTAGGGGGTTGAATAACCCCAACAAACATAGAATAGTGAAGGATCTTAGATTGAAAAATAAACCGAGATATTTTCATGATTCAAGAAACTAAAATGAGTATGGAAAGATTTAAAGAAGTGGGAAGGTCTATTTGGAAAGATAGTTGTTGGGAAGGGTGTAGTTCATTGGGAGCCTCTGGAGGAGTAGTCACACTTTGGGATCCCAACATTGTGTAAGGTATTCCTATACTTTCTATTCTGGGGCATGTGGTAATGTGCTTTACTGAATCTGACCTCAAAGAAATCTTGGTATGTCTCCAACATATATGCTCCTAATCTAGTAAGTGAGAGAAGAAAATTGTGGCAAGATCTCTCTAATTTCAGGAATTTATTCAAAGATAAAGACTGGATTATTGGAGGAGATTTCAACACCCCCTTTCTCGGGGAAAAAAAGGGGGCATCACTTCCTTTACTGAGAGTATGGAGGACCTTGTTGAGTTCCTTAACAATAATGGTCTAGTGGATTTGGATTTGGAAGGTTCTAAGTTCACCTGGGCTAATAGGAGAGTTGGGATGGAGCTTATCCAAATCAGACTTGATAGGTTTGTTGTAAGTCATCTCTGTATGATCAATCAACTTTACTCTCTGAAGACTCTCCCTAGAATTGGCTCTGATCATAATCCTATCCTCCTTAATCTAGGTCTAAATCTGGTCAAGAAAGCTAGACCCTTCAGATTTGAAAAGATTTGGTTAGACCACCCTGACCTCTTTAATAGAATACAAGAGTGGTGGAATATCAGGGTCTTTGGGGTGGCCAGTTACCGACTCAGTTACAAATTAAAGCATCTCAAAGGTTGTCTCAAAAAGTGGAACAAAGAGGTCTTTGGTAATATTTTCTAGGAAAAAAGTAGAGTGGCTAAAGATTTAAGGAATATTGAGGAACTTATCGATCTTGATGGTCTTAATCTGGTTCTAAAGGAGCAGGAACAAAATATTTTGGTTGAGTATCATGACATCTTAGCTAAGGAAGAAGTCTATTGGAAGTAGAAGTCAAGGGTGAAATGGCTTAGGGAGGGGGAAAGGAATACCAATTTCTTCCACTTCTCAGCCACCTCCTAGACAAACCTCCTCAAGATAAATGAAATTAAGAATGAGAATGGTGAGATCCTTTTAGAGAGAAAGGAAATAAATCAAGTCATCATAAACTATTTCAAGGATATTTTTCAGCAAGGTCAGGGGATTGAGGAGCAGAATCAAAACAATATCCTGAACCTATTCTAGAAAGTCATCTCCCTAAAGAAAATTACGAGCTCTTAAGGATCCCTTCTAAGGAGGAAATCAGATTTGTGGTCTTTGATATGGAACTTGAAAAGTAACTTGGGCCTGATGGTTTTCAAGCTTTCTTTTAGCAGAAATTTTGGGAGCTGATTAAGAAAGAAGTCATTGAAATGGTCCAAGATTTCTTCAATAATGGGAAGCTTCTTAGCTAGACTTAATAATAATTTCTTGGTCCTTATTCTGAAAATTTTTGGGGCCAATGAAGTCAAATATTTTAGACTGATCAGTCTTTGTAACACGAGTTATAAAATCTTGACTAAAATCTTAGTGCGAATCAGATTGGTTCTCTCCCATTTTATCTTTGAAAATCAAGGTGCTTTTGTCCTAGGTAGGTAGATTACTAACAATATTGTGGTGATTCAGGAATCCATCCACTCCATTGTTAATTTTGATAGATCAGCTATGTTCCTTAAGTTAGATATGCACAAGGCCTATGATAGGATTACTTGGTCTTTCCTTGGTGCCATCCTGAATAAAGTGGGCTTTGATAATACTCTGGTTAGAATGATTATGACCTGCATATCTACTACTAGTTATTCGGTCTTGGTTAATGGCAGCCCGGAGGGATTCTTCAAAGATGGTAGAGGATTGAGACAAGGTGAACCCCTATCTCCTTTCCTCTATGTTATAATGGCTGAATCTTTGTGTAGAATTTATAAGCAGGCTTTGCTTTTTAGGAGTATTCAGGAATCAATATTTCTAATGGTCTCCCTCCAATTTTCCTTAACCAATTTGTTGATGATAACTTCCTAATGGGAAAGGCCTCTATCCAAGAAGCCACCAACTTCAAACTTGCTCTCAAGGACTATGAGTCGAGTCTCGGGCAGATGGTTAATTTTATCAAAAGTGTTGTTTACTTTATTAATGTGGATAAACAAATCCAATTAAGGCTAGCTCACATTCAGGTTGTAAAATCAAGTGTTTTCCAGACTCTTACTTAGGAATGCCTCTTATCTACAAAAGGCCTAACATCTCTGTTTGGAATGCCCTATTGGAAAGAGTTAACAAGAAACTTTCCTCCTGAAAGGTCTCCTTCTCTCACAAGCTGGAAAGATTCAACTCCTTATGATCTCTCTTCAAGGTGTCCCCATTTACATTATGTCTCTCTTTAAACTCCTGACCAAAATTATTGATGCTCTAGAAAAAATTCAGAAGATATTTCTCTGGGCTGGGGCCTCGAAAAGTTTAAATTCCCTCTGGTGGCCTGGGAGAAGGTCACTAGGCCAAAGATGTGTGGCGGTCTAGGTTTGAAAAGTATACCTATCATGAAAAAATATTTGGTTGCTAAAGATGGCTAGAGAATTACTAGAGAGGAAGGACTATGGATTGATATAATAAAAATAAATATCTATGGAATTTAGGCAGAATTGATTCATTCTTCTTTCATGAAAATCTCCCTAGAGGATCCTTCTTCTGGAATTCTCTGTTGGAATCGAAATATATCCTCTCAAAGGGATCCTTATGGGAGATTGGAAAGGGGAACATGATCAGATTTTGGTGGGATAGTTGGATTGAAGATTCCCCTTTAGCAGATCAGGATATATGGAAGGAGGTGGCTCAATTCTATGAGGAGAATGGTAAAATCTAGATAAGATATTTCTGGAGTCATGATGATAAGGTCCAATGGGAAACCATAGTCCCTCCTCCTAATTATGATGGTGATATCAAACCTTTTCAAGATCTCAATAAGAAACTCAGGGAATTCCACATCCCCATCTTCCAAACTAAGGAGGATTCCATCATTTGGAAAGAGGAAGACTCTGGAAACTATTATGTTAAAACTGCCTATAGCTTACACTTCAAGAAATATTTTCAAAAAGAGTATTGGGGTAAGTTATGGATCAAGGACTTGATCCCTAAGATCAATATTTTTTATTGGCTGGCAGTTCAAAATAGAATCCTGTCGGTTGAAAATCTTATAAAAAGAGGAATGTAGATCCCTAATAGGTGCACTCTTTGTCGGAGAGGGGAAGAGAATGTGAATCATATTTTTTTACATTTCCCTTTCTCTAAAGGTGTCTTCTCGCTGATTTCAGAACTTTTCAACATGCAATGGATTATGCCTTCGAATATGGAGGATTTTTGTACTCAATGGGAGAGCCCTTTTAGGTTCCCTTATCTAGCCTAGGCCTGGAAGATTACTCTGCCTCATCTCTTATGGGGTCTATGGAAAATAAGGAATGATAGTGTTTTTAGAGATCAAAAACCTTTGATTATGGTGGCTAAAAGGAAAATCCTAGCTATCATAAAGGAAAATCTCAAACTGTTTAAAGGTAAAAAAATCCTTGCTTGAAAGGGGAGCAGGAAGTGTTGGATAAGTTCACCTATAGTTCGGTCAAGATCAAAATCCCTGGTAAGAATGTTTACTGGATTAGACCTATGGGAAATATGATCAAGATCAATTTTGATGGGGCTTCAAAGGGGAATCCTAGTCAAGCTAGGGGAGGGGGTATCTTAAGCAATAGTGAGGGTGATTGGTTGTTCCTGTATGCGGGTCCCTTGGGAAAGTAGACTAATAACATGGCTAAAGCTAGAGCCCTCCTATGGGGTATTTTGGTTGCTAAGGAAAAAGGCCTTAAGGACATCCAGATTGAAGGTGACTCCTTAATTGTTATAAATGCTCTCCTCAATAGGAGTAAGATCAATTGGTTGTTAAAAAAAATCATTCAAGATATCAAGGAATTACTAAAGTATTTTGATAAGATATCTATCAATCATACCTTGAGGTAGGGAAATAAATGTGTGGACAAGATGGCCAATGTGGGAGTCCTTAGTAATGAGTACAAAATTTGGTGCAAAGGAGAGAGATTACCCCTAATATTAATGATGAAATCATTAAGGATAGAAGGCGCTAGGATAAATGATGCTTTGGCACAAGCGGAGGTAAGTATTCCAGGTACCATGCTAGATTTTACAAAAATCATTATTCTGTTTAACCTTTGATAGGGCGAACAACTTTTTGGTTGTGGAAAGATTTTGCTAGGATGGAAACTTTGGTAATGTGCAGATGGGTGGAGATAGGATTCGAGTGGAACCCGCTAGTCAGAACATGGAGGAGAGTAACCAAGATCTTTGGAACAAGCTTAAAGTTGGAGGATTTAGTAATTATATTGCTAAATTACATGGTCATGACCCATCTCTATCAAAGGACTTCGGCAAAGCCTAGAAAGAGGGGATTTTTACTATCTGCAGTGTGGAGGTTGAGGTCTCGAGTCTAATATTGCCAAGGTGACTGATATGAAGATGGAAGGGTTAAAGATCTATAAGGAAAGAACCCGTAGAGACCTCGAGATTGATCGATTTTTCATTGGCAAGGAGACATGTTACTTCTTCATGGATGACATTACATGTTCATGCATTCCTAGGGTTTGGAAGGATGTTTTCCTTCAATTTATGAAATATATTATGCTGGAGGGTAAGTATAGAAAAATCCATACCCATCACATGACCTTCCTCAACATGTTTTGTCACAAGTTTATGGTTATTATTCCTTTGGTTCTTACCACCTCTCTTTCGAATTCACTGATGGCTTTCCAAAATGAGAAAGTTGAGCTGCCCCTCCATGAGGGCCTTGATTCTTCTTCTGGTTGAGAATGACAAGCCGGTTCTGGATTATCCTTTGAAAACAACCCTAGAGGAGCAAGTCAAGGAGGATGATATTACTCTTATGGAATGTCTTGATAAAATTAAAGTGGGTAAGGGTATCCCACAGGGAATGAGAAAGATAAAGACAAAAATGAGGGTGGTGTTGGGGAAGCCAGCGCTTCAAGGAAGAATGAATGTGTGGGAGATCCCATTGTATTTGAATAATGGAGTAGGAAGATGTTGTATTTAGAAGGGGTCCTAAAATCCATGGAGGACACAAATGAGGGGAAAAGGGAGTCCATTCTGAACATCATCAACATTTTAAAGAAGATGGTTATGGATCAGGTCCAGATAAAACACAAAATGAAGGAGTTGGAGATTCAGGTTAAAGTTCTGCTTGATAGAGTGGAGGGGATTGAAGGGGAAAAGAAAAGGAGGAGATTCAACCTTCACATAAGTAGCTTAGAGGAGTAGGTGGTACTGGAATCTAGGATGGTTCTGCTGGCCTGGGGGCTCCGGTGGTTTTTGCTTGTTACGGAGGTTTTTTGTTCTTTGAACTGTGTGTAGACTACTGGTGAACTATGGTGTCCTATTTCTTTTAGGTATTTTTTGTCCTCTCTGGGGTCCAGATCATGCAATGTAAGAGTTAATCCTATTTAACTCATCTTTCTGGGACCCCTTTCTGGTTTTTTTCTGTTTTGTTTTTGGTTGCATTCCTCTCTTTTGTACTGGCCCCTGGGAGCCGATCCCTATTTTTGCCTAACGTAATAAATAAAATCTTACATAATTTTTCTATTAATCCTTGAATATTTTTGAAAAATTCTTTAAAAATATCACACCTTTTAATGAGAAAACACGCTTGTTTTTCAAGGAAATCAATCATAGTTGATTAAACATAGTTTAGTTTCTTGAGGGTTACATGCATGCAAGTGGAAAACAACAATGAATTCAACCTCTCAATAATGGAATAACACTACCATCACCTTGACCAAGTGTTTATCCTTAAAATAACTTCCTCATTGATCAAAAATCAAATAATTAACAAAACCTTAACAAACACAGTTTACTATTAAGAACATTCATTAGCTTTTGTGCTAGGAATAGGTCATGCACATTCAAACTTATAATCATCCTCTTGAAATGAATCCTTAAAATTGGTTTCTCTCAATAATTCAAGTGCTTCAAAGAAGGATCACACATTCTTAAGAAGAGATATCATACAAACTTGGAAATCTATAAGAAAAGAACAAAAACAAAGTTGCCATTGTATTATATTATAATTTCCTTACAAAAATACTTGCTACTCTCTCCCTTCCATGCTTTTTATCCTCAAGGAATAAGATTAATTACCTTCTCATTTGAATTTATCTCATTCACCCTCTATACACAACCTTAATCGACTCTTCATATGTCCTGTCATGCCCATTCATGGCCAATACATGCATATTACATCAATTTTAGACATTTTTCTTACTCACTTCATCCATATGACCTATTTAACATGATTATATACCATTTCCATTCTTAAAACCACCAATAATCTCTTTTTCACCTCTTACAAGCTTACATTTCACTTTTACATCATTAGGAAATCTGAATTTATAGTGGAGGGAAATATACCAATTTGAAATTTGGACTACTAGACCACCTAAGGCTCTCCTCCATGACCTTAACACATCTGAAAACACTTAACTTGACCTCATAACCATGTATGAATGAAGAATTCCCAATCTTGATGCCTTTTTGATGATCCCTTACATCATAATGTTGTTCAATTATGGCATGAAAGGCTTGTGCATGTAAATTTTAGAATTTTGTATGGGTTTTCTTGTGTTAATCTTGTTATAGGTCTTCCTAAGATAAAATTAGATCACGAATCTTGTGAAAGTTTCTTGCATGGTAAGCAACATGTACAACCATTTCAAAGACACCATGAGTCAAATTCCTCTTGCTTGCTTGAGTTAATTCATAGTGATGTTAGAGGTCCTTTAGAAGTACCTTATCTTGGTGGTGCTTTATATGTTGTTAGTTTTATTTATGATTTCTCAAGAATGACTTGGTCTTATTACATTAAGAAAAAGTATGATGTTTTATCTAAGTTTCAAGAGTTTAAAGCCCTTGTTGAAAACATGGCTAATCTAAAAATTAAAAGAATAAGAACTAATAATGGAGGTGAGTATGTTAATAATAAGTTTGATGAGTTTTGTGTATCTAATGGAATTCAAAGGGAGATAACAACTCCTTATTCTCCTCAAAAAATGGCATAGCTAAAAGGAAGAATAGAACAATCATAGAAATGGATAGAACTATGCTTCATGCTTCTAATGTACTAAGTTTCTAAGGGGATGAAGCAATGAACACTGTTGTTCATATCTTTAATAGATTTCCAACAAAATATTTACATAAAACCACACCTCATGAAGTATATACTACACAAAAACTTAATATCTCTTATTTAAAGATATTTGGCAGCCTTTCTTCTCTTCTTATTCCTAAATTTAAAAGACAAAAGATCATTCCTACCTCTTACTCTTGTATTTTTGTTGGGTATGACAGTCAAACAAAAGGATTAAGATTCTATGATCTAGTTAAGCATGTGATTGTAGAAAATATGAATGTGCATGTTCTTGAGAAATCTTTTTGTAAAGTTGTTGATAATCCCTCTTCTGAGCTTCCTAAGTCTAAAATTGGTTTTCTAAATGATAATCCTTGCTTAGAAAATATGGAAACTAAGTTGTAAGAGTCTAATTATCCTTATTTTGATATGATGGATGTAGAAATTGAGGGGGAGTCTTCTCAATCCTTGTCTCAATCTAGGATTCCTAAATGGGCCAAAAATTTGGTTTCAAACTCTCAACCTTATGATTCAAGAAATATGGCCCATAGTTAGCATTCTTATCATGCATTGTAAATTGTTTATGAGGTTTAACCTAAATCATTTGAAGAATCCATCCTAGATAGAATATGGTTTATAGCTATGGAAGCTGAATACAATGCTCTAATCAAGAATCAAACTTTGGAATTAGTCCCTCTTCCTTCTAAAAGAAGCATTGTAGGCTCTAGATGGTTGTATAAAATCAAATATAACTTTACTGATAAGGTTGATAAATTCAAGGAAATATTAGTTGTTAGGGGTTTACTCAAAAACTTGGTTTAGATTATGTTGAAACCTTTTCTCCTATTGCCAAAAATGAGAATTATTAGAAATTTTCTAGCTTTAGATGCTCATCATGGTTGGGAGATCCCCCAAATGAATATTAAAAATGCATTTTTAAATGGTGAGTTGAAATAATAAATTTATATATATCAACATAAATTTTTGAAGAACCTGTAAAGAATTGTATGTGTGCAAACTTAAGAAATTTTTGTATGGTATTAAACAATCTCTTAGAGATTGGTATGCTAAGATAAATAGTTTCTTTCATGACCTTGGTTTCTCTAACTGTTTTGTTGATAATGATTTATTTACCAAGTATGAAAAAAATCATGTTATCATTATTGTCTTATATGTTGATTATCTATTGATTATTGGTAGTGATAATAATCTAATTCTTAGGTTTGAGAAGTTAAGACAATGTTTTGAAATGATTGATTTAGGACTATTAAATAAATTTCTAGGTGTGGTTATTTATCAAAATCACAAATCTATTATTGCATCTCAATCACAATATGCTACTAATCTTCTTAAAATATTTAATATGATTGATTATAAGCTTATCTCTACTCCTATGGAATTTTGTGTTAAATTAGATCCAAAACCTTCTTATGATAAATTTAATCCTACTTTATATAGACAATTGGTTAGTAGTTTGATTTATTTAACTATCACTAGGCTTGATATTTCCTATGTAGTTGGAATCGTTTCTAGATTCATCTAGGATCCTTATGAGGACCATTGGAAAATGAAAAAGTATTTTAAGGTATATCAAAGGTACAATTAATTATATCTTGTGTTATTCTTCTTGTGATAATACAATTCTATTTAGTTATGGTGATTCTTATCGATGAAATTGTGGATAAAAGGTCTACTTCTGGATATCTTTGCAAGTTTGGAGTATGTGTAATAAATTGGAGTAGAAAGAAGCAAATAACAATATATATTGAATATCTTCTACTAAAGTAGAGTATAGAAGTGTTATGAAAGTAGTAAAAGAAGCCATGTGGCTTAAAAGACTGTTGGAAGAACTTCATATGGGCATCAAAGGAAACATTTTACTTCTATGTGATAGCCAAAGTTGTATTGTTCTTTAAAAAATATAGTCCAACATCAAAGAACAAATCATATTGAGATTCATATGCACTTCATCTGGGAAAATTTTCTCAATGGTGATATAGATCTCAAGTTTTTTTCCACTAATGAGTAGGTTACAGACATTTTTACTAAGCCCTTAGGTGTTATAAAGTTTTGCAAATTCCATGTTATGTTGGGCATTTCAGATATTAGCTCTTATGATCATGTGGATGACATTAATATCCACCTCTGAATCAACTAAGAATTTTTGTTTATCTCTTATGATCATGTGAATGACATTGATCTTCACCTCTAAATCATATGAGTTTTGGCCTTTCAGAGCTTCCCTTGAGGGGGAAATAAGAAATGGGCATGTTCCATGATTTTTTCTTATGCGGTGGCGTCTCTTCATGGTTTGAATGTGCTAACATGGATATGCTCGAGATTATTTCAATCTTGTTTAAGTAAATTGTCATGTATGTGAAGTTTACTTGCAATCCCCAACAAAACATTACATATGAAGAGTTTAATAACTCCGTAGTCTTATGTAAGGCTTCATCGTAATCAATTTATCTTGAGAATTTGTTATGTTCCTTTGTATTGCATTTTTAATGGAATCCTTAGAATACTACTTTGAACCATGGAAAAACATTGTCTCTTGGCTTCTCTAAAACCCATAATGCATGTAGAATTGTTTTGCGACTTGCATAATTTTGCAAAACACTACGGTAATATACTAAAGAGTTAAAAATATACAGGATATTGTTGTAGTGCACCGCATGAACTACAAAACCCATTGAATAAGTGTTTTTTGAATGCTAGCGTAAATCATGTGTTGATTTATGGATTTTAATTCCTTTTATATCAAAAGATGACATGGCATGAGGAACAAAATTTTTCATGTAAAAATAATTTTACATGTTTCCCTACTTAACATTAAGGGGGAGTGTTGGGTTTATAATATTAAGAGAGAAGCTTTTTATTTAATAAACCTTCCAAAGATTTTATGTTTTTGGTTTATAGCTTATGTTTAAAAAATAAGCATGGAAAATCAACTACTACTATTGACAATGTTTTAAAATGTAAGTTTGGTCCAAAATAAGTCACCCAACTTATATAAAATAAGGAGGTCTCATTAGACATCGGTTACATTGGTGATATGAAAAATATCAAGTGTAACACATAAATGCAAGCAATATTTATGAGCTGGTTATAGATACGTGATGTGAATGATGTAAAACTCATGAGCGTATGTATGAGGTGGTTTGTAATCCCTTCCTAAAGGTGTAACCACAAGTAGATTTGTGAAATAGTGGGAGTGTTGGGGGAAAAATTATTCTTAATAAATATACATGTTTTTAGTGGGTTTTTTTCCTTCCAAGGTTTTCCCACTTATATATTGTGTCACTTGTGTTCATTTACTTTTTGTTCATGGTGTTTACATTCTGTAATATGCATTATAAACATCTAAATCTATGTTTTTAATTATTGCACTTCATAAACTATAATCTTCAGAAATTTATATTGTGGATTTATAATTTGTAACATTATTCATCCCTTAAATTTCCTAACATGATATCTAAAAAAACTTGTTTTGTGGGTTTTGTAGTTCCATGGTGCACTACAACAATATCTTGTAGGTTTTTCAACTCCATGGTATACTACCACATTGTGCTGTGGACTTAGGCAAGCTGCGAAAGGAAATATAAATTTCCGTGAAGGCTTGATAAAATTAGAAAAAGGTCATGGATGGTGAATAACACATATATATGCACAAAAATGGTAGTTGAGGCTAGAAACACATGCACGAGAAAGGTCTAATAAGCTAAGCTTATTAATCATTTTAGATCATCTAATATTCTCATTATTTTTGTAGGAATTAGAGTTTTGAACTTGATAAACTTGAAGCAAGTTGCGAACAAAGCTAGGGTTTTGCAGATTTGAAAGACTTCAAGTTTCTTCACACCTATAATTAAAAAACATCTAAATCTATCATGCACATGCTTAAACACCAACTTTGATACCATTTTTGGAAATTTAAGGGAAGAATAATGTTACAAATTATAAATATACAATATAAATTTCTGAATATGATAGTTTATGAAGTACAATAATTAAAAACATATATTTAGATTTTTATAATGCATATTATAGAATGTAAACATCATGAACAAAAATTAAATGAACACAGGTGATAAAAGATATAAATGGGAAAAAAATTAGAAGGCGGAAAACCAATTGAAAACCACTTATCTTTATTGAGAATAAACTTTCACCCAACACTCCCACTATTTCACAGATCCACTTACAGTTACACCTTTAGGACGGGATTACAAACCACCTCATACATACACTCATGAGTTTTACATCATTCACATCATGTATCTATAACTAGCTCACACATACTGTTTGCATTCATGTGTTACACTTGTTTCACATCATCAATGTAACCGATCTCTAAAGAGATCACCTTATTTTATATAAGGTGAGTGAACTATTTTGGGTCATTCTTAAAATTTAAAACACTTCTAAAAACACTATTGGATCGGCCATGCTTAAATTTTAATAAAAGATATAAACAAAAATATATAGTCTTTGGCGGGTTTCTTAAATAAGAAATTTCCCACTTGATATTATAAACCCAACAAGGATATTCAAGATTTATACCTTGTCAAATGAAAATATAGAATATGTTTTCTCCACATTCAAGGAGGTGGATCACTAGAACAAGATTCTCCTAACTCTCCATAAAATGAACATGGTTAATCCAAACATTGATAAAAAGTAAGTGTTCCTAAGCCAAGAAGATAATTTATCCCGCACTGGCAAGGACCATTGAATGGAAAATGAGATATTTTTATAAGCCAATGAATACTGCCCATATCATCAAAACTAAGGTTGTGAAATCAAAGAATAATTCAATAAAATTTTGAATAAGATGAGATGTCCGAGTTGTAATCAGATTCAACATCAATTGATGAACTTTATGAACATTTCAGAACATTGTAAGGGAGCGTTTTCGATCTATGATCATATGGAGATGAGATCATGGATACATTAGATCCAATTAGACCAATTATATCCAATGCTATTGAGAATATCCCTAAGTGGCTCAATAATTGTAAGATAATCTATAGCTTAACCGATCACTAGTGTCGGAGGAAGTGTATAGGTACAACGTAGCCATGGGAAGTTGTGGGAGTTCTCCAGTTTGTAACATCAAAGGATCATCCTCAAAAATATATATGGATTGATTCTTATTTTCTCTCTTTCACTCCCTATTTTATTCTTATATATAATAAGCAGTTTTCCAAAAAATTGTCTAAAGATTTTCTAATTATTTGTTTGGAAAAACACATTTCAAATCAACTTAAGTAATCTCTTTTCCACTTTTTTAAAAGTAATTTTCTAAAAATAAGTAAAGGTATATTATTATAGAAAATAAGGTGAACACTCGTGTAGTAATATGAAGATTCACATGATATAAGCTATTAAAGAAGTTTCTCACTTCATCGTAAGGAATCGGGATTTTCTCATTTAACAACTGTTTTTCTACTATTTCTCTCCAATATTTCCTTAATTTTCTCAGCTTAATACTCATCTAAATGTACTAAAATATGTTATATGAATGAAAATATTTGTATTTTCTCTCCCATGAAATGGAATTTTCAATTGAATTTTGTTTTAATTGTGATTGTCATTTCAAGAAACATGCGTAGTGTTATGTATATTTTCTCGTGTCTTCTAATTGAATTAGACATACTTTGAGTTATTGGTTAATGTAATATATGCTACTACCATTGACATAAATCACATCTCCTATTTTTCCACTATTTATCTCATTGTTTTCTCCTCTCCACCTTATAAATTTCTCACTCTCTCACTTTTAGTTGTAGTTACAACAAGGGTGTTTCTACATTATCACTAGTCTTTGACCAACCCCAAATATTTAGAAGTAGTGTAAATAATCCAAATTTTAATAAATAGGATGCACCCCTATTAAATTGGAGGGACACAATCCTGTGATTGTTGGTAAAAACTATTTTTTCCTTGACAAAATATTTTGCTAATAATTTTTGGCACCCAACGTGGGGTAGTTTTTGTTTCTCTGCACCCGTTTTTACAACCACAAAATCATAAAAATTACATATCCAAAAATTAAAAATCATAAAACTACAAAACCTCAAAAGAGCCTTGATGTATATCTTGTCTATTACCAATGACCATTTTTGGGAATGCTTCAACATTGTAACCTTACATACTTCTCTTCCAATATAATCAAGAAGATATCATTGTAGATTTAAGAAACTAAATTTTGAACAACTGAACAAATAATACTCATTACCACACTACTGCAAGGATTCTAGACCCGGGGAAAAATTTTCCCAAATTTTTCAACATGTTAGACAAGTTCCAAAATAAGCCAAGGAAGGCATAAATAGACTTATTCCATTTGAACATAATTATTGCAAAATGCCGACTGAATATATGCTAGATATAATGAAGCAAGTGGTATTATTGACCATGTGCTTGAAGAACAACAAGTGAATTTCAAAATCCCCTTTATCCACACACTAAGACAAGTTGGTCAGAGTAATTTCCTTAATTTGATCCAAAATTATCTATTGTAGAAGATCTTGAACATCCATTTGCACCTATCATGGACCTTATTCCTCTATAAGTTGAAGAATAAGAAGAGGAGAAAGAAGAAAGGATGGTTATGCCTTTTCATGGGGACAAAACATAGGCATGTTAGCCCTAACTCCTCCTCTTTATAAAATCCCTAGAAGCTCAAGAAATAATTTTCCTAAATTTAGAGGAGATGGAAAGAAATATCTATATGAACATATAGCTACTTTCATCACATCTTACAGGATATTAGGAGTTGAACACAATTATGTGTCGATAAGGTTGTTCGTTAAATATCTACAAGATTTTATCGTAGTTTAGTTGTATGACCTACCTAGAAGGTCCATTACCAATTGTGATGACATGAGAAATAAGTTTGAATCTAGATTTAAGTTAGCCAAGGATGCTTACGCTCTACTTTCTCAACTGTCATAATTGAAGAAAGAACCTCAAGAAGCCATACAGACTTTTTAGTTAAGTTTAATAATTTGATCAATAAAATTCTTAAGAATGTCGACCAATTGTTGATAATCTGTTGTGGTTCTTCACCAATGCATAATTATCATAAGTTGGATTCATCCTAAAAAGGGCTTAGTTGGCTGATTTGGATGAAGCTCAAAGCCTCGCGATTGATGTGGAAGATGATATCATAATGTTGTGTAAGATAAGAAGAGTATCCAATAAGGATAAAATAAAAAGTTCCAATTCTAGGACCATTGACCCATTGTTACAAAATTTGGCTAATGATATAATTTATCTAAAAATAATATCTCTCAAAGTGCTCTATACAAGGATGTGCTTCAAAACAAGAAAATACTAGAAACAACCCCACGTAGGCTTGCTTTGGAGGCACCTCCATTGAATGCAATCTGTGAGGCTCAAGAAGATGAAGAAGAAGAAATTGAAGAACCTAAAGAAGAAGAAATAGAAAACATGGTAGAAGTTAAGGAAGTTGAAGATGATGAAAATGGTTACTTTGAGTATTCCTCATATTATGAATATGATGAACTGATAGAAGATATGGACAACTATTCATGCATGGTTTTTAAACACTTGTAATATCAAAAGAAAGCCTCTTCCTCTACTTCCTAAAATAAGAAGCTCTCATATTCTCAAATGGTGAATCTAAAAATAGATATAATCAAGCATGGATATCCAATACCTCCTTCTATGAAATATGAAAAGAATAATGTTAGTTCTACAACCACTAAATTTGCCTCATCATCTCTGGGTAAGTCTCACAAGCCTAACCTAGTTAAAACATCTACTACTAAAGTTATAGATTCTTATTCAACTCCCAAAACTACTTCCAATCCATGTAAAATATCCCCAGCTTTTGAAACCCCCACTATGGTGTTGGTGTGGGGTGATTTCATTGTCATCTTGGGGAAATTTTCACATCACTTGATGAGTCATCTCACTTAGGTAAGATCATAGGTCCTATGCATCTTAGGGGGTATGACAGATTCCATCATAGATTTTTTCATATGCATTAGTGTGCTTTAGTACATTATACAAGATTTACTTTCCATTTATGGAATGTAACTCCTCTTCTTCTTTGTGGAGGTATAACTTATACAACACTCTTATTTGTACCCTTTTTTATCTATGAGAATGAGTAGACCATTTTATTTTACATGCACATTTCATGGTTGAATGCTTGCTTACTACATGGAACTCCGTCACATTATCATTTGAGTGTAACTTGGTTGATGTGTGTGTCATCCCGCTTGATCCTTGTTCTCACATTATCTCACATGGTATCAGAGCACGTTGTTAGGATACGCATCACTCTCTATCTTTAGTTTCATGCTACTCTCGGTTTCTTGTAAAAGATTCATGATTGTTTTCCCATTTGTGCTTTACTAGATTTAATTTGGTTTTATTCTAGGTTTATATCTTGTTTGGAGTCTCATTGGTTTATTTGGTTTATCTCGGTGATTAGATGTTGTTGTTCTTAGTTTTTATTCTTTTGTATATAGGTCTACAGTTAAAAAAGGATGAATCTGGGTTTCGTGCTGTTTATGGTTCAAAAATTTTGGTGGTGTAAGTGTTTTCAAGGCCTAACTCAGCCCCAACTCACTGAGCTAGTTGGCTCACCCTTGTTGTTTCTTCTTACCTTTACCTACATCCTCCCCTCTCCATATTCTTTCAAATATCCTACTAATTCAACTTGTTTATCCTCCTAATATAATTTGTTTCCTCCTTGCCAACATTGGCTCTGTTATGTTGGCTTCCTCCTCAGGCTTGCATCATCCTCTCCTAGTTTGGAACTCGCCCCTACCGCTCATGTTATGCTATGTTCAACAGAGCTCCCATGAATTTATCTTCTATTAATCTTTTTCTGGTTTCTCACTCTCAATCTCTCTTAACCTAGTCAACCATGTTGTGTTACCACCTTGCTCTTTATTTCTACTTTCCCCTGTTTGGTCCTCTCTTCTTGTTGAGCTCTATTTTCTCAAGCTTGAGATGGACCTCTTCTCGTCATTGGTTTCCATCCTTTAGATCCCATTATGACATGTTGTCCCATCCATCAAGCCCCCATTTTTTACGTCAAACTCATCACTACATGCTTATTCCTATGTTGTGTGTCTCGTTTAGCCCTCTATGCGCTTACCGAGATTGGATCACTTCAATTCTACCAACCTGTTTTTTGTATCCTTGGCTCATTTCCTACATTATTTTTCATCGGTTTGTAAAATATCTTGGAGCCTTTGGTCCATTAGCTCACTATGTGGTCTCTACTTGCTCACCGTTACACGATCATTGTCATCTAACATGTTGAGTGACTGTCGGCTTGCCCATTTTCACTACTGTGCGAGTCACAAACTTGCCACATGGAGTCTTATTCCTAGCTCATCCCACTTTTTTTTCTAGCCCAACTTGGCATTAAAACTTGGTCCACAGATCAATTTCCCTCTCAACACACTAAAAACTTGATACCCAACCAGATCTTCCTCCCAACCAGGCTAGCTTGCTTGAGATGGAGTAGCCCCTCTTGAGCCAAGGTATGTTTTTTTCTCCCTCTTTTAATTTTTCCTTTTTTAATCTAGTTTTTTAATTAGATTAAATTTAATTAAGGAAAATTAATTTAATAAAATTATTAATTAAAGGGGTCACTTTTTTTTCTTACTTCGAGTTATTGGATTTTTTTGGGCCATTTTCTAGATCTTCATCATTTTAGTGCCCCTCTTCACTTACGGGCTAGTGAGTGCGTCCACCAATACCTTGCATGAAAGATAGCCCCTTATGTAATGTAAGACACTTTTTCTCACACCGAACTTTGTTTTGTCCCCTTATTCCTTGTTTTTTCCATTTTTTCTTATTTACTAAAGTCATTTTTATACCCTTAGAACAACAGTCTAATCCCATGCACACTGTCCTATCACCTACTGGGTGTTGGGAACTTACCTGAGGCACATGCGGGTGCCAAGCCCCTCATTTATGTGAGTTGTGTAAGAATACACCATCTATAATAGTTACTTAAGTGTGAAATAATGGGAAATAACTATGCATTCATTCTGAGAACTTAGGATGAGTTTTTATACCAATGTGTTCATTCAATTAGCAAAAGAGAAATATCAAACATCATATAGAACTGATTCATAACACAAAGGAAATGTTCTAGGATTATGCTTCTAAACACATATATTCTTTAGAATGTAACCTTATATTCATGTTAACATGTTCAAAAACCAAATTACATTCATTAAGGCCATAACATACCAATATAATAATACAGAGTAAGGTCATGCATCGTAAACTAAGCTACGCCATTCATATTATAAGGATAACCAAAGACCCATCCATATAAATATGCCATTACTCCTATGTTTCCTCTAATCCCAACCCATAGAATCCTCCATTATATTTCTACAGAGCTTTACCTCTCTTCCCCACCTCTCGCTACTCTTCCGCACACACCTTCTATTACCCACACATTTCTATATATAGATTTTTGCCTTCACCACCATGACTTCTGAGGTAATAGATCAGTTTCTAAGTGCCTAAGTGGTCCTCCAATGGAGCATGCCTCCTTTGATACGAGATCTCCACTCTCTGTAATGATGTCTTTCTGGATCCTTCCATTGCATGCATGGAATATTCCATTCTTGATCATACACCTGCCAAAGCTAGCACCTTATCTCCCATGCTAGAAGGGTCACACTTTTCTTGTGTGCTACCTAGAACTCTGAATATGGCTAAGTCCCAAAAATCATCTTGTCTTATGCGTGCACACCGTGTGTTCTACTAAACCCTATTAGAACACTTCTCTGTGCACCTTCAACCCACGCACCCTTATTCAATTAGGTATTTCACACCCATGTACCTTATTATACTTAGCTAAATATTTTGGGGCCCAACATCACCCCACACGATGCCCGTTCTTCATCCTCGTAACCGAGTTATCTTCAATGAATAAAGAATGGTAGTTTGAGAATAAGAAAATGAATGAAGGAATGAAGAATTTGGAGAAAAAATTAAAGAATGGGGAAAATGAAGGAGAACAATGCTTATTTTTGAAGGAGGAGAGGGAAATCCTTCCCTATTTCTACCTCAAGTTTTTCCCAGGTGTCAACCTCATTCTGCTCTTACTAACAGAGGTCTCCTGCTAAGGTGCTCACCTCCTCAATACTTAATTCCTCCCCTTTGATGCTCATTGTCTCAATAATACTTTCCAATTGTTTTCCCAAGTCTTCAAGTGCATCCATCATGTGGGTGATTTGGGGGTATAATTCTTTTAGTTGGCTCTTGATCAAGACCCGAAAGGTCTCAATAGCCTCTAAATTATTTTCTACTTCTACTAGGATTTTGTCTCTCTCTACCCTATTCCCCTTATTATTTTCTTGAAACTCATTTAGTTCTATTTCATGAGTGGTGACCAGGATGCTTAGTACTCTATCTCTATCAACATAGTTGTGATATGCAGCTTTTGCATCTTACGCGGTGGCTTTTACGTATGCAAGGAGTTTAGTATACTTGAGAAAAATCTATAAAAATTTTAGCTTCTCATCCTTTACTTGGTGCACCAACGCTTCTTCTATAGATTCTAAGGCAAGTGGCCACCTTTCCATCATGAGGATGTGGGTAAAATCCTCTAAGCAAGACAAGGTTAATTCATATTTTTCACGGGAGGTGTTAGGTTAGGATGCTTTAACACAATAACACCCATAATAATTTCAATCTTCTTGTGTAGCTCACGCACCCTTGCTTTCTCCTCTTTCAGTTCATGCCTTAACTATGCACTGATAAGATCTTCCTACTTCAAGTCCTTACTCTTCTCAGTGAGCTCCTTCTTTCCCTTCTCTAATTCCTCCTCCAAGAATCTCACTCTATCATTCCTTCCAAACAGTCTGGCCTCAATCTCAACTGAAACTTTATTGAGCCTGTTATAGACCTTCTCATCTCGATAATCTGCTAAACATTCACAAAGGCATTAAATCATTTTGTTTCTAGTACCTTCATCAATGCTCCCTAACTTACTTGAACTTAGGTTCATCCACATGGGACTTGAATGCCCAAGATAGCATTTTTCTAGTTTGGGGATATGCTCCTTCTTCATCAAATGAAGACATAGCGAGGAGTTTCTCTATTAGTATGGTGCTTTGGAAACACGTACGAAAAACCTTACTTGGATCATTAACGTATCCCATTCCTTGCCCTTGTGCTACCACTACACCATTCCCACTTGTTTTCTTTTGGGAATCTTACCATGAAATTGGGATTTCCACCAATACTGTCATATTATTTCCCAAGGATTTCTTCGTCTATCTCCTTCAAAATTTCATCCGCGCTTCACTCTAACTCCTGCTCCACCAAATCCTTAATGATGCCTACCACTTCTCTCTCTCAGTAACTTTTTCCACTTGTTCTTGGGTGAGGCTTGGGGTTTATTGATTTTTAGTGCTTACTTCTTTGCTCACCCCCTTGCCTTGATCCCCTACTTCCTCTTCGTTATTCTTCTCCTCTTCATCTTCCTTGTCATACTTTTCTTCACCTTCCTCCTCCTCCAAGTCATATATATCATATATCGAGTTGTCTTCACCTCCTTCACCCTCATCATCATCTTTGTTTCTAATGTAGGCATCTAAGCTTTTTGTATCCTCCGAGTCTGCCTCTTCTACCACCTTCTTCTTCTTCCTAACTGGTGACTAAAGTATAAGAGATTCTTCTTTCTCCTTCCCCTTATCATGTAAAATTTTCTTTGGTGGTTCTTTATGTGTGAGGGGCTCTTATGCTCTGGTGCCTCTTATTTTGGGGTATTTTCCTTAAATGGGAAATTCTTTCTACGTGCATAAGTGCTAGGTTTTGCCACTACTTCCGGCATGCACACCGATTGTGTAGTTTGCACACTTGGTTCCTTTTTCTCTTGTACCTCTTCTCTTTCCCTCTTATTTAGCGTGACCTTTTTTTGACCTACGAGGTCTTCTAGAATGGAGAAATTACTCTCCAGATAGGTTCCTTTCTCAAACTAAGGTCTTATGCATAAATGTACCCTTGATGCATCCCTTCCAATGATCGGCAATGTTATTGGCTTCATCATTTGTACTTTTTGGGAGACATACTTCTCCATGTATGCATGCTTCTTAGGGTACACAATCTTTTGACGTAGCTCATGGTGGTCTTGGTTGACTTCACTAAGGTTGAACCTTATCTTTTTGGCCTCCTTGAACCGGTTGACCCCTGCTTAGAAGTATTACATGATGAAGGAGAAGGGTAGCTTGCACCATGGGCTCTTAGTCCCATTTGTCACAAGAAAACCTTCTAATGCGGAAATGTTGATAAATTGAAAACTCTTTCTCTCCATCTAGGGGTGTGAGCAACTACTCTAGGATCCTCCTCTCTACCCCAAATACATCACACATTCATTTGTACCATTTCTCTAGGTGCGCCTTGTGAGTTACCATCATGGTTTCACAAGTTTACTTCACAAATATTTTTGCGGGTGAGGAGTTATCTTCTAGAGAATCCTAAATGAAATTCTTTGTCTCATCTCGGTACTCCAATGTCCGAGAAGACAATGGTGATGAGGACATTTTTGAATAATATATTCTCCCCTTCCTACACGTTGGTTCTCGATTTCATCCGCAATAAAGCCGCATAAGTTATAGATGGGCCCTTTTGATATTTTCTCGCATATATTCAACCATTCCTTGTTCACTTGCATCCATCTTTCTTGATCATTAAGCATGGTGAAAAAGCTCTCAACCATCCTCATGATAGGGTCTAGAATTTCTATGATGTTAAGGTACCATGAACCCTTTTTATAGTCATAAGATGCTATTGTTTCCTTGATGGCCTCCTTATCACTTAAATTGTCATATATGGATTCTCCTTCACAATTCAAGCCAATGAATTTGGATATCAACTGCAGTGTTATGCACATTTTGTGGTATAAAAAGTAGAAATGGTCTTCATGCACACATGGCATCAACCACTAATATAGTCTCTCAGGATTGCCAAAGTAAGGAAACTCATATAGTTGTAATAACCCTACCTTTTCCAACTTTACTTTCACCTTGTCACTGTATATTGGCATTCCATCTGGTGTCCTCTTGTTAGTTGGACAAACCATCTCCAATGCCATTTATTTCTCTGTAGTGCTCATGCGATGGTTGTAATCACTCACGGTCATTTTTCTCAAGTGCAAGAATACCCACTCATTTCCTAGAAACACTCCATATGGGTATTGCATTTCTACATACCATTCCTCATTAGAGATTGCAATGGTAGCAGTTTGTTTTCCTTTTCTCTGACCTTTTGTTTCTTTGGTGAAATGGTCACCTTCTTTGGTGCCATTCTTTCTATCGGTTTAAAATTTAAAACTCCTTGCTCTGCTCTACTACTCTACTCAATCTCGAAACTCAACTCCTAGAAGAAATCCTTCTATCTTTGTGCCCTAGCTACCAAACCCTAACTAGGAAAACCTTCCATAAGACGATGCACTACAAACTAATTCTCCCCATGCCCATGTACTCCTTCCACTCGTCTACAGATCTATTCTGGTCACGCACTTAGATTTTTAGGATTCTTCTTCACACAAATATCTCTAGATTCCCTAGTTCGTAAGAGTGCTTCAAATACATAAGAGTAAGGTAAAATAATGAATTTCCCGACCTCATATTTATAGTAATTACTCCTCTCCAAAGAATAAATGCTATACCACTTACTAACAAACTTAACATTAAATGCAGATTTTTCCACTAGGTCGAATTTAAGCGCCATTACCCACATGCCACATCCTACATGAAAAACCTTCTACAACCTTCTCCGAGATGTAAAAATCCAATCTAACTAAAAACTCTTATGCACGCGTCTACAACACCGAAAGTAATTCTTCCGTCATTTTCCGATTTTTCCCTCGCCTACCTTATGTTGTTCCTACATTCTTCATCCTTTGTACGTGGTCTTTGTTACATCTTTCTTGACACCATAATTCATTATCCACCATTTCCCTATGCACTTTCTCAATATTACATGCTTCCTTCTCTTTGGGCCACTCAAAATTTACTACCGGCTTATACTTTGCACTACTCCATCCCACACTAAAATAGATGCGTGGTTCTCTATGCATACACAACCTTGGAAAAATAATGTGGTTACCGACGCCTAAGGTGAAAAATAGAACAAAAAGAAAGGAACAAGAAATGAGAAAGGGAAAAAAATCAAAAAAAAAGAAAACAATAAAGGAAAATTCTAAGCTAACTGGAAATACTACCTTATTTACAAACACCAATAAGACTTATTCATAGTAGGGCTTTAGCCTACTCCCACTGAAATGAACTGGTAATCTTGTCCCATCTAGCACTTGTAACTGACAAGCTCCTGAATCAAGGATGTACAAGATGATGTAAGGTCCCAACTAATGGACTTTCAAATTCCCAAGATGGCACAAATACTTGGAATCATACAATAGAACCATCTTCCCAACCTCAAATTGCTTGTTCTTGATGTGAAAATCATGCCATGCCTTTTGTATTGATTTTTTTGTCTTTTGAATCCATCTAGCAAGTAATCACCTTTCGTCTAACTGCATCAAATTATCATTCCTCTCTTCCAATGCTTTTTCATCATCCAACCCTCCTGTGCATGCTATACGCAACAATGGTAACATGAATTCAACCAACAAAATAGCTTTCACTGTGCCAAACACCAATTGAAATGGTGTGTCCTTATTCAACCTCTTGTAGGTTTTCCTGTATGCCCATAGAATGAGTGATACTTTTTCATCCCAATCTTGTCTTCTAACATCACAGATCTTAGTCTACATGTGACTTAGTATTTTTTAACTACCTCAATAGTTCCATTCGATTGAGGGTGATAAGGGGTGGTCTTGTGATGGACCACCATAAATTTTGATAACAAAATCCTAACTATTTCATTTAGAAAGTGTGTACCCCTATCACTTGTTAAACTCAAAGGATAACAATACTTTCTTATTATGTTCTAGCATAAAAATCTAATAGCTATTGCTATGCATCAAGCAATCCTTTGTAGGCACTACCTCTTCCCATCTTATCAAGTAATCATTACAATTAGTGATATACCATGAACTAGTCCTTCGCATGGCTGGAAAAATCGGCCATACAAAGTCAATTTCCCATTTTTCTAATGGTTTAGCACTGCTATTGGTTGCAAGGGAATATCATCTCTCTTTCTAGGTATGCCAAGGTGTTGATAATGGTCACATGCCTTGAAAAACTCAATACAATCCTGGTAGATGGTTTCCCACCAAATCCCTACGTGTAGAATCTTCCACGTGGTAGCATTTCCCACATAGTGTCCTCTTGTAATCCCACCATGCACTTCCTCCATAATTTCCACACAGTCATGTTCCAATACGCATCGCAGCATAACCTCATCACGCCCTAACTTATATAGATATCCACTAATGAACATGTAAGGTATGATGCATATTGCTAATTTCTTCCTCTCTAGAGCCTTCATCCCTTCCAAAGTCATACCTATTTTCAAGAACATTGCAATATCTTCCAAGTATGAGGGCGCCCGCTGCAACCTAAACAGTTTGACATCCAATATGGTATCCTCAATGCTTTGCACATCCTCCCCTGAGTTAATCCTTGATAAGTGGTCAGGTCTTGAATTTATTTTTCCTAGTTTTAAAACCACTGTGAACTCAAAATCTTGGAATAATAGGACCCAACGATATATGCATCCTTGTAAAATGGGCTTTTTAACTAAGTACTTCAATTCCATGTGGTTCATGTAGAATATAAATGGTGTTACCAACACGTATAGTATGAAATTATGCAACACGTAGATCATTGACAGTGCATTATGCTTAGTAGTTGTGTAATTTTGTTCTGTTGGTGTTAACTTCCTATTTGCAAAACACAAGGTGTGGTCAACAATTACCTCACTAGCTTGTGCTAATAGTGCTCCCATGGTTGTTCCTAAGGCATAAACATGCACATGGAAAGGATTATACCAAGAAGAAAAACATTGTATGGGTGCAAAGAAAGGGCATTTGGCACTTTAAAGGATAAGCTTGCATACCCTTTGATGAATTTCCCAGTAGTACCCCGTATGCCCAAGGAATCTACGCATTGCACTTTGACTATTAGGCTCCCCTAATCCCACAATAACTACAAATTTGGTGGGATCTACTAGTAAGCCTTCTTTACATATAATATGTCCTAACAGTGGTTCCAAAGTGAGTAGAAAAGACAAATTTCTTAATGTTGAGATTTATCCTTAATTTCGACATCGTTCAAACATCAGCCTCAATTTTTCACAATGGTATTTTACTAATCCATATACACCCAATCATCTAGGTAAACTTACGAAACTAATGGATGAAGTCCCAAATGCTTCTGCCATGATGCACAAGAACACAACAGCACATTCTTCAATCCAAAAGGCATAATCATGTAGGAAAAACTTCCCATTTAGTGGTGAAAGTTATCTTTCTTTGGTATTCCTTTGTAATCCCGACTTGGTGATACCACGATAACCCATCCGTGAAATAGTATACCTTGTGCCCGACCACTCCCTCTAGAATATATTCGGTAAAGGGGGTTGGGAAAGGATCAATGACACATATTGCATTCAGGTCCCTATAGTCTACATAGATCCTTATTCTTCCATCCTTCTTGATACTGATGGCCATTGGTCTTATCCATTCTGATTCCTCCACAACCTCAATGATACCAAATGCTATCATCTTGTCTATTTATTCCTTGAACCATATGCACAAATTCAGATTCATCAAATAAGGTCTCTTTCGGATCATACGCACACCTTCCTTCAAATTAATCTTCATCTACCCCAAGGAATGGTAGACACCTTTGAGTTAATGGTACTCGTGAGAGAATACATCCTATAACTCGCACAATAGATTAATGACCTTTGAAACTTCCTTTCTTGGAAAATAGTCCCTAATGATAGCTTCCTTAGGTTCTACCTCTATCCCAATGTTAACCTTATTTGTTTTTAAGGGCTCATGGTAGGCACGTGCTCACTCATCAATGCTATCTATGAGTTCATGCGTACCTTAAGAATGGTTAACATCCAATATTTCCATCTCCTCACCATATACTACATATACCATTTTTCCTTTTTCTTTTTCCATGCATGCATGCTCAAGTTATATTTCCTTTTATTCTTCTTCATTGAGGTGCTTCTCCAAATAAGGATCACCCAAAACTCCAGTAGCCTATCTTTTTCCATAGCACTATCTCCCATCATAAGGTGTTTGATTACTTGCAATGCCTTATCCATTGATGGTTTGGTACTCCTATATTCGAAATCTTGAATGAGATCAGCCACTAACTCCTGCCAATTACATGTTTAAAGGTGCATCTCCAAATTAATATACCATGCACACACACAAACCTGTAAGGTGGAATACAACTTATGCACCCATAAAAAGGTGGTAACACTTCTATGCTTCCCATCTAGGCATTCTCACATGCTTGGACATGAAATTAGGTGGTCTCTTTACCATGGTAGTCTTGGATGATAATGGGCATGTTACTCTTGGAGAACCTTACAAAAAATGTGACTCTTACCTTGTACCATTCTAGGAGGTTCTCTTGATTAGTAGCCCTCCAACACGCTATAGTTTTGAGTAGGTTATAAATGGGAATTACCATTATCTCATCCTCATTCTTCCACTGAGCCTCCATTTCTTGCAAGAAAATTTCAGGGTATGCTCCTTCGGAGTAACTTGGAAACTTCTTCCCTCCTAGGAAATTGATTGTGCGCACCTTCATTACCCTTGTTACATATCCTATCAATTTTTTCCCAATCAAATCATAAGTCCCATGCACCCAATTATCACATGTCATGCTAGTGGTATCACTCAAGGACTGAGCATCTTCAAACTAGATAATTCCCTCCATGGGATCAATTATCTCTAGATCTTTGATGGAGCGTACATAGATCCTATTGAGGACTTCCTTTCCTAAGAGCTCAAGATAGGAAACTTATTTCCCATATGTTAAAGGGATAGTCACCCATTCTTACTTGTTCTCAAAACTGATATACCCCTCGTTAAACCATAGGTCGACATTGTTCTTGTAACACCAATGGTGCCCAAGTAATGCTGGGAAATTATCCACCTCAGTAAGCTCCAAGACTTCAAAGTCCCTAGTGAACTTGTCCCCTTGAATAGTGATAACCGTATCCTTCAAGACTCCAATGGGAATTGCCTTTGTATTTTATGCCATATACAACACATTTGAATATGGTTGTAATGCGGGTCTTCCCATTTGATGCCAAAAATCCAAGGTAAGAACATTGACCTCTTCTCCTATGTTGATGAGGATATTTATTAGAATCCACCCATCAACAACTACATTTAATGTAATCTCCTTATCATAGTCAAGGATGTGAGGAGGAAGGTTTGCATGCAAAACCTTCCTTTCACGCTCTGCTTTGGTGTATGGTACCTTCTCCCTTAACCATTCTCCTAGCAAGGGAATAATATTCTCTTGCCTTAACATCCTACATACTTGTCATACTTCATCTAGGTCATCCTTTGGAGCCTCATCATTCTTCCTTTGCTTCAGCTTGCTTTGATTTCTCCTTTAGACATTGGATCTCCCCTTGCAAACTTTGAATCACGTCCATAGTTTATTGATACACCTCCTTCACGATGAGTATGGTCTAGATACTTTTCATGTACAAATTCCTCTCTTGAAACAAATGTCCTTTATTTTGGCATCTCCTTAGCAAGCATGGCATCTACTCGCATCGTCACCAATATAGGTTCTAATCCTGACTCACGTGCCACCCTAGGCATCCACTGTGAATTGGCCTTCTTGATGCTTACCATCCTAGTGCCTTTTTCCTTCCGGTGTTACTGGTTCATATGCTCATAAATCTTTGGACACTCTTCATACTTATGTTTCTTTCCACACCATGAGCATTGCAACAGATCAAGACACTCACACTTGTAATTTTATGTAGATCCATAGTTATAATAGGTTCCTTATAGGAATTCACTTTGTCCTCTTCCACGGTTACCAAGACCATGAAATCCTCTGTGAAAACCTCTTCCACACACTCCTCCATCTATGTGCCCTTCATAGTGATGATCATCATCCTTGGAACTACTTGCAAGACTAGTCTAGTGCACACTAAGATCAATAGCATCATGAATCTGGTCAATCAATTTGCAATCCTTGGTATCATGGGTTTTAAAGGTACAGATCTTGCAATAGCAAGAAATATTCCCGTGGATTACACACTATAGTAGAGGACACCTACTTGCATCATGATCCTTGTGGAAAATCTCATAGTCTACCGTCATGGCGCGTACTAAATTCCAAGGGTAAATATCCTTTGCAAGCCCTTCCACTTCACATTTTATACACCAAAGCCCATTATGAACCTCATGCAATGATTTTGCAAATGACTTCTCTAGCTACTTGGCCATTGCAGAAATTTGAGCCTCCGGAAAAGGGCTAGCACCAATATCAATGCTCTTAATAGCCTCATTATGCAGCGCATCTTCCAATGCCTCACACGGGTCTTTGAAAGTCTTGTGTGAGATTGCCCTTATAAATGGTGTTATCAATCCTCCAAAAAACCCATTGAGAATGTTGAGAAGGGTAAATGTCATAAGATACTTTTGAACCACATGTTTTACTCCCACACACTCTCTACCATTCCTTGTTGGATCTCCTTTAGGGCACTGATGCTCTTCTATTCAAATTCTGGGATATGGAATTTTTCTAGGAAGGCATTCTTCAATGCAGTGTAGTCTACCATAGTTTGATGGGGGTCATATTTTTGGTACCAACTATGAGTGTGTGCAACATCGTTGCAAACTGACTTGCCTTTTACTTTGAGGAAGTGATACCTTTCACGTGCCATAGTTATTCACACTTTTACACATGCTTTACAACATATTCAATACCCATGTAGTCTGGTAAGTGCAAAGACATCTCAAAGAATACTTGTGGAGGTGGTTACGTCCCTTCTCCTGATCCAAAGCCTTGGTTTCCTATGGTGTTTCCTCCTCCACTAGATCCACTAGATCTACCACATCCTATTCCTCCTAACCCACCAGATCCGCTAGGTCCACCAGGTCCTCCAGCCCCTATACCACTAGATCCACCTCATGTGGTAGGTAAATGGTCTGAAGTGGTCACACATAGTGTTCCCAATGTCCCACTGAACTACGTGCCGATGGTTTTTGATATTGTCCCACTGCCAGTTGTGTGTCCCGTGCCACTTCCAGACATGATACCCAAACCTTGTGTATTTGCACCTTGTCCAAAAATTCCTCCAAATACCAAAATGGTTTGTGCAGCCATGGATATTTTGAATGAGAAATTATATCTCTTAGGTGCAGATCAGTTACTCCCACCGATACCAACTGGATTAACAATACTTCTCCCTTGATCTGGAAAACCAAGTGCTAAGGGTTGGTCACCAGGTGGGTTTAGATGCATGCCGATGGCTCTCCTTTCTCCATGTGACGAATGTTAGGAATTAGAGAAAAAATATGTGGAAACAATTCCTCAAACCATAGTAGTAGGAAACTATATAGTAGAATTATACTTGCAGAAATATAACAACATAAATAAATAATGCACAAAATAAGACAAGACAAGATTTAACGTGGTTCACCCAATGTGGGCTACGTCCACCAAGAAATTGCTTAGATTTAATTATCAACAAGAGTAAAACAAATATCATAGTATTATCTCAGGTTATGAACTCACAATGTAAATTTCAAAGATGTTAAACTACATCTAAACCACAATCGACACCCAATTGTTTAACCTTGATCACTCTTGATCACCTATTGATCACTAAGACTCAAGACCTCTTGAACACTCAAGATATCTTCAAGATACCCTAACACCTCTATTTATAGGATTACAATCCTTTTTAAGATTTCTTAAAGCTGACCTAGAAGTTTGAAAGTCGCGACCTTTCAACTTCCCATGGTGGAAAAAACTCATCACGACATTAACAACATATTAACAAAGTGATGAAACTGCAAGGGCACATGAACATCACAAAAAGTGACTACATAATGCTCTTGAAGTATCCAAACTTAACCATTCAAACTCCAACACTTCAATACTAATTTGAGAAGACCAAAACAGGCTCCACACCCCAACAATATCCCACTTAGAGATCAAGTTTCCACTTTGAGTAAAGTTCTTAACCCTTCATTATCAACCATGAAGGCCAATCAAAGTTGAAAAAATTTTAACTTCTCCCTTATGACTACCTTGGTCATCATATCCATAGGATTCTAATTGGTATGAATCTTTTCTAGCTTCAACTTATCTTCTTCCAAAGTTTCCCTGATGAAATGATATCTTAGTTGAATGTGCTTCGTCCTAGAGTGGAAAGTGGAGTTCTTCTCCGAATGAATACCACTCGACTATCAAAGTATAGTCTCCCAACTTCATACTTATGACTTAAATCATCAAGAAACTGCTATAGCCAAATCATCTCCTTGCTTGCCTCTCTCGTGGTAGAAATATACTAAACCTCTGTGGTTGATAAAGCCACGACCTTTTGTAACCATGAAGTCCAACTCACCACTGTATCACCAACCATAAATACATAACCTTTCATGCTCCTCTTGGTGTCAAAATCTCCTACCATGTCTTAATCTACATAGCCACATAATGTAGTACTCGATCCACTTTGAAACACAATGTTGCTCCCATGTTCCCTCTCAAATACCGAAGGATCCATTTCTTCGGCTGCTAGTGCTCTCTACCTAGATCACTTATAAACCTGATCACTACTTCCACTACATGTGTAATGTCAGGCCTAGTGTATACCATAACATACATCAAGCTACCAATAGGTGATGAGTATGATACCCTAGATATCTAGATTCTATCTTCGTTAGTCTTAGGACTCTACTCCTTTTATAATTTAAAGTGACATGTCAAAGGAGTACCAACCGGTTTAGCATCCTACACACTAAACCTCTCCAAGACCTTCTTTATGTACTCTTCTTGAGATAATACTAGTTTCTTCTCCTTCTTGTTCCAAGTTATTCTCATACCAAGGATTTTTTTGCTGCCCCAAATCCTTCATAAAAGGAGTCACTTAGCTTCTTCTTGAGTACCTTTATTTCTGCATGTTCTTCCCTACAACAAACCTATCATCTACATACAGACACATAATAATATAACTACCATCAAGAAACTTCTTGATGTACACGCAATGGTCTGAGTGACACCTGGAGTAACCCTGCTCCTACATAAAACTATCAAACTTCTTGTACCACTTTGCCATGGAGCTTTTTTAGGCCATACAAGCTCTTCTTCAATTTGCACACTAACCTATCCTTCCATTTGAACTCATAACCCTATGGCTACTTTGCATGTATAATTTCTCCTCCAACTCACCATGAAGGAATGCAATATTCACATCCAACTATTCTAAGTGTAGGTTTTATACTACAACTAAACCAAGAATAGTTCTAATAGAAGTCGGTTTAACAATAGGAGAAAAAAATTTCATCAAATTCTATACCTTTCTTCTTTGTAAATACCTTAACCACCAACCGAGCCTTGTATCATTTTTTTCCTTCATCTTCCTCTTTAATTCTATACACCCACTTGTTTTGCAATGCTCTCTTACCCTCGCGTAGCTCCACAAAATCCCAAGTCTAGTTTTTCATAAGAGATCTATGCTCCTCATCCATGAACTACTCTCATTTCTTCCTGGCATCCTCCCGCATTGCTTCCTTAGATCACTCTCGGCTCTCCACGCGCCAAAAAATACATAATACAAAGATGAAGTAAATCGTTCGTTCCCTTCTTACCCTAGAAGACCTTCCCACCTTAGGAGTTTGGGGTTTCTGATGAGTAGGTACCTGAAATGGCTATGCTAGAACATGTTGTACCTAAACTGGCCCCTTGGACACCTTATTTTCTACAATTTCCTCTAACACTATGTATTCTTTCTTTGATTCCTCATTCTGTTCCTACAACTGATCTTTATACGTGACAATTTCATTAAAGACAATATCTTTAGATCGAAATATTTTCTTTTCTTTAAGCATCCAAACACAAAAACCAAAATCATCTTCACCATATCCAAAAAAGGTGCATTTCTCAGAATTAGCCTCTAACTTGGTCCTATCATATTTATCAATGTGGAAAAATACCTCACATCCAAATACTCTAAGAAATGAGTAATCAATTTTCTTACCAAATCAATCCTCCTCAGGTATACCTCCATCCAAAGCCATAGAGGGTCCTCTGTTAATCAGATAAATAACTGTGCTTACCATTTCCACCCAAAACATGAGTGGAAGCCCCGCATGTAACCTCATGCACCTAGCATGTTCCATGATTGTCCTATTCATTCTCTCTGACACTCCATTTTCTTGTGGAGTATTTGGAACCATTCTTTGCTGTCGATCCCATTTACTAAACAAGTAATCAAGAAATTCATTGCTGCAATACTCCCCTCCATTATCCAACCTAAGACATTTCAACTTGATACATGTTTCATTCTCCACTAAGGCTTTCCATATTTTGAAGGTTTCAAACACATCATATTTATTTATAATGTAATATACCCAAAATTTTCTAGTTGCATCATCAATGAAAGTGACATAATAACATGAACTGCCAATAGAGTTCACCTTAGCTAGACCCCATACATCTTTATGCACTAACTTCAACTTACCCTCCTTCTGGTAGGTCCAACCTTGAGGAATATCACCCGCTTCTATTTTCCATAAACACGCTTCTCACGGAATTCTAAATCTAACTCCTTTAATATGGGCAACCTATCCTTTATAATCTGAATGCCCTTATGACTCATATGACCAAGTCTCTGGTGCCACAAAGTTGTATTTCCATCTGCAACAACTAAATTACAATAATCAACAAAGACTGGTTAAATACAAAGTACCAGTTTTCTTACCTCTTGTAACCACAAGAGATCCCTTAGTAACCTTCCAATAATCCATTGTAAAACTAACCATACAACCATCACTACCCAGTTGACCGCGATATCAAGTTTCACCTCAACTTAGGCACATGCCCGACATCCTTAAGTAGTCATGTGTTCCCATTCTACATTTTTACCCGAACACAACTTTTCCCTAATATGCTACATGGTTCATCATCACCAAGATATACAGGTCCAAAATCACCTTGAACAAAATCAGTAAAGTAATGTCTATGTGAGGTAGCATGGAAAGAAGCCCCTTAGGCTAACACCCAAGACTCGACAATATTATCTAAAGAAATAATTAAGGCATCTTGAAAAACATCACCTGCTACCACATTTACCTCTTTAGTTTCCTCCTTATTGTTCTTCTTATCTCAAATATCCCAAAAATATTTCTTAGCATGACCAACCTTCCCACAATGCCAACATTCTAACTTACTCTTTGACTTTGACCTTACGTTATCATTCGACTTCCCATGGTTACTTTTCCCTCTGCTCTCCATTGTCAAAGTGTTTCTAGAAGTAGAAGAATCTCTGGTGCCCTTCCTTCACATTTCCTTGCTTAGGATCACACTTATTACATCCTCAAACTTCAGCTTTGAATGATTAGAGACTGAATTACTTACAACCATAACCAAGCTATCCCAACTATCTGCAAGGAGCACAAAATCAAAAATCCGTGAACTCATCATCAAAGTCAATTTTTACCGAGTTTAACATACTCACAACCATATTAAATTCATTTAAATGATAAGAAAAAAACCATTCTCGAGACATCTTCATATTAAATAACTTTTTCATCAAAAATATTTTATTAGAGGCGAGGGTTTTTCATATAACTTCCCAAAGCACTCATGAGACCTTGATTGTCTTCTCCGTGATATGTTGAAAGAAACCGAAGAAGCAAGGAATAAATGAATTTCCCAGAGTACCTTTCTATAAAAAAACTCCCAATCGTCATCCGACATGGCTATAGGTTTCTTTGATTTTCCAGACAAAGGAACATGGAGATCCTTCGATATAAGTAATCCTCCATTTGCATCTTCCACAAACCAGAGTTCTGCCCATTGAACTTCTCAACCCTTGATCTACCCTCATCTGCCATAGCTCCCACTAAAGCTAAACTTTCCCTGTGATTTACCACTTCAGAAAAAAAACTACCAAATCTCGATACCAAATTGTTAGGAATTAGAGAAAAAATTGTGAAACAATTCCTCAAACCATGATAGTAGGAAACTATATAGTATAATTATACTTGCAGAAATATAACAACATAAATAAATAATGCACAAAAGAAGACAAGATGAGATTTAAAGTGGTTTACCAAATGTGGGCTACGTCCACCAAGAAATTGCTCGATTTTATTATCAACAAGAGTAAAACAACTTTCACAGTCTTCTCTCGCTTATGAACTCACAACAGAATTCGAAAGATGCTAAACAACATCTAAACCAGAATTGACACCTAATTACTTAACCCGATAAATCTTGATCACTAAGACTCAAGACCTCTTGAACACTCAAGATATCTTCAAGATACCCTAACACCTCTATTTATAGGATTACAATCCTTTTAAGAATTCCTAAAGCTGACCCTAGAAGTTTGAAAGTCACGACCTTTCAACTTCCCATGGCTGGAAAAAGCTGTTCCGATGTTAACAACCAATTAACAACATATTAAGATCGATGAAACTGTAAGGGTACATCAACGTCACAACATATAACTACATAATTCTCCCGAAGTCTCCAAAATTAACCATTCAAATCAGTAACACTTTAATATTGATTTGAGAAGACCAAAATAGGCTCCACACCCCAAAAATGAACTCTCATCAAAAGATGAAGGTGATTCTCTCTCGCGCTTACCAAGATGGGGTAGCATAGATCGCTTTCAAGTTCCACGTCCTCTGCATGAACGCTCAATTCATTCCCCTAATGTCTACCTCCATAGATCCATCACACTTGTAACCTCACATTGTCTAGTCATCTCCCTTTCATGAGCTTTGCTATACTTGATTCGTCTCTCCTCCCTTTCCTTTTTAGCCATAATGTCCAACATCTTCCTCCACCCTAGCTTCCTCACCCAAAGTGCTCAGAGATTATTTAAATGGCCATGGGAAATGCCTCTAAACTTAGGGTAATGACCAATATCTTCATAGACAAAGGAATAACATGTAAAAATGATCCTCTAGGCTCCCTTAGAAACTTGAACTCAACAAATTTTGGGCAAGAATACGTAGAAATGGTGTATTCTAGAGTATAACTAGTCAACACTCCTTTCCACCAGTGATCAACGACACACGTCCAAGTGAAATCTACATCATGTAGCCTTTGGTAATCATCTTGGGTCCATACACGCGACTGTAATAAGAACTCAATCTGGATGCATATGCTTTGAAAGCCATTCATATAGTTCTACTAGAAAATAATAATAGAATTTCTTGTATAACTCATGGTACAAGTTCTCTTCTACCCATCTACGTAGATTGAACTTAGGTCAAGTGCTGAATATTTGAGAAAAATCATCTTCCGTGCTATTGAATCGTGATTCAACACTTTCGAAGGTCAGACATTTGGTCATCATGTATCATAGGGACCTGTTGATGCAAAATCACAGCACCCCTGGATGCAGATCAGGCTTCTAGGTTGATCACTCAGGCATCCAGTGTGATTGCACAACATTGAATCCTTTCTCCAGGTGTGGGACCTGTAAAATGAGAAAGGAATCTCCAGAGAAGGCTGGTTCCTATTCCTCTGTTCAGATGCACACGAAATATGCAGAGGGTTTTCTCAAAACCTAATCTAATCTGCCAAGGAGACAAGGTAAGAAGATGCATAAAATAAATCTAAGCTAATAGAGGTGATGCACCGAGGAATGAAGAACACCTATTTTGCCAGTGAACACAGACCATTCAAATGTGATATAAGATCATGCACAGATAACAAAACTTATAGTGAAAGACCAGGAGGATGCAAAATGAACACAGAGAGGGTTGAGAATCATCCACAGACATGTATTACTTGCTCCAAAGATTGATACAATACACTATAGAATGCCAAGAGGCAGAGTCATATTACAGTTTCAAATGAGAGGTTCGAACTCCACAAATTCGCCTGATAGGAGAAGAAGGGAGGAGCAAAACAGAAAATGTTCGACCTTTGAAAAGAAGCTCCTCTTTACAATATATAGAAAGAATGAGAGAGGAAAGAGAGAGGGGAAAGCCAAATCTACTCCAACCACCTCCAGGTTGCATTCAGTTCATCTCATTATGACAGAAGCGGTGGATCCTGGCAAAATGGTGGGCTGTCCAACAGAAGCGGCGAACTGTCTGCTGCATTAAAGTTGTTTGTTGAAGCATTACTTCTGCTTGTTATTTCGTGCCAGAGGTGTTTCTTGATTTTATCTCTCCAAACTGAACCAAAATGCAAGATTGACCCCGGAATCGTGTAGAGAATTTTACCAGCTTTCCATTGATATAAAGAACGTGCCAATCCGAGCTCTGGATCGAAAGTTATGGCGATCTGAAGATTTAGGGCACAAAACAGTGAAAACGGATTTTTAAATTTCTTCCCGCGCTCTGCCACCTGGATGACACATGGTAGGTTCTGATTCACTGAACAACTCTCTCTCCTCCACCTCTCGGCGGGCTCTCTTTTGAAATTTCCTTGTGGGCCCTAGCTGGGACATGTGGCACTATCCCATTGGTTCGGGCTGATCCTTCAAAACTCGCCCTTTGACTTTTTGACCATTTCCTTTGTGACACGTGTCATGATTTGGTTGGTTCTCGGCCCTTTCGGCTCCTTTGCGTCCACCACATCCATTTGTCCCGGATGTCCCAAAGTCTTTGCTTGGGATAAAATCTTACGGTTCGCCCGATTCGGCCGATTAAAGCCCATTTGTCCCACTTGTCCCCGTGCTTTCATGGGATAAATTCTTCCGGTTCACCCGATTCGGCCGATTCACGTCCTCGCAGCATCCGGATGTCCCATTTTCCTCTGGAATGTTTGTTCTCATTTCGGTTGAACCGGCCGGTTCGTGTACTTCGCGTACTTGTGTCCCGTTTGTCCCGGATGAAGACTTGGGAAAATTTTTCCTTCTTTCGGCCGATTCGGGCATTTCACGTCCCGCGCGTACCTGTGGCCCAGATGTCCCTTTGCTTCACAAAGCCGCCGGAGGCTTTTCAGCCAATCCGCGCCTAGATGTCCTAAATGTCCCAACTACTCCTAGGACTAGGACTTAACCATTTTTTGTGATTTTTCTTGTTTCAATCTACTTGCACAGGCTGAATCAAAACTCTTATGCATGTTATCAAAATTTACCCTGGGGTGAAATTTTGACAACAGTTTTGACGACTCAGCGGGGTCACCTGCCTGCTAGGTAGAAGATCAGTGGCCTTTTAGTGATCCATTGGGCATGGAGTTATAAGCAATAACCTGAAACGAGCCTGATACTGCAACTTCTTCTCCAGCAACACTCTGAACTGTAGAAAACAACCTGAGAGCAGCAAAACCTGTGCCAAAGCACTTAGGAAAACTGAAACCTAACTACAACAGGACAATGTGCATACGCACTTGGAGGAATGAAAATCTAAACTAATATTTACAAGGGCAAACCTTTTCTTTTTTAGTAGCAATGTTTAAGATAGATTCCGTTAACCGGAATCGGAAGTTCCTCTCCATCCAATGCAGACAATTGGAAGGCATTACTATTTTTGCATCCCGTGACCATGTAGGGACCACTCCAGATGGCATCAAATTTGGAATGCCTTCCTAGTTTTGCCCGATCTACATCCCATTTCAGAACTAGGTCCCCTTCCTGGAAGGTCCTTGCTCTTGCTCTCTTATCAAACCATCTTTTTACTAAGGCCTGATCCTTTTCAATCGTCTGAACTGCATGTTCTCTGATTTCTTCTAATTCCATCAATTCTGCATACCTGACCTCCATTGGTTCGAACTCAGATAACTCAAACTGCTTCATGAGCTCCAAGGCTGGCAATTCTAATGATATAGGCAATATTGCCTCCTTCCCATAGACCAACTTGTAGGGAGAATTACCTATAGACCTCTTTGGTGTTATCCTCACACCCATAACGGTGATTTTAGTCTTGTATGCCATGTTCTTTGATTTTCATCCAGAGTCCTTCTGATGATTTTTAGCAAATTCTTGTTTGTGGACTCTGCCTGTCCATTACCCTGCGGGTAATAATTTGAAGAGGTGCTCAAATAGATTCCATTCTTGACAGTTTATTCTGTAATTTTTGAACCTATGAATGCTAATGCATTATCTGATATGATGGTGGCCGGCACACCGAACCTGGTTGCTATTCCTTCATAAAATTCTAGTATGTTAGACTCACTTGCCTCTTGGTGAAATAGTCTGTCACTGTAAGAATCCACTTGTGGCCTTGACTCGAATTGGGATTGATGACTCCAATGAAGTCCAATCCCCATTGCATGAATGGATGATCTACTGAAATTGGATGAAGGGGCAAGGCTTTGCTAACCTTCCTTTCCCTGTGAAGAATGCACATTTCTTGCATTTCTTAACCCATGAGTAGCAATCATTGAATATAGTAGGCCAATAGTAACCAGCTTTCATGATTTTGAGAGCTGTTACTCGTGGGGTGAAATGGCCTCCTGCCTCCCCGTCATGGAACTCGTGTAAGATCCTCTCAACCTGACCTGTCCCAATGCATCTTAATAGAACACCGTTGATGTCTTTTTTAAACAAAACACCATCAACAAGCACATATGGAACTGCTTGTAATCTGAAGTACCTTCTTTTTGCTTTGCTCATTTCTGGAGGGCACATGCCCATCTGTAGGAAATGTATCATATTCTGAGTCCAACAGGGAGTGGACACATCATCATTTTCCTATTTTTGATCATCTTGTAATAGCAGGACAGCGTCTTCTTCATCTTCTGGGTTGTCTGGTTGTTTGGAAGTGAGCTGCTCACACAAACCTTTGCCTCTTACCAGCTTGGTGATCTTGATCTCAATGTCATACTCCATGACACGGGTGATCCATCCTGCCCTTTTCTCATTCAAATCCTTGTTGAGGAGGAAGTCCTTAACCCCAGCATGTGAGACTAGCAACTGGACCTTGTTGTTTGAGACTAAATGCTTGAATTTCTTCAAGCTTCTGATTACTGCAAGCACATGCTTTTCAATAAAAGAGTACCTCACTTCGCAGTCATCTAGGCTCTGGCTGAAGAAGGCAATTGGTTGTTCATCATTATCTTTGTTCTGCTGTACCAGAATGGCAGAAATAGTGTCATCACCTCCAAATGCATAGAGGATGAAATCCTTGGAAAAGTCTGGGTTGATGAGAGTGGGTGCTTGGGAGATGGCTTCTTTGATTGCTTCAAAACTCTCCTTGCCTTCTGCCATCCACTTGAAAGCCATGCTTTTCCTTAACATTTTGGTGATGGGCTTGACAAGGGCTGCAAAATTTGGGACAAACCTCCGAACAAATTTTATCCTTCCTAGGAAACTCTGAAGGGCTTTCTTGTGGCTTGGCAATGGTAGTGCTCTTATGGCTTCAACCCTCTCTGGATCAATTGCTAATCCTTCCTTGGAGACAATATGGCCAAGGAGCTTCCCTTCATGTGCAAGAAAGATGCACTTCTTAGGATTCAAAGACACTCCAAACTTTCTACACCTCTGAAACACTTGCCTGAGGTGAAAGAAATGGTCTGCTGCATTCTTTGAGAAGACAGTAATATCATCTAGGTATATCAACACTATCTTGTTGATCAAGCCTTTGAATGCCATATCCATAGCTCGCTGGAATGTTGCTCTGGCGTTTGACAGTCCAAATGGCATCTTCTTGTAAGCATATGTGCCCCATTTGGTTGTGAAGGCTGTCTTGAACTGGTCTTCCTCCTTCACCATAATCTGATTGAAGCCTGAGTAACCATCAAGTAGTGAAAACCTTTCTGAACCAGCTACGACCTGCAATATTTTCTCCATGGAAGGGAGTGGATAATGGTCCTTGAGAGAGGCTCTATTCAAATCTCTGAAGTCAACACATAGCCTGATCTCTCCACTCTTCTTCTGACTGGAACTAAGTTGGCAACCCAACTAGAATGCTTGATTGGGAATATGATTCTTGATTCAATCAGCTTGTCCAATTCTTTCCTCATGAGAGGCTCCATGTGTGGATTGAATGGTCTTTGTTTCTACCTGACAGCTTAGTATTTGGATCCAATTCGATGGTATGCTAAGCTAAGTTGGGATTGAAACCTTTCAAGTCTTCATAGCTCCAAGCAAACACGTCAGGGAACTCTTGACATAGCTGTATGAACTCACATCTTTCTTGCTCAGTTGTCATCTTTCCAATTTGTAATGGCTTGTTCTCTTCTACCAAGATGGATACAGAATCTTCTCTCTTAACCTGAATGTTTGCTTTCTCCTTTCTAAACTGATCATTGGGGTTAAAAATGGACTCCAAAGTGATAAGTCCTTGGGCGCTTTGTCAGTTCTCAGCTGTATCACTTGGTCACCATATTGCTGTTCCAACTTTTCTTGATTCTTAGCTGAGAACTCAGCTTCTTCTTGCAAGAAATGGATGATTTGTTGGTCATTCTCAAATACTTGCCAACTGACATCGTTATCCAGCACCGAAGGCCTGACAATCACGTGGATGTTTGGCTGTACCTTGTCTTGTTGAATGTTTTCTACAATGTCAAAGGCTGCCCCTACTGCTGCAAGCCTGTCAGCAGCTTGATTCTCTTTCCTAGGAATGGCTTTAATGCCGAAACCCTCAAAATCTTCCATGAGGTCCCACACCCTGTTCTTGTAGCACCTGAGTAGATCATTTTTGGCCGCATGTTGTCCCTTGACCTGATTTACAATCAGTTCATTGTCCCCAAAAACTTGCAAGTTCTTTATTTTTTTTTTGATTGCCCAATGCATCCCTTGCACCAAGGCTTCATATTCAGCAGTGTTATTGGAGCATGCAAATTGAAATCTAAAAGCTGAATAGTACTTTACTCCTTGAGGTGAAACAAGCACGGCTCCACCTCCTGCACCTTGTCTACTCCTTGATCCATCAAAAAATAGCTTCCATACCTCATTGTCATCCTTGTGGTTTGGCTTAGTGATGCTAGGAATAGGTTGACTTTCTTCGTGTATACAATAGACTCCTAGCTCAGATTCTTCTATTCCTTGATAAGGATCAAAAGCATGCACCTTGCTTGCCCATTCATCAAGAGTTAGATCTGGGATGTTTCCAACTTTAGTGTCAGTTTCATCAGTGCTTGGGTGATCTTCTTGATCAAATGCTGAGCAATTGGCATTAATCTGACTTGGAGTATAGGGCTCAATGTGGAAGTTTGCAATAGGTTCTGACCTAATTGTAGCCTTAGTTCCATACCTCATTCTGAATAGCATGTGTGACCAATCAGCGGACAAATATCCCCCAATCTTGGCAGTGAAGTCCCTTGACAAACATAGGGCAAAGAGTGGTGGAAGGTCTATGACTGACACATCTTGTAAGACAACAACATTTGGACATGCATGCAAGGTAAGACTCAAATTTCTAATCACTCCAACTGTTGCTATTGCTGTCCCATCCAGCTGCACTACTCCCTTAGATGTTATTTCATACTGAAGCCCTAGCTGATCAGCTATTTGTTTGGGCATGACAGAGCTACTTGCTCCAGAATCAATCATGCAATTATGCACTAGCTGATTTCCAATGATTAATGAAACATAGAAAGGAGGGGGTTTCAACATCTTACCTTGTTGTCCTCCATGATTTCCCTCAGATTGGGCAGCATTTGTAAGCACTTTGTCTTGTATCTGCTGATTCGAAGTTGGCCAGTCCTTCATGGCAGCTTGCAGCAGATCTCTTTGGCCTGGGATAGCTAGGGATTCCCACATAGATATATTGACGTTTGTTTTCTTCATCTGATCAATGATACTGAATGGTGATGAAGGATCTCTCTGCTGCCCCTTGGTTTGCACATTTACTCCTTGTATGTGGGCAGCAACAGCTGGCATTTGAGTTGGCCTAGGGGCTGTTCTTGGCTGTCCTTGTGCATTTGAAGCGGGACTTTGCTTGCCAATCATTTGTGGAGCCATGGAAGGTTGTGGATTGGCTGGGGCTAATGGCTGTTCTTCACCCAAATTTCTCCTTTTTGACCTTGTGTTTGCTGCAACACCTTGAGAAACTGCCTGGTTCATGCCACAAAAATCCTCTGCTTGCCAATTTACCAATGTGGTGTCATTTGGGGCTGATTGCTGTTTGAATGTTTCTTGTTGTTGGCTGTTTTCTTGACTGTTCTCACCCTCCACACCAGTAGTTGTTACCATTAAAGCTTGAGTCAAAGCACCATTGAAGCACATGGATTGATTATGAGGCTCATTACATGGAAAACACCAATCATACTCCTGGGCAATGTTGTTTTGTGCTGGTACTAATGCCCTAGAGGCAGATATGGCATTTGGATTATAGGGCTGGAATGGTCTATTGACAGGAGGCCTTGTTTGATTCATATTTGCAGCTGGATTAGGTGGCCTTTGAGGCTGATATGGCTGCCTATTAGGTTGAGCTTGAGGCTGATATGAAGGTCTAAAACCTTGAGCTTGCTGTCTTTTGAGAGTGACCAGCTCATTGCCTAGATTTTGCAATTGCTTCATGACCTCTTGAAGCTCATTTGGGGCACTTGGAGATGAAGTGGAAGCTTCATTTGAACTCTGATTTCTAGGAGTGGGAATAGGAGCTAAGACAGGTGCTTGACTAGCACTTGGGCTCTCTAAACTTGGATATAATGGCATTGGAGGCCTAGGAGCCAATTTACCAGCTTGGATAAGACAGTTTTCGGCTCTAATGGCAATGCTATAAGCAGCAGGTAAGGTTGTGCCTCCCATAGATTGAATTAACATAGAAATATCAGAATTCAAAGCTTTAAGATAGTATAGAAAAGCACCTTCTGCTGTTGGCCTGACTGCCACTGGAATCCTATCCCAAGACCTTTGAAATCTGAAGTTGAAATCAGTCAGCTGCTCGTTGGGGGCTCTCTTGATAGTTGTCAATTGTTCTAGTAGAGACAAATTGTCTCCCTTTTCTCCAAACTGCTCATGAAGTGCAATACACAGCTGATTCCAGTTTGTGATAGAACCAGCTGTAAGGCTCCTGAACCATTGCAATGCCTTCCCTTTGAATGATGATGCCAAGATTTTGACCACATCCATTTCATTTATCTCATGGATTGCACAGATGTTAGCAATGTCTTTTACATGATCACCAGGAGTGGTATGATTTTCTCCAGTGAAAAATGGAATGTTCTTCAATGCTGCAATTGGAACTGGATTCTGTGCATTGAGGGCGAGTGGGCTGCTGCCAGTGAAATTGACAAAGGGATTTAGTGGTTGCGCCATTCTGATTGGTCGAAGGACTCTTGAATACTGAATGAAAGGCCGAGTAGGTGGAGGAGTTGAGAGAGTTCTGTTTGGTGGAGATGGAGACCTTTGAATCCTTCTTCCTCTTTTCCTTCTTCTTGGAGATAATTGCAGGTATTCAAACAACACTTCTTCTTCTCCAACTCTTGACCTTGTGATTCTTCTCATAAGCTTTTAGGCCTATACTGCTGAAACCAGTTGATATTCTTCTTGGAGTCACCAGATATGCGAATAATAGTTCTTTTCAAGCAAGAAAATTGTAGCAGATGCATATCAACTGTCTTCTGCTATAATAAAAATGAGACCTCTAGGTCCCACCGGTGTGCCAAAACTATTGATACAAAATCACAAAGCACCCCTAGATGCAGATCAGGCTTCTAGGTTGATCACTCAGGCATCCAGTGTGATTGCACAACATTGAATCCTTTCTCCAGGCGTGGGACCTGTAAAATGAGAAAGGAATCTCTAGAGAAGGATGGTTCCTATTCCTCTGTTCAGATGCACACGAAATATGCAGAGGGTTTTCTCAAAACCTAATCTAATCTACCCAAGGAGACAAGGTAAGAAGATGCATAAAATAAATCTAAGCTAATAGAGGTGATGCACCGAGGAATGAAGAACACCTATTTTGCCAGTGAACACAGACCATTCAAATGTGATATAAGATCATGCACAGATAACAAAACTTATAGTGAAAGACCAGGAGGATGCAAAATGAACACAGAGAGGGTTGAGAATCATCCACAGACATGTATTACTTGCTCCAAAGATTGATACAATACACTGTAGAATGCCAAGAGGCAGAGTCATATTACAGTTTCAAATGAGAGGTTCGAACTCCACAAATTCGCCTGATAGGAGAAGAAGGGAGGAGCAAAAAGCAAAAATGTTCGACCTTTGAAAAGAAGCTCCTCTTTACAATATATAGAAAGAATGAGAGAGGAAAGAGAGAGGGGGAAGCCAAATCTACTCCAACCACCTCCAGGTTGCATTCAGTTCATCTCATTATGACAGAAGCGGTGGATCCTGGCAAAATGGCGGGCTGTCCAACAGAAGCGGCGAACTGTCTGCTGCATTAAAGTTGTTTGTTGAAGCATTACTTCTGCTTGTTATTTCGTGCCAGAGGTGTTTCTTGATTTTCTCTCTCCAAACTGAACCAAAATGCAAGATTGACCCCGGAATCGTGTAGAGAATTTTACCAGCTTTCCATTGATATAAAGAACGTGCCAATCCGAGCTCTGGATCGAAAGTTATGGCGATCTGAAGATTTAGGGCACAAAACAGTGAAAACAGATTTTTAAATTTCTTCCCGCGCTCTGCCACCTGGATGACACGTGGCAGGTTCTGATTCGCTGAGCAACTCTCTCTCCTCCACCTCTCGGCGGGCTCTCTTTTGAAATTTCCTTGTGGGCCCTAGCTGGGACACGTGGCACTATCCCATTGGTTCGGGCTGATCCTTCAAAACTCGCCCTTTGACTTTTTGACCATTTCCTTTGTGACACGTGTCATGATTTGGTTGGTTCTCGGCCCTTTCGGCTCCTTCACGTCCACCGCGTCCATTTGTCCCGAGATGTCCCAGTGCTGCTTGGGACAAAATCCTCCGGTTCGCCCGATTCGGCCGGTTCGCGTCCATTTGTCCCACTTGTCCCTGTGCTTTGCGGGACAAATTCTTCCGGTTCACCCGATTCGGCCGATTCGCGTCCTCGCGGCCCAGATGTCCCATTTGCCTCCGGACTGTTTGTTCTCATTTCGGCCGAACCGGCCGGTTCGCGTACTTCGCGTACTTGTGTCCCGTTTGTCCCGGATGAAGACTTGGGCAAATTTTTCCTTCTTTCGGCCGATTCGGGCATTTCACGTCCCACGCGTACCTGTGGCCTAGATGTCCCTTTGCTTCACGGGCCACCTGGAGGCTTTTCGGCCGATCCGTGCCTAGATGTCCCAAATGTCCCGACTGCTCCTAGGACTAGGACTTAGCCATTTTTCGTGATTTTTCCTGTTTCAATCTACTTGCCTGGAACTGCAAAACTCTGATGCATGTTATCGAAATTTACCCTAGGGGGGTGAAATTTTGACAACATGACCAAGATGTATGAAATTTCTCACAACTTTGAAAAGAGGCCCCGATAACAAATCCAAGATGTATTCATTTTTATACCCTTAGAACAATAGTCTAATCCCATGCGCGCCATCCTATCACCTAGAGGGAATTGGGTGCTCACTCAAGGCACGTGTGGGCACCGAGCCCCTCCTTTATGTGAGTTATGTAAGAATATATCATCTATGATAGATAATTAAGTGTGAAAGAATGGGAAAGAACTATGCATTCATTCTGAGAAATTAGAATGATTTTTATACCAATGCGTTCATTCCGTTAGCAAAAGAGAAATATCAAACAACATATATAATCGATTCATAACACAAAGGAAATGTACAAGTCTTATGCTTGTGAACACATAAATGCTTTAAAAAAACCTTATATTCATGTTAACATGTTCAACAATCACATTACATTCACTTTGAGGCCATAATAGACTAATATAATAATGCAAAGCAAGGTCATGCATCGAAACTAAGCTACGTCCTTTATATTAGAAAGATAACCACAAACCCATCCCTCTAAATATGCCATTACTCCTATGTTTCCTCTTATCCAAACCCATATAATCCTCTATTATATTTTTGAAGAGATTTGCCTCTCTTCCCCCACCTTTGCTACTCTACCACACATACCTTCTATTACCCGCACATCTCTCTCTCTCTATATATATATATATTTGCCTTCACCTCCATGCCTTCTGAGGTAATAGATCAGTTGCCAAGTGTCCAAGTGGTCCTCTAATGGAGCATGCCTCATTTGATCTGAGCTCTCCACTCTCTGCAATGATGTATTTCTGGATCCTTCCATCGCATGCACATAATATTCCATTCTTGATCCTACAAATATCAAGTTGGCACCTTATCCACTTCACATGCTAGACATGCCACACTCTCCTTGTGTGCTTCCTAGAACTCTAAATTTGGCTAAGTCCCCAAAATCCATCTTGTCTTATGCATGTGTGCCATGTGTTTTGATAAACCCTACTAGAACCCTACTCTGTGCACCTTCTACATGTGTACCCTTCTTCAATTAGGTCTCGTGCATCCATGTGCCTTCTTGTACTTAGCCAAATATTCTAGGGCCCAACAATTACAAGTGTCATTCCTCTACTTAAAAATGAAACTTATGGTGGCCTCCACTCTTGTGTGATTTTTCTCTTACTATAAGGTGAGTGGTCAATTATTTCACATCACACAAACACACCTTACTATAACCAACATACTATTTATAAAGTGCCACAAACAAGGGGTTATCATTATTCTTGGGTATTATAATTACATGTAGATGCATTATCTCATTGAGTCGACATCTTACAACCTTGTGTGTATTCTCTCACCCTTGTTTTCTTGCATTCTAGATGCACTTTTTCTGATTTTAACATCCATTTGAGTTTGTTTATCCTTATGACTCTTCTGTCTTCTTTTTTTATTTTCATGAATGCACCATTGATGATGTTTTTCTAAACTCAAGCTTCACAAGATTGCTTCTCAACATCTTCCTCTTCTTCTTGGTAGAGAGAACTATACATCATGGCATGCTTGTATGGAACATTACCTTACTCATGAAGGCCTTTATCCCTTTTTATATGGGAAAGTTCCTGCACCCAATGATCCTTATCGTCTTGAAGACTGAATCGACAAGTTTGATCATGTTCTTTGTTTCTTGTTGATGTATGTTTCCAGGCCTCTCCACCATCATGTGGCACACATGGAGTCTGCATTTACATTGTTTAGAGCATTATTCAACATTTATTTGGAGACCCTTCATATATTTTCATTGTTGCTACTTCTTCTACTACAATTTTTTCCTCTCCTTCTTAATGCGATGATAGTTTTGCTGACATGCATTTACTCATTTCTATTCCTGATGATGAGGTTTATTATTATAGTTATGATGATGGGAGTAATAATGAGGAACTCTCTCCTCCTTCTCCCAGCCACCTTTCGATAATGTTGAACTTTAGACATCAAGAAGTTTTTTCCTAGCCTCATAATTCCATTTTATCTCGCATCTTTTCCACTACCAATGTGTGAGGATTCTTCCACTCTTCCTCCTTCATGTGATGATGATTCATACCCATTATACATTACTCTTCTATTTTTTGAGAAACCCTTTTAGGACGATTATTTTTCAGACCTTTATTATCTTTTCATAGTGCCTACTTGTGTTGCAATATAAGGAGTTTCTCTTCCTTCTATAGGTATTTCGGAGGATTCCCTTATAACCTTTGTTATGAGTGCCCCTTATAGTATTTCCACCAATTCCACTATTTCAGAGACCATCATTGATCCACCTCCTCTTGTAGATCCTCTTTCTACTATTTCGGGGTTGTTTTTCCTTCACTTCACTTGGTCATCCTTTCAGTGTATGTTCGCTTCTTACACTCGACAATTTTACTTTCGTGGCATTACCTTCAGTTGTTTTGCATGTATTTTCTAGACATATGTCACACATTAGAGGACCAGATTTATATTTCTTTGTACTTATGCGTCCATTTTCCTTCAATTGGAAAAACTTCTATTACTCCATTTATGTTCTTCCTAATGGCATAAACATTATTCAATGTGGATGTACCTTCTTCGGTTTATAGGTGGAATACAACATCATCAAAAATCTTCTTGTATACTTCATAAAGTTACAAATTTTAAATTTTTTCAGGATTATTTACCAAACCCTTCCCGAGGTTAAGTATTCTTACTTGTGTTGTCATCTTGGGTGAGTTCCACTACACCTTCACATATTCTTTCATTTCTCTTATCTCCATCCTCTCTTTTTTATTCTCCTTCTAAAAAGATTACAATTTATACATGGGTACCTCATCAAGCCTTTAGTTTTCAGGACCCATTTGATGCATATTTATTAGGTTATTTAGGGAGTCTTATATCTCTTATAAGTGGATGTTTTTATCACTTGTTTTTCCTCCATTACTTGAGATCCTTGTTGTATGTGGGTACCTCATCAGGCATAGTTGCTGGGACCCATTTATCATTTTTAACTTACCCGCCTCATCCTAAGTTATGATGAAGGGGGTGTTGGTGTGGGGTACATTCCTTGTCATGTCGAGGAATTTTCCACATCACTTGGAAAGTAATATCACTTAGGTGAGATCATATGTATTATATATCATAGGATGTATGATAGATTCCGTCATAGATTCCGTCATACGCGTCAGTGTATGTCAGTGCATCATACATGAGTTATTTTCCATTTCTATAACATAACTTCTCTTTTCCCTTATGGAGGTATGATTTTTATTACATTGGTAGCTATACAACACTCTTGTTTGTATCCTTTTTTGATCTATGAGAATGAGGATACCCTTTTCTTTTACATGTAAATTTCATGGTTGAATGCTTGTTTACTAAATGGAAAATTTTCATGCTATCGTTTGAGTACAACTTAGTTGATGTGTACAAAATCCCTCTAGATCCTCATTCTCACATTCTCTCACATGATGCACATTTTTATATCATTGACCATGTTAAGAAATCCAAAGTGAAAATTTTAGAATCTAAATATTTGCAAACTCATCTAAAGTTGTATGAAAAACTAGTCTTTCTTTGAAAATAGTCAATTTGTATCTATTTTGCATCTCGTATACTTCCAAAGGAATACTACCTAACCCTCCTAAACCTCTATATAAAAATATACTTAATGTTAGTCCATCCACCTTAGGTAAGTTATAACCTTTCTACCTTTCCTTTCTCGTTAATGGTCACAAGATGAATAATAGTATAATTGATTTTGGTGCCTCGGATAATGTCATGCCCACCAAGGTTGCACATTATCTTGGTCTTACCGTAAATCTCACATATGGTCACTTTGTTATTCTAATTCTTCGTTGGGAAAAACACTTTTTCAAAATCAACTTAAGTCATCTCTTTTCCACTTTTGTAAAAGTACTTTTCTTAAAATAAGGAAAGGTATCTTATTCTATAAAAAAGGTGAACAATCATTTAGGAATATGAAGAGTCACATGATGAAATCTATTTAAGGGCGATCTCACTTCATTATAATGGATCTGTTTTTTCTCTTGTTTACCAAATTATTTTTGTATTTTTCCTCTCTACTATTTCCTCCATTTTCTCAACTTCATACTTATCCAAATGTACTATAATATGTTTTTTTATTAAAGGAAAATATTTTTGAAGGGATTATACCCTGATACAAAAGGACCAAAAACTAGATATACATGAGTAAGAATCCAAAAAGGATCGAGATAAAAATAAATCATTAAGCCAAACAAAGAGCCAAAAAAGGAACTACTAAGAAGAAGCAAACTAGGAATAAAACTGCTAAGAAACATTAATTAATCAACAAACTATCAACAACAAAACAACATCTTGTTCGCAACCAGACTACAATGAAGAAGTTATTTCTTAGAAGCCTTGTATATTCTTGATTGAATAGTTTGAAGTGAGGTAAATAACGCTAGAGTGGTGATATGCATGGGGTCATTTGCATCCAAATGAGAGATGATCTACTTCCTTTCATATTTAGTGTCCCGATTCTCAACTAAATTCCACTAATCATAGTTATGCCTCTAACATGATGTTCAAGAAAATCACTTATAGCCCTGAAAATTGCAATGTTATGGTCATGTTGATCCTTAGATTTCCCAAGTCTATTGTCTAAGGAATTTAGTTTCTTATAAATTTAATTTATCTGATCAACCCCAATATCAATATCCTCATTTAATTTCCTTTTACCCTTTTGATTTGTAGCTAATACATTTATTTTTTGAGGTTTTCCACCTCTTTTTCCAAAATTTCCATTATGTGAAGAAGATTCTCCTTCTCGTGTTGAGTGTCTTGCCATGCAGTATTGATATGCAACAAATTATGGGAAATTTCAATATCTTTTCTACTCCTGAGGACTCTTCCAGAGGTAGAGGGAAGGAAGGGTTTTTTGTCTTGAATTTCCTTTGACTGGAAATGGTGATTGGGGTGATAGTAGGGATAGGTTTAATGGGAATGGGCGGGGTGATAGGGGTAATAGGTATGGCAGGGTAGTGGGTAAGACAATGTTTTTGAAGGAGAAAGATAAGACCTTGATGGAGGGGAATGGCTCTGGTGTGGTTTTGGAAATCACGAATGGAGTGCTCCATTGAATTAAGAAGGTAGTGTGGGAAACAAACAAAGATATTTCTCCTAAAGTGGTTAAGAAAAATCAGGTGTTTTATGGGGATAGTGATGTACCTACCTTCAAGAGAGATAAAATGAACCATCATTTTAGCTATTTCATCAAAGGGTTCTAGGATGGAACTGACCTTTATACCCGCCATTACAAAGAGGAGCTCCTCCCCTATTTCCAAAAACTTTTTAGTTTCTGCATTTTAATCCACCCTTTTGCTGAAAAATCTGATTCCATCCAAAGCGAGGCCTATTACCTTTGTAATAAGATCCTATTATCAACACTTTTTTCCCACCATAAGTTACCTTCTGCTCTTTCCAGTTTGCAAAAAAATTCACAGAGATGTTCTAGTCATGGCCTTGGATTCACTCAATAAAATTAGTGACCCCCAAACTATAGATAGTTCCACAACTCAACATTTTCTTTCCATGTGGGATCACAGTTGGGTTCTGTTTGACATGGAGCTCCCCCCATTTTCCTACCTTTGCATGTAGCCTACTTGAAACCCACGAATAAATTGTTTATGGCTTTCCTAAACCATTTTTAACCATCCATCTACATATCCTTTGAGCATGTGAAATTTGATGATTATAAATACATGTACTCCTCTCACATGTGCTAAATTTCATTTCCCATAAAGCACATAAAGTCCCATTAGTGATTCTTTGTGGGATGTAATATATCATATTTATCTTTGGTAATAGACTTATGTACTTTAATAGGGTTATTTTTCTCATAATTCCAAGTGATGAATTTATTACTAATACCATAATTATCTAGAGTGTCCGCTACCCTATTCCCCTCTCTGTAGGTGTGACCAATTTGAAGGTTATTGAAGGTATGAAAAATATTAATAGACTCCTGGATGAAATCCTTAATTGTGTAACTTGGAGGATGTATCTGATTTAGATGATTTATTACATTCAAGAAATCACATTAAACAATAATGTTCTGAATGTTATAATCTTTAGCGAGTATTAGACTCCATAAATTTGATAAGATTCAACATAGTGATTGGTCTAATGCTCCATTCTGCTAGCATAAACATAAACTAAACAACCTTTGTGATCCCGTATAATTCCTCCACCAACAATTGCACTTGGGTTTCCCTTAGAGGATCCATCAAAATTAAGTTTATACCAATAATTAGGAGGGGGGATCTAGTGTATTGATGACCTGTCAATGGTTGGAGTTCTTTGTTTCTAAACATTCGAATATCAATATTCCAATTTGAAATAATAAACTCTTCATCTTTAAGATATTTCTTGTTCTTAGGAGGTTTAAATATTTAAATATTTTCTTTAACTGTATTACCAATCTTATTGAAGCATGTTTTATATATTTTCCTATTGTTTCTGAATATTATATCATTCCTTACTTTCCAAATTATCCATATTATATGAGGCAAAGTCAGTTTCCATAATCTCCTAACTATGCAATGATTGTATGGGGTCCCATTGTATCCAATTTTGAGGAAATTCCTTAGGTAATGTCCAATAGATATTGAAATTTGAAAAAGCATAACTCCATATTTTGAAGCAAACTCAAAATGTAACGAAGGCGTTCTGCCATGTCCTCAGCCTCCTTTTTACATATGCAACACATTTTTGCATGATAAACCCTCTTTTGATTAAGTTATCATTCGTGAGAATTCTTTCTCTGAGAATAAGCCAAAATAATAAATTAACTTTAGGAGTAAGTTCAGGCAACCAAATTCTGCTCCATTTAAAATCACAATGAATATTTAAAAAAAGGAGTTGTATCCTGATTTGACAGTGTATTCCCCATCAAATAATTTATTCCAAACAATCTCATCCTTGACATTAATTTGATTTAGTGGGATGTTATCTAGCTACTCTTGTAGTGAGGAAATTATGGAATTTGGCTCATTCATTTCCACCTTAAGTTGCTTCCATTTTTTTATTTCCCTCCATTTCAATGTAGTCTTTGACTTTAGTTCCATACTTTTGAACTAAAATATCTTTGATAGAGCAAAATTTATCATTTAAAATGAAATTGGTCTAGTTATCACTCCAAAACTGAATATCTCTTCCATTTCCCATTTTCCATTTACATCCTTGTTTGATAAAATTCCTTGTTTGAATCAAATTATTCTAGAAAATAGAACCCTGAGGTAGTTGATCATCATAAAGGAAAGAATTCACTTTTTTTTGGGCTAGGTATTTTTCTTTAATTAATTCAATCCAAGGTTGCTCCTCTGTTAACATCCTCCATCCCATTTTTTCAATTAAAGCCATGTTCATTTTTTTGATATCCTTAATGCCTAGCCCACCTATTCTCTTAGGTGTACATACTTGATCCCATGCCACCAAGTGATACCTAAATCTTTCTTTTGTGTCTTGCCACAAATTTTTTTTCTGAATCCTTTCAATTTTGTCCCTAAAAACAACAGGAATGTTGTAAAGAGACATAATGTAAATAGGTAAGTTTTGCAATGTGATTTTAATTAGGAGACATTTTCCAACACTGGATAGAATGGCCCCTTTCCATCCAACCATTTTCTTCTAAAACCTACTAAGTAAACCATTCCATAATGTTGTGGAAATTTTATCAGTTCCAAGAGGAAGAACCATGTATGTTGTGGGTAGAGAACTGACTTTACAACCTACAATATGGGTGATTATTTTTTTCCTTTCTTGTGGAGTATTAAAAAACAAGATGAAACTCTTATCAAAATTGAACTCTTGTCCTGAGGCAACCTCATAGAATTTTAGAATAGACTTAATAACATTAGCTTCCAGAATGGAGGCCATAAAAAGTAAAATTGTATCATCAACAAATTATTGATGTGAATCTATTTGATTTATAAAAGTAGGTCTGATTCCTTTTAAAAGTCTGTCATTGATCGCTTTGGTAATGGATCTATAAAGGCTATCAACTATTAGAATGAAAATGAGAGAGGATATAGGATCTCCTGCCTTAATCCCTATTGTTGGCAAAGAAGCCCACCGACTCCCTTTTAACCACTACTGAGAATATATTTGTAGAAATACAAGACTTAATAATCCTTTTGAATTTATTTTGAAAACCAAATTCAGCTAGAACCTTATCAAGAAAGTACTAAGAAACTCTGTCAAAAGTATTATTCATATCAAGTTTCATTACCATACCAGATTTTTTATTTTTATCCATTGAATGTATAATTTCATGCACCATGATCACCCCATCTTGAATTATCCTCCCTTTTATAAATCCACTTTGCTACTTTGAGATTATATTATCTAGAATAGACTAAATTCTTGTAGCAATAATCTTAGTAAATATTCTATAAATTACATTTACTAGACTAATAGGATGGAAGTCCTTAAAGTCTTTAGCATCCATTTTTTTGGAGCAAGCACAATGTGAGTGTTATTCAATTCCTTAAGAAGGTCTCCTTTTCTATAAAAATCATTCACTGCCTTGAGTAGATCTTCTAAACATATTTCCCAATTTTTTTGAAAGAAATTAGTAGAAAATCCATCAAGACCTGGTGCCTTATCTCCTTCAAGAGAAAAAACAACTTTTTGAAGCTCCTCCAAAGTAACTGATTTTGTGAGATTTTTGAATCTTTGTTCAGCTATACTACCTTCCGGAATGGCCTCTAAAATAAAAGAGGTAGCTTCTTCATTATCCACACTATTCTCTTTGAGAAAATTTTCATAGAATCTAAGAGCTTCAGCCTTTATTTCCTCTAGGTATTTGATAACAATACCATTTCCTTTTGAAAATTCCATTATCCTATTGCTTGCTCTATGTTTCATAGTGGTCATATGAAAAAAATTGTGTTTCTATCTCCCTCTTTCAGCCAAATGGCCCTAGATTTGAGCCTCCAAAAAGTTTCTTCCCTACTACAAACCATATGTAACTCAAATAAAAGTTTCTTTTCTGAGAACTGATTCTCCAAAGTCATGCCATTTGTAGATATTTGAGATTCAAGCTCCTGAATTTTTTTCTTTAATTCCTTCTTCCTTTCAAAAATATTTCCAAAAACTTATTTATTCCAAGTTCTCACCTGCTTTTTAACATTTTTTAATTTCTACATTAATCTGTATTGAGCAGTTCCTCCTCCATCCCATTTCCACCATTCTTTAATCCAATCTGAAATGTCTTCATGATCCATCCACATATTTTCAAATTTAAAGGAGCTATACGAATGCTTGACTTAGTTGAAAATATTCAACACAATTGGATTATGATCAGAGCCAATTCTGGGTAAAGAGGATAAATGAAAATCCTAATGTAGGATCCAGTTGGCTGAAATAAGTGCTCTATCTAATCTAACCTGGATCATGTCACTTCCAAATCTTCTATTTTTCTAGGTGAATTGATTACCATGAAGTTCCACATCCATGAGATTAGAATCAGAGACAAAGTACTATAATATGTTGTAAGAATGAAAATATTTGTATTTTCTCTCTCATTAAATGGAATCATAAATTGAAATTTGTGTTAATTATGATTCTCATTTTATGAAACTTGCATAGTGTTGTGTATATTTTTATGTGTATTCTGATTGAATTGGACATACTCTAAGTTATTGGTTGATGTAATTTGTGTTACTACTATTGACATAGATACACTCTCCCTTTTATAAACTATTTCTCTCGTCATTTTATCCTCTCCACCTTATACATTTCTCCCTCTCTCACTTGCAATTTTATTTACAACAAGGGTGTTTTCACAATTTCACCGGTCTTCAACCAACCCCAAGAGTTATAAGTAGTGTAAATAATCCAAATTTCAATAAATGGGATATGTACCATCTTAAAGAAAAAGGAATCAATCCCACGAGCATTGACAAAAACCATATTTTTTCCTTGACAAAATATTTCACTGATAGGTTTCAAGGGTTAATATACATCATGTCCATGATGAAAAACAACCTTTGGAGAATGAATTTACTTTAATTTCAGGTGTGAATGCATGAATAATTATCAAGTTAACATGGTTAATGTATCCACTTCCTCTTACTATCCATTTTCCCCATTTTCATCCACCTTCACTTTCATTTACACTATCCTTTTTCCATACCCCTACATATTTAATCTCCCTTTGCATATCTAACATGATATATGCATGTAAATCACACATACCCTTGCACAATTTGAGTGTATTTTCTATGAAATGTGAAGAGTAACTTCTCAAGTGTCATTCCATTCCAATTTATCAATACATTCCTTCTAGAATGATGTTCGTGATCATATCCCATCCATCTTAAGTGGCTTGTGTCTGATGTACTAAGTGTTTGAAATTCTTGTGTAGCCATTATTTTGAATGAGGATTGCATTATTTAGTTACACTTGATCTCATATTGAGGTTCCAACAAGTTTGAAAGTTTGAAATTGTTAGGAATATTAGTATTTACATTGGTATCAGGTATTTACCGTATAGTAAAAGTGTACTTATGGTTATATTGTTATTTGGGTTGTTTTTATATTTTGAGTAATATTTTTGTTGTTATAAAAATATTACGTACATTAATTACTGGGAATATTTTGAGGGAGATTTTTATAATAGACTCCTTCATTATAGGAGTTCCATCCCTATCTAATTATATGGTGTCTCATATGAAGTAATAGAGAATATTATTGGTGTGTGATTATAATATTTTTTTATTTTTTGTGTTTGGCTCCTCTGTATTAAATATTTTTGTTTAGCTTGTCTAATACCTATCATTGATATCGAGTTATTGAAATATTTATGCCTATAAAATGAGAGTCATTCATTGTTTAATGCAGATGATTTCAATTTCACTTGAGTAGACTCGTTGGTGAGTACTCAGGATTATGTAGTCGAGTATTCATAGTCAAGTATATTTACATATCAGTTCTTACATCCCTAGAGGAAGCTTTGGAAATTTTTTATAATTTTATTCTTACTTGTAGATCCAAAGACAACCTTTACAAAAGTGCAAATAGATAACCAATCTACAATTGTGGACATCATAATTTATAATTTATTTTCTGCAGGTTTGTCCTTATTGACCGAGATTGGTGTCATTATATTTTACAGATAGTGTGCAAGTGTATAAGACATGAGGTCAAAGGGAAGAGTGGGGATTCTCAGCCATTTGAGGGAATATAAATTCTTACACCCCAGTTAGCATCAAATTTTTCACCTCTAAGACGCATCCAAAGTCTTTGCTACAAATCGGACATGGTGTGTTAGCATGATCAGTATGGCATTTCAAATATTATAAATTGCATTCTTCATCAGCTACTTACTACCTTATTTAGGAGTGAAACAAATCTCCACCTTATAAATCCATGCAAATCGGTTTCTTCACCTCGATGCGCTTCCAAATATTTCCATGAATACTCGAGCTCCTTTTGACCTACCATGGTTTAGGTAATTATAAATCATGTCTAGAGAGAATACCTAGAATGAAAGTAATGTCCTTGATTTTATTCCACATTTTCATTGAATTGTTGGGGTGTATTAGTTTTTAAATAAAATAAAAATCAATAGTGTGTTTAAATTTTATAGTTTGATTTGTGTGCCAAGATCATGAGCACGCAGAGGCGGTAGATTATAGAAATAAGTGTGAAAGTTATTTTGATACCATGTAAACACTAAGGGGGGAATGTTAGGAATATAAGTATTTACATTGGTATCGGGTATTTACCATATAATAAAAGTGTACTTACAGTTATATTATTATTTGGGTTGTTTGTTATATTATTAGTAATATTTTTTTGTTATAACAATATTACGTACATTGGTTATGGGAATATTTTGAGGGGAGATTTGTTATAAAAACATCCTTCATTATACGAGTTGCATCCCTATATAATTCTATGGTGTCCTGTATTAAGTAATAGAGAAGATGATTGGTCTGTGACTATAATATTTGTTTGTTTTCTTTGTTTGGATCCTTTACATGTATTGAATCTCTGTGTATAGCTTGTCTAATACCTATCATAAATATAATATCTCCCTCTCTTTTAAGCCACCCCTTAGGTCCTCTCACCTTGATTCGGTAGAGCCATAAATTAACATGATAACAACCACATCCTCGGTAGGGTGCCTTCCTTTCATCCCTACAAAGCTTGATCATGAGGAGAAGATAGATCCATCCAATGAAAAAATAACAAATATATATTTCTCCCTTGCTTTCTCTTCATGAAAATTTGCATTCCAACCTTGTTTTGGGGGTGTTAGATTAGGGAACAACAAGGTGATTTATAAAGTGATAATGACTTGATTTTATAACCTTTTGTAGGTTAAATATTTTAATGAGTGTGACCTTATGAAGATTAAATATCCCAAAAAATAATTTGAAATTTAAATCAAAGTCAGTGAATATGAAGGGGGGACTATATATGTCATCCAAGACCAAACCCTACATCTTGACCCTTCCACATGTTTTCAAACTAGAGAAATAAATACAAGAGATGAAATTCATGTCGTGAATATAATAGGTTTTATGTTGCTTTGATAAAATATATTTCTCAGAATCAATGACAAAGTAGAGTGTAAAGATAAGAAAGTTGTAGAAGAGCTAAATCGATGAGGAGATTGGATTATGAATGTGAGAATTTATATTAGCAAGAGAACATGGTCAAACTTAGAATTGCATAAGGAAAAGTTACCAAATTTTAGTGTTGACACTTGATAACAAAAAACAATTCTTGATTTATTGAAGAAATTTCTAATTATTTTTGCTCCATGTGGTGAAGAGCTTGAAAATCAACAAATATTAATCCAAGCCTTTCAAAATAACATGATATTTGGAAAATATAATCCAAAAAACAAATAAATAAATAAAAGTGTGAAAAAATTATCTAATTGGAAACGTAGAGGAATTCGGGTGATATCTGTGAAAGAAGAGGATCCATATGGTAGCTATGAAGACTTTGGCATGTATGTGCGATTAAAAGCATCATAAAATGTGTAGAGAAAAACATTTTTGGTTAATAGAAATAAATAAATTTTCACAAATGGCTCAGTTAGGGATTTTTTTCCTCACATTGAAAGGATTCAAAATGATTTTTGGGGGAATATGTTTATAGACAAAAAATCACACACTTGGGTACATTTCAAGGTCCTAAAAGCATACTAGCATTTACATGATTCCTAAGCAAGAAAAATAGTGGTTAACAACTATATTTGGCCTCTTTTATTTGTCTCTTTCTTTCTATTTGGTCTTGCACACCCTACAACCTAGTTAGAACTTTACTTGTTTATCTTTTATGGCTTTAGACACCATTGCCCAACCAAGACAGAAGCACCCAGAACTCCTGTCCCCTCAGGAGCTCATAAATTTTTTTATCTTACTCGCTCCTTTTGGGTATCTTTTATATTTTGGGCATATTTTTCACTTATGGGTCGGCCTTCTAATTTTCAATTATGAAATTCAAACAAGGGAATCATATAAATACATAGCTATGTTTTCAAAATGAGGGACCAAGCACTAATCATTACTATTAACACCTAAACTTACATTTAAAAGGCACCTAAAGCAATCTAAAGCATTCATCTAGTATCCATTCAAGGGACAAGGACGCATACACTTTGCATAGGAAGGGGAAGTTTATTATAAATTACATCCACATATTTCTATCTTTTAACAAAGTGTAGCCCACTATCTATTGAATCTTGTAAAGGGGATCCTAGGGCACAATTTATATACACACTCACAAGAACTACATGGATTGTGAGATGTGGCGTTCACTCATCGGTGACTATCAAGGTCATCTGAATCCCTATTTTACATTTTCCTTGTTAGTTTTGATGTGGTTTTTGGGCTTGTACACGTGAACTTATCTTTTACAAATTTTATAGATATCTTCAGAGATCAAAGAGAGATTATCACGTGATCAATAGGGAATAAAAATGAAGACCTTGCAACATTGCAAAAATTACATTCCAAGCTCTTGTGTAGTCATGAGAGACCATTTCTAGTCTCCAACACCCAGGTGCCCCTATCCTACTATAGGTGCCTTTGTCCACCAGTATTTGGGAGTTATAAAATTTACATGACCAACAACAACCCTATTTACAATATGTTCGGTTGTTGCACCTTCCCGCATCACTTCATGTCCACTTGGAAATCAGCTAGGTCCTCTTATCTCTTCATATTTCTTAGGGTTTTATAATTTACTTACTTATTTTCTTATGTTTTTATTTATCTTAGCATTTTAATATCATACATTATAGTAGTTACTCTGCAATAGGGTTTAATAATTCTATTTTTATTAAATCATTTGGTTAACCCCACTCATGATCATACACTTGGATCCTCAATTTTCTTACTCTATCCAATCTTATTTCATGGATCCTAAAATTCCTTTAATCTCTTTGCATGACCTACTTCAAATGCATCCATCTTGCAAAGCTATTCTCCAAAATCCCTAGACACTATGCATCTCCCTCGTAATATACCACCCACTCAAGTAAGTGCCATATTTGATCGTCTATCTAACGACTCTATCGGTCCGATCCTCTATCCAATCAACTCATCTTAGAGTCAGTTTAAGCTTTACATTATCTATTTCATGACAAAATTCAAGCTATGGAAACAATGATTACATCTCTTAAATATGAAATCCAACATCTCAAGGATGCTTCTCAAGCCCATGCTATTTCTTCTTCTATATCTCATCCTACTTCTATGTCTTCTACATGTTCTCTTATAAGTAAAACTAAAGTCTTACCACTATCAACACCTCTCAAGTTTTCCTTCAATACTAAACAACATGATATTATTCCTTAGCCCCCACCCACTAGTTGATCACTTGTCAAATACTCATTACTACCCTCCTTATCGGTTTTCCAAATACTAAGGTATCTCATTTTGTTATTATCATAGACTTAATGGACATAATGACAATGATTTCTATGCTTTAAAACAATGAATTTAACACCTTGAGCATCAAGGTTTTATTTCATTTGCTTCACAACATCTTGCTACATATCTAATTCCTAAATCCCAAAGGGATCCCAAATAAAATCCATCTATATCTAGTGAGCATCATTCAATCGTCACAAATGTTACTTCTTCGGTATGTCAAGTTTCTCCTATCCATTCCATTCCTACCAAACAACCTCCTCTAGAAATAATTTCATCCCCTCTTCCTCTCAAGCCTTCTACATCAATACCAATTCCTACTAAGCAACCTCCTCTAAAAATCATTACATCCTCTCCTCATCTCAAGTATTCCATGGCATTACCAATTTGAAATAAGAAATCACTCTTTAAGAAATACCAACAAACTCTACATAACCTATTTAAATTGTCTACTGTAAATCCAAAATCCAACCCTGGTCTTACTCTTGCTCCTACCTGTCATTGTGACAAAAATATGCTTTCTTATGATACATTCCAAGCCCCATCACCCCCACAATATCTCTCTCGCATAATCACTTAGATATCTATCATTGGTACACTTAGGGGCATGACACCTTTTTCCCCCTCATAAAACTATCCATTTTTTTACTATACTTCATACTCTATGTTTCGTGTCTAGTCTTCCTAAGCATTCTCACACCTATTGAAACTCACATTGTATCATCATTACCCTATGACGCACTCTAGTTCTATGGTTCATACTCGACTGTTGAGGGTCTAAATCTGAAATGAACCTCACCACATTCACTTTTCACATTCTATGCTTCATGATCTATCTTTATAGCACACATTTTAAAACCATTTTTCGATGGTGTACTATTGTTCTATGGTTCATTCTTGAATGTTGAGGGTTATTTTATAAATGAACCTCATCTCATACACATCTGCTAGGGGAACACTACTCCTATCAAATTATCACATTGCATACCATTCCATCACACTCATTCACATCATTTACATATCTTGGTTGCATTTACTCTTGCTATCTTTTCTACTTACATGTTGCATTTTTCTTACTATGTTAGTTGGATACTCAATATGTCATTATATTTATCATATACACATGCATGTTCACTTGGTCTCTAGTTGTGAATGCATATCACTTACATATTTTCACATGCTGTAATGATTATTTGCACTTTGTACCTTTTATTCGTCCCACCAAGGATCCTAGGGGCATATACATTTCCTAATCTCACAAATTACGTGGGTTATTGTTTCATCATTTACTACTTATAATTTCCATTGATACATACATATTTGACATAATTTTTATCTTTCTAACATGGTAACAGGTGCTTCATGTGTAACATTTACATTGCAGGACTATTTTCCACCATGGTTATCTACCACACTTTTCTTGAAATTGTTTTTCATTGTATGTTTTATTTGCATGATATTCCCTTTTATCTTGTATGCTCATTGTATACTTTTGGCTGCTTCGTCCCGATTATTTTGTGACATTGTGAGCGATGTCCTATGTATGAAACCTGATTTTCACGTTCTCTCTTGTTTACACACTTTCTTGTTACACTATTTTCCATTACATTCTTTTTTATACTAATATTTGTAACTAGCTCACATTATTTGCATGTGCCTTGGTTTGTACCATACACATTCCCTATCCCCGTAGATATAAAATTTATATCAAAGCATCGTCTTCTCATTTGGGCCATATTCTCCTATAGTAATTGCATGCACCTAAAAAGTGGGGCATACATTGGGTGAAAAAATCACCCCTACATCAGATTAGAGCTACAATATAGATCTACATAGTACATAAACACCACAGTAACAATTATAACACTGTCTCAAAATCATACTTAGGTCAAAATCACAATACATATGCCAACACCTAGACTCGTGACACTAGCATCTTGGTGCTCCTAAACTCCCTGGGTTCTAATGTTTTGGGGGAAAATACAATCATATTCTCATATCAACATAGTTCACTATCTTCATAGAATTTTTACAGCTTACAAGCATACTCCTATAATCAAAGAATTCATTCTATTGGCACAATTTAGAACTAATTCGAATAACCGAGAAAACAAGAAAAACTTAGGGACATACCATCTGCAGTGGTTCTTATTGGGAAGATTCATAAAAGGATAGTAACACTAGACCTCTCTCCCGAAAAATTGCTCATTGGCATGAGATCACCCAAAAACTCACACCTCGCGTGATATTATCCAAAAACTTGTACTTGGCATGAGATCACCTGAAAAATTACTCTTGGAATGAGATCACAAAAAAATTCTCTTAACAGAATTACAAGACTTTTTCTATCCTTTACACTCTTACATATCAGGTGTACACTTTCTTTTTACACTCTTTTACATAATTTTACATACTTGTGCATACTTTACATAGATTTTTTATATACATGACATTGACTAATTTTTCACTCTTATTTTGTAGGTATATCCTTAATATGAAAGAAGGACTAGCTTAATTAATCAAACATAGGTTCTAGTAGCACATTTTTATGCATATGCTTCACCCCTAGTGTCACACTTCCCTTTCCTAGTCTCCATGCTTCATTCTACAGTCACTCCATGCTTCACTATTTTCCATACGATCTACATTGATTATAAGGTATGCATATTTTATCTACTTTATGTTATCAAGTATTCACTTAACAATATAAAGTGGGGGAAAATATAGACATAAAATCATGCACTTGGGTACAAATGTAGGTCCTAAAATCATACTAGAATTTACATGATTCCTAAGCAAGAAAACTAGTGGTTGGTAACTACATTTGTCCTATTTTATTTGTATCTTGATTTCTATTTGGTCTTGCACACCTATGATCCAAAATCATAAGAAAATTGTAAAACATTTACCAAATTTGATTTAAAAATGATTTTGTGGATTGATTTTGACATTATGACTTTTCCATATTTTTAATTAAAATTGAAAATCTACAAGTATTGTGTAAAAAGAGAAACACTAGACTAAACAAAGAAATATAGTAATCATAATTGATAATAGAGTTCAAAGCATTTGAGCGTACGTTTTTGGGTCGATATAAATGTGACTGATCAATTAACATAATGTCTAAAGACATTTACAATGATTCAAAAAGACTTAACTTGATCTTCTCCAATTGCCACAAAATTCCTCTTGAAAATTTAATCCTAGTACCTTTTGGTATTTTCTCTTGATTCCTCTCCTAGCTCTCACAGTAAGCTTTAGAACATACACAGTCTATTGGGAATTAACATTTGAATAAAAAATTACCCCTGGGTGCAATTGCAAGGTCACTTATCCTTTTACTGAAATGTCCAAGGTTCAAACCTCCTTAAGCGCATAACATTTTCCATATTAGGACTTAGTCTCACATTGCATGAGTGTTATCTAGGCTAGCTATTTAAATTTTATTCATTTCCTCTAATCTAATGAATTATGAGATATTTTGTTTTTTGATCTATGTGGCAGCTGGTCTAAGTTTGGAAGTGAGGAGTTAGTGCCACATTAGAGAGATAAGGAAGATGCACTAAGGAGATAAGGTGAGGTGGCTAGGAGATAAGGCGGGTAGGTTGGAAGTGTTGGCGGATAAGGAGATGATGTGGGCACATGGTGTTTCACTCGAAATGCTTCGTTCCTTATAGAAACAGATAAGGTTAGGGTTAGGAGGAATACACCGTAGAATGTCGAGATGATGTGCGCGTACCATAGAGAAAGATCAGTGATCTGCGAAGAACTCCTTTTTGTCTTGGAAGGACTACTGCAAAATAAGAACACAAGACCACAAGATTTTGATTAGATAATAAATGAGGAACTGCCTTGGGCCTGGAAGTATGAAACTTCCTTTCGAAGGTGGTCGATTCCCTAATATGAATTAACACAAAATACTGTAGAGTACTAATTAAATTGTTTCGTGGAACTGGGTAGGGAAAAGGCTGTTTTTCTTGGTTTTGATCAAAGGAACCGATGCCGGTTATCTATAACCGATGGCGGTCACTGATAACCGATACCGGTTGGTTCTAGGATCTTCTGGGCTGGTTGTGGTGTTTGTAATGGCTGGTTTTTGGATAGTATTGAGAAATGGGATGGTTAGAAGCTAAGGAATGATGGTTAGAGGCAATGGTACGTTAGATAATGGGTTCAGGAACGGATTTGGGAAGATTACAATTCCAAAAGCACAAGAAATGTTATAATGGAGGACATGCAAGATATAACTTACTGGTTTTTTTGATGAAGGTGCAAGTTGATCTCCTTTGCTGCCAACTCTTCTGGTTTCTTTACTCGTCTCTGCTTGGTCAAGTGAAGTTCTGGACTCTGCTGATCGCTTTGGACTCTCCTTTGATTAAAAATCCTTCGACTGATCTCCAAAAATGAAATTCCGATCCGTTGTTTTAGTTTGGGAGCCCATTTACAGGGAACCGATGGCGGTTGCGTAACCGACGGCGGTCGAGTAGGAACCGGCATCGGTTAGGAAAAAGTAGGCTATTTTTAGTAAAATAGCCCACCTTCCCTACTTTTCTCCCGAGAGATCAGTTGCGGGCTTGGTCAGGTGGCTAGAAGGTCGGCTTTGGGTGCGAGTAAGGAGGCATTAGTTATGGATGTGAGTCTAGACCAAGTCATGGGTCCTAATTAGGTTAGTTTTAGGGTTAGGGCTAGGTCATGATGAAGTGGCAAAGTGAGGTGGTAGGTAAGGTGGTGTAGATTTATCAATTACAAGGCAATTAATAAATACTTGTGTAAGGTTTAGGTAATGAGGTTAGGTTGCGAAATGAGATGCGGGTCACAAGGGGTCGTAAGACACAATTTTGGTGTCTACATTAGCCCCTTATTGTCGTGTAGCTTGTTCTGTAAAGCTGCGCGGACAATAATATGAAGTGGTTTCTCATGTTAAGGATATAGGTAATCCCCCTCAAATCTAGCACAGATTGAGCGAACGGGAAATCAGGGATAGGGTTGATAAAAGGTAAATGTTGTAGAGAGGATGGTAAGGTGGTGCGGTAGGTCCAAGGAAGCAGACGCATGTTGAAATGCAATAGTACGACTAGGGTACATGATTTGACTAGCAAACCAGCAATGTATAGGCAAAGGTCGATAGTTTATCCAAACAAGGGTGATATAATCCTGGTATCCAAGGCATAGGAAGTAGCTCCAGGGTATATAACAGGTAAGGTACAGGAACGTTTAGGCATGTTCGGCAGTACCAAATGGTTGGTTTGGTTGAGATAAACGTCACGGTCTAGGTCTAGGCAAAGTTGGTCGACAGATCAAGTCAAGGACCCTAATCATGCTAAAACACGAACAAGTGAGCTCGATGAAACACAAGGTACAGGATGGATGGATAAAATAAAACGGTGATTGTGGGTATAGTATGGAAGTGATGCGGCCTTGGGTCGGGCCAAGTTGTTGGGTGGTGGCCATGGGTCAGCCCAAATAAGTGGGTTGAGGCCTTGGGTCGGGCCAATTGGTAGGGCGAGGCCTTGGGTCGGGCCAATTAGGTAGGTTGAGGCCTTGGGTCGGGCCAATTGGTAGGGCGAGGCCTTGGGTCGGGCCAAATAAGTGGGGCGAGGCCTTGGGTCGGGCCAAATAGGTAGGTTGAGGCCTTGGGTCGGGCCAATTGGTAGGGCGAGGCCTTGGGTCGGGCCAAATAGGTAGGTTGAGGCCTTGGGTCGGGCCAATTGGTAGGGCGAGGCCTTGGGTCGGGCCAATTAGGTAGGTTGAGGCCTTGGGTCGGGCCAATTGGTAGGGCGAGGCCTTGGGTCGGGCCAAATAGGTAGGTTGAGGCCTTGGGTCGGGCCAATTGGTAGGGCGAGGCCTTGGGTCGGGCCAATTGGTAGGGCGAGGCCTTGGGTCGGGCCAAATAAGTGGGGCGAGGCCTTGGGTCGGGCCAAATAGGTAGGTTGAGGCCTTGGGTCGGGCCAAATAAGTGGGGCGAGGCCTTGGGTCGGGCCAAATAAGTGGGGCGAGGCCTTGGGTCGGGCCAAATGGTAGGTTGAGGCCTTAGGTCGGGCCAATTGGTAGGGCGAGGCCTTGGGTTGGGCCGGACAGAGGCGATATTGGTGAAAAAGAGGCAAGGAATAAGGAACGGCAAAGAATGGGGTAAAGGGGTATCGAGGCCGACGCGTCGATTCATCATGACCGATATCGGTTAAGGGACCGATACCGGTTTCCTAGGGCAGAAAGGAAACCGACATCGGTGTAGGTCGAAATACCTATAAAAAGAAACATACGGCCTGTCATTGTCACTTTTGTTATTTGTAATCCAAAATTGACTTGTCTGACGTGGAGAGTTGATTTGGAGGGGTATTGAGTGAGGTGGAGCTATTTGATTGGCGGAGAGAGTTGATAGTGGGCCCGAATAGTTGAGGAGGCAGCAGGTGATTGACCGGGGACCCAGCAGATCAGGATTGGAGCCATGGCACAGGCAGGAGGAGCGGGAGGGGCTGGACCAGCTGGACCGCCACCACCCATCCCACCACGACGACGTGTCGTCGTACCGGTAGGTTCTAAACTCTTTAATTTGGTGATTTGGTTGATTTATGGTGTTTTTGGGATTTGGGTAGGAATTTGTATTTTGTAGGAAATAATGGGTAAATGGAGGTAATTTGAGAAAGGGAGAGGGTAGATAGGTTAGATAGGCTAAGGCGGCTAGGTGTGTAAAATTTTAGGGTTTTTGGGTGGGTGAATGGGTAGAAATAGGTAAAAAAATGAGTTTGGGGGCAGCGAGGGTTCGGCTCGGAGAGAAAACGATGACGATGTCGGTCACTAAGCGGCAAGCATCGGTCGCTAAAGTTTAGGAAAGGGTGCAGTTGTTGGTGACCGGCGTCGGTGATGTATCGACCGGCGCCGGTTGTGGGTGTGGGGTTGGGTTGGGGATGGTTTGTTTGTTTTGGGTTGTGGGTGGGTTTTGGGTTGGGTTTTGGGGTGTATGGTGTTGGGGTGTTGGGTTGGGTTGGGAGTGGTTTGTTTGTTTTGGGTTGTGGGTGGGTTTTGGGTTGGGTTTTGGGGTGTATGGTGTTGGGGTGTTGGGTTGGGTTGGGAGTGGTTTTTAGGGTGTATGGTGTTGGTTTGAAGGTGGATAGGGTGACGTGGTGGGGTGGGTTGTGTTGGGTTGGGTAGGTAGAGAGTCGGGGTATGGGTGGGGTTTAGGGTGTTGGGTTGATAGGGTTTGAAAGTGGGTAGGGTGACTTGGTGGGGTGGGTTGGTAGAGAGTCGGGGTATGGGTGGGGTTTAGGGTGTTGGGTTGATAGGGTTTGAAAGTGGGTAGGGTGACTTGGTGGGGTGGGTTGTGTTGGGTTGGGTTGAGTTGGGCTGGGTAGGTAGAGAGTCGGGGTATGGGTTGGGTTTAGGATGGGGTTTAGGGTGTTGGGGTGTTGGGTTGGGTTGGGAGTGGTTTTTAGGGTGTATGGTGTTGGTTTGAAGGTGGATAGGGTGACGTGGTGGGGTGGGTTGTGTTGGGTTGGGTAGGTAGAGAGTCGGGGTATGGGTGGGGTTTAGGGTGTTGGGTTGATAGGGTTTGAAAGTGGGTAGGGTGACTTGGTGGGGTGGGTTGTGTTGGGTTGGGTTGAGTTGGGCTGGGTAGGTAGAGAGTCGGGGTATGGGTTGGGTTTAGGATGGGGTTTAGGGTGTTTTAGGTTGGGTTTCGGGTGGGTAAGGTAGCGTGTTGGGGTGGGGTTAGATTTTGGGTGTTACAAAAAAAAGGGGGGTAGATGGTAAAGTAGATGTTATTAGAACGAGTGGGTCTAAGAATGTGGGTTGATTTTGCAGGCACGTCAGCAGTTGACGATGCGTGATAGGATGCCTCCACTATTGAGTCGGATGAGGCCACACATATCTGCGGCGCATTGGGCCATCATGCGCGAGGTGGGGCTTGGCGGGGTCCAGAGGTACAGAGCGATCGACAGAGATCACAGCCTGATGGTCGCCCTCATCGAGAGATGGGATCCGGCGGCCAATGTGTTCCATCTGCCGACCAGGGAGATGACCGTCACATTAGAGGATGTGTATCGCATCCTGCGGCTGCCGATCGAGGAGAGGCCGTTTTCGAGTGGATTCGAGATCGCCATGGATAGCATCTGCAGGTTTTTGGGGATGCAGCCGCGCTTCTTACATATCATAGCGCGAGCATTGGATATGGGGACATGTACCGCGCACACAGACATGAGACACGGCTTGCCGTGTTGATGATGATAGGGGTCACCTGCTTCGCCCTCCCGGATTCAGAGGGAGGCCGCTTCCCACGGGCATTGATGGGGGTGCTACTGGAGATGGTGGAGGAGCACACCTGTTTTGCATGGGCACCAGTATATCTGGTGCAATTATACAGGGAGTTATGGGGCTATCGCCGGAGGAGGCGATTTGGTATTTGTTCGACCTTTTTGTTGCACTGTTGGGCATACGAGCACATCGTATGCATCAGGCCAGTAGGGCTACCCCAGCAGCCAGGGCCACAGATCGTATACCGATATGGCTTTCAGAGGTGGTTGGGGTTGTGGGCGACCACGGCGGTTGTTGCGAGTCGGGATGTGGCCTACTATAGACATATGCTAGAGGGCCTTACCGCATGGAGACATTATATGGAGACCCTACGAGGTCACCAACTTTGGCGAGGAGCCCGCATACAGTGCGCCGATCTAGTATACATTACGGATAGCGGGACGGAGGCCGGGAGAGTACGGCGGATACCCTTAGAGAGTGCACGCGAGCGAGATGGGGCTGCCACGGGGCGAGCCACCTCCCTTCCCTCGGTCACAGGAGGGATGATGTAGAGGCCCCACCGCCAAAGCACCACAGCCTTGGGATCCAGGCCCAGGTAGCGGAGAGACCAGCGGTGAGGTGTGGATGATGCGGGTGCACGGCATCTGAGTGCAGTGGGTGACAGAGCGGCGAGGTAGCACAGCCCCTGCACCCGAACTTAGCGCGGTGGGCTACGAAGAGAGATCAGCTCAGGGCGAGTGCAGCTAGTACGAGGCGAGTTACGAGGAGACAATATAGGGATTTTACAGAGCTACTTGAGCTGAAAGGCAGCACGAGGCACGATAGGGGTTTACAGGGCAGCTAGCCCAGCTCGAGTACAGCACGAGCGGCAGCACCACCAATTGAAGCCACACGCCACGTGCAGTGCAGTGCGAGCTCGAGGGATATTGGTGTTAGGTGCCGAGGACCAGCCCGATTCCTTGATGGCGAGAGATCGTTATATGGAGGTTAGAGCGAGAGGCCCGTTATTATCGTGATATTCTTTATAGTACTGGAGTCGATTATCGAGGCATATGCGGCTCATAGAGCGAGACCTCGCGCAGCCCGAGAGATCTCGGGGAGGGCAGCCACGGCGGCGTGTCAGTGAACAGGGAGAGGCGAGAGGCGCCACGAGGACCAGCGAGGAGAGGTGCCGAGGGCGGTGGGGAGAGCGATAGATCCCAGCGTGGTTTTGTATAGGGACACGGGCACCGATCTGCGAACAGTTGTATTGATAGAGGCTGCGTGCCTACATTTATTCATTGTTTTGATTTATTTATTTATTATATACCGGCTGCGCGAGCGAGTATATTTTGATATGAGAGACCGTATATTTTGATATGAGAACTGCGAGCCGAGTCGAGATTTGTGGTAGGTATTGCGGCCTGCGTGCCGTCTTTGGTATGTTATGAGATCACAGAGGCCCCGATGTAGGGCACATTGTATTTTTGAAAATTTGTATATATATAGAGACGATGTTTTGATCCACATGCTTGTTTTTTAAAATGTGTTGAAATATGTTGTTAATGGTTTGGTAATATATAGAATGTGTGATGAGTTTAATTGACATGTTGATAGATAGATGATGCTGATGTTTTTGTGCGTATATATGAATGACAGGTTATGTGATAAATTGGTGGTTTTGTGACAGTGTGATATATGTAACTGATGAGTTGGATCCAAATGATGTATAGATTGATAGTTTTTTGATATTTGTAGTTGAGGGTTGTGTATTGGTATAAATGATGTTTAATGAAATTATAATGCTATGTGTGGTGGATGAACAAATGTGGTAAATTTTGTTGTTTATGCAGGCAAAGAGGCGGGCGCGACAAAAATTTAGATGAGAAATGAAGAAAAGAACCCTGTTTCAAAAAGGAGGGTGTGTAACCGGTATCGGTTAGGTAACCGATGTCGGTAGCTAACAGACCGATATCGGTTAAGCAACCGATACCGGTTATTTAGGTATGGGCTTTTCTAAAAATAAAAAAGCTAGGGTGGCAACTGAAGTTTTAATTTTAGAGCCATGCAAGAGGTTAAAAGCGCGAGCGACGCGCGTTTGGCATCATGCTGCGACGAGGTTTTGCATGAGAAATCTGAGTGATAAGGAGAGAAGAGACAAGAAAAGGGAATTGTGATCTGAGATTCAGAAGATAGCAAGGCAGGTTTGAAAAAAGGTGGTGATAATGGCAGGACGAGGAGAAACATCCAGCAGGCAGGGACAAGAGAGAAGACAAGGGCCACCGCAAGCTACTGCAACCCAAGAGGTAAACGTTTTGGTTGTGATTTGATTTCTGCATGGTTTTGTGAAGAAGATGGGGTAGAATAGGTGGGTAAATATGAGAAAGAAAACATGATAACAAGGGTTGCAGGTGAGGTAAGTGTTACCGGGTAGGCAATCAGGGGTTTCAGGTATGTTTATATGTATAAAAACGAAGAAACGAGCAAATTATTGTCGTAGGTGGTTGTTTTTAAGGAAAGTGTATAAAATTGACAGTGACCGGTAGCGGTTAGGTAGAACCGGTATCGGTTACGTAACCGATATCGGTTACGTATAACCGATACCGGTTACTGGAGAAATTTCCAGAATGTTTGAAAAAGACCCTAACGGGTTGAATGGTTGTTTGTTGTTTTGGTGTATGCAGGCAGAGACAGAGTTGAGGATGAATGATAGTGTGCCAGCGCTGTTGTCACGAATCCGAGCGGATGTAACACCAGCGGAATGGACATTGATAAATCGTTTGGGGTTAAGTGGAATCCGTTATTATTCACGAATCGCACGTAACCATGGTATGTTACAGGCGCTGATTGAGAGATGGAATCCTGAGACAAATACCTTCTATCTGCCAGCGGTGAGATGGCGATAACATTGGAAGATGTGTTTGGATTTTGAGACTCCTATTACGGGAGAGCCGATATATCGAGCACTACCTAGCGCGCACGGGGAGCGATAACAGACGGTATTTGTCCATCGCACGAGATTTGACACAGCGAGGTTTATCGTTTACATATGGGGTAATGTATGCGCACACCACGAGGAGACAAGGTTAGCGGTGATATTAATGATAGCGGTAGGGTATTATGCATTACAGGCGGAAGGGGAAAATTTCCAAAGGCATTGATGTGTGTTATACGGGAGATGATAGAAAGGAATTGACGTTTGCATGGGCACTGCGTATTTGGCGGAGCTATCTGAGGGTTTATGGGCTTGTAGGCGAAATCACGGGACAACGTTGGATTGCTCATACTTATTACCTTTGTTGGGCCTATGAGCACATTGTTTGTGTGCGACCAATAGGCCCCGATCTATCTGAGCGGGAGAGGCCGGAGTACGAGGGTTGGGATTCCGACGATGGGTCGAGACAGAACAAGAGGCAAGATCTCGGGCCGTGCGGGCGGACATTGAGTATTATAGGCGGTATGGGAGAGTGACGATTGCGGATATCTTTGGAGGCCTACGGGAACTATATAGTAACAGAACATAGGCGAGGAGTTGAGAGGTGTAGAGCGATTGAGGTGGATCGCGGGGCACAGGCCAGGTGAATATGAGAGGATTCCTATAGATCGCGTGCGGCGACAATTTGGATATGTGCAGGACATACCACAGGCTTATAGACCATATATGAGGATCGATGCTGAGGCGGCATTCTCACCACCCGGCAAACACCTCGAGAAGGGCACGAGGAGATAGCGGCCGATCGCGGGGTAATGGATGTAGGAATGACGAGAGGCCTATAGATTATGGTGGGTAGCGAGCTGCGAGGTGTACGCGGCGCCACGACACAGTGGTGATCACAGCGAGAGAGGATCGTCTGCAGCGTTTGGTTCAGCAGCTCAAGCGCGAGTGAATGAATGACAAGAGGATTGTTAGTGGTTGCGGAGTCACGGGCGGCGAGACTAGAGGCTGGAGTTCTCCATGCGAGAGGCGTATTCATATGTTACGGGAGAGATTGGCGGATCGGTGGCGGTACCAATAGCCGCAGTACCTTTGAGGACGAGAGAGGCCGGCGAGAGGGTCGGCGATCACGATCATCACCTAGTTCGGGATGAGTTGTGATAGTGCAGTATATGTTAGCGAGGTATAAGAATAAGGATGCCGACTGCGTGTCGATGATAGAGAAGATGTATTTGTTTAACATCTAAATAAAACTGAATATGTATGTTGATTTGAGTTATGATAATAATAAGATTGTCGGTGTTTTGATTTTCGGTGTTTCGAAAAAAGGATAAAGAGAAATGTGAAAAAATAAAAATACACAAAAATATTTATATTCACCACACAAGATAGGTTATGGTAGGGGATGGTCGAGCTAACCTTGGGAGACCCCATGTCTCAGTCTTTGCCTACATAGCCCATTGCACAAAGCAAGGAAGGGCCTCAGACCGATGTAGTTCTCCCTTAGGATCAGGGAGGGGTGAATTTAGGCAATTTGGTATGGTTTAGGCAATTTGTCGTTTGGTAAAAATTTAATGTTGGTAGGGTAATGTTGTTGGTGCTGGTAGGATAATGTTGTTGGTGTAGGTATAGGTAAAGCAAGGTTAGCATACCCAAGTAGTAGGGAATAGTGTCTGATTAAGATCAACACACAATTCTAGATGCGAGGCAAAGCGGAAAGAGTGCTCCGTAGGTGAAAAGAGCTAAACAAACCACACAACGTAGAGCGAGGCACGAAGCCTAAATGCCGTGTATAGAGCGAGAAGTCCATAGTTGAAAAGAGTTGTATGATCACAATATATCGGGTGTACGTTACGTCCCTTGAGTTGAAACAAATGGTGAGGTGATGTGGATGATATAGGCTGAGTACAAAGAACTTGTTACAACGAAAGAGAACCTACCCTAAATAGACAAGTCCATGACCCAAAAATTTCTTTTGAATGAGGCTTTTATTTTATTGAATGTGGCGATCGATGCGGGAAGTCTATAAGGGATATTGATTGTTTTATTCTTGAGGTCTTCACGAAGCTGATCAATGCGAAAGCTTGATAAAGGCTGGCCCATGTATAAACATCCTTGGGGAAGCGATCTATTTATAGTATGCGAGAGATGATTTTAGTGCATAAACTGTCCTTGAGGAGCGATCTATTTATAGTAGCAGCAATAGTTTGGCATATAGCTGTCCTTCGAGGGAGCAGTCTATATTTAATTTTAGATAACTAGATGTTCTTTTGGCGTGAAGCATCTAGTTTAGTAGGAAGTTTGACTCAAGAAAATCCCATAAGAATACGGCTTATTTTAATACTTTAAAGTCATGGACTAGACTAAAAAAGGGGAAGGCATTATCAAGGGGAGGTGCGAAGTGATTTTGATTTTATTCGGAGATATAGAAAACAAAGTGTATGTAGCGGTAAATGAGCTCAAGGGACGAGCAGTAGGTAGATAAGGAGTGATATAACACTAGATTCAACAGTAGAATGGTCGAAGATGCAAGGCATTAAGGGGTTCAGGCTCAGGTTTACCATTAAGCGAAGCTAAACGATAAGTGCACGATCCATAGGTGTGTGAGTGATTATATAAGGCCCAATCGAATTGGGAGCAAATTTTCCACGTTTGCTCTTTTCTAGTTTGGTTACATGTTGATTCTCTTTGAGGACAAGATCACCAACCTTAAAGATACGCTCATGAAGTCGCTTATCATAAGCACGCTTGATGCGTTTTGATAGATTTGAAGGTGATCGAAGGCGTAAGACGTCGTTCGTCAAGAAGCTCTAATTGGGCTAACCGCTCTTGGCGGAAATCATCGTTGGTGAGAATATCCTGAAGAGATATTCTAAGGGAGGGTATTTGTATTTCGAGAGGCAAAACAGCCTCGGTGCCATATACCAATGAAAAAGGTGTGGCATTAGTGGAGGTACGAATGCTAGTACGATAAGCCCAAAGGGCAAAGGGAATGTGATCGTGCCAATTTCTTCCAGATTCATTGACGACTTTCATGAGGATTTTGGTTAGAGTTTTATTAGAAGATTCGGCTTGACCATTGGCTTGTGGATAGTAAGGTGACGAGAAACTAAGTTTGATACCAAAGTTGTCACAAAGGTCTTGTAACAACTTATTTTTGAAAGATTTACCATTATCTGTTATTAGGCGATGAGGAATACCAAAAGCGACGAGATAATGTGATGGTTAATGAATTCGACAATTTTTTTTTTTGATTGAAATGAGTGGAACGGCCTCCACCCATTTTGTGTAATATTCGGTCGCTGTGATTATCCAACGGTGACGTTGTGAAGAGGTCGGGTGAATCTCACCAATAAGGTCTAAACCCCATTGTGAGAAAGGCCAAAGATCTCGTGCGACCTGTAGCGGGTGGCTAGGAGTATGTTGAAGATTGGCATGTTGTTGACACATGACACAACGCTTAACATATTCGTAGCAGTCGTTATTGAGAGTAGGCCAATAATAACCTAGGCGAAGGATTCGTTTAGCCACGGCAAGGCCACTAAAGTGTCCACCACAAATCCCATCGTGTACTTGTTGGATGGTATGAGTGGCCTCCATGCTAGTTAGACAGCGAAGGAGGATACCATCAAAGCCACGTTTATAGAGGAGTCCCCCCATGACAACATAACGCGAAACACTTTTAAGAAAAGCACGTTTGCCGTTACTAGTAAGATCAGGTGGGAGGACAGAGATTGTAAGGTAGTCATGAAATTGGTGGTACCAGGTATCCTGTGAATTAGTAGACACAGTATTTATCATGCAAACTACCGGGGTTGAATAGGATGGTGCAAAAAGTTGTTGGACCACGACGAATAATTCAGAGTCAGTTGGCGCGGCGGGAATTTGCGAGGCTAAGCAAGCCATAGTATCCGCAAATTTGTTAGTGGAGCGGGGAATGGTTTGTATAGAATAGTGGGTAAATAAGGCTAGAAGTGACTCCACGTGGTGTTTGTACTTCTGAAGTTCCTCGTTTTTACATTGGTAGATGCCCATAACTTGATTGACTACCAATTGAGAGTCGCCGAAAATGTTGATAGATTTGATACCTAAGTGTAACGCAACTTGGAGACCTAGAACAAGGGCCTCGTATTCCATTTGTATTATTAGTGCAAGGAAATCAAGTCGGAATGAAAGAGGCATAGGTTGGCGTCGAGGGATGAGAACAATGCCGGCTCCTCCGCCGCGGCACTTAGATCCATCGAAGAAGAGGTCATTTGATACGACACTTCTCCGGCGAAAGAGTGGCGATGAGTTCGTCGGGAAGGTAAAATTGGTAAATTGTTCCCGGGTAGAGGGCCTCCATGAAGTTGATCTGCAAGAGTTTGTCCTTTGATTGATTTACATTGTATAAACTCAAGGTCGAGGTCGGCGAGGAGCATGAGCCATCGAGCGTGCGTTGGTTTAGGTGTGGTTTGGCGTACATATAATGAATGGGAGTGCTGTGTTGGTGATGACGAAAGTTTTGTGATTCGGGAGGTAATGTCGGAGTTTGGTGGCGGCGAATGATAGGGCCGAGCACAATTTTTCTACATGTGTATACCTAGTCTCGTAATCCACGAGTCGACTTATATAGTAAGCGGCTTTGCTCTCGGCGTGCGGTCTCGATGGCGAGCATAGCTCTATATAGCATGGTCGGTGGCGGAAAGATAAAGGTAGAAAGGACGGTCGTCACAGGGTGGGATAAGCACGGTGGCTGCAGAGATATGTTTTGAGAGCTTGAAGGCTTGGTGACACTCCTCACTCCATTGAAAGGCAACGTCCTTTTTAGAAGGTGATGAAAAGGGTGACATCGATCAGAGAGTTGGGAAATGAAACGCCGGATGGATTGAAGTTTACCTGCAAAACTACGCGATTGTTTAAGGTTTTGGGTGGGGGCATTTCTAGGATAGCTTTTACTTTAGATGGATCGACCTCAATGCCACGTAAAGAGGCGATAAAGCCCGAGAAGTTTCCCGAAAAGGACACGAAAGACACATTTCTTTGGTTGAAGGCGACGAGAATATTGTAACAGCGATCAAAAATAATGGTTAAAACATCGAGATGTTCAACTGCGATGTTTAGACTTGCCCGAGAAGATCATCAGCGTAATCTTCGAGGATAGTGTGCATAATGTCATGGAAAATGTAGGTCATAGCCGGCCGATAGGTCGCACCAGCATTCTTAAGGCCAAAGCGGCATTACGGTAGAAAAGTTCCCGAGGAGTTATGAAGGCGGTTTTGTGTTGATCGGCGAGCGACCAAAATTTGGTTGTAACACGAAAAGCCATCCATGAGAGAAAGCATTTCATGACCCGATGAGATCAACAAGTTGATCAATACTTGGGAGGAAGTCATCCTTAGGGCAAGCGAGGTTAAGATCCGGAAATCCGTGCATATCAAAGTCCCCGTCGCTTTAAGTGGCAGTGCGATGTTAGAAATCCATTGAGGATAGTCAATAGGCGAGAATGAAGGAAGCGAGAAAGGAGTCGTTGGAGCTCCTCTTTGACGAAGAGAGCAATGCGTGGATGCATTTTCTCAATTTACCTTGGCCGGTTTGGAATCGGGGTTTAGAGTGATGTTATGGGCGGCGATGGTAGGATCAATTCTGGCATGTCGGCGTAAGACCATCGCGAGCTTGGTTGCGAGCACGGAGAAAGGTAGTAAAGGCGGCTCGTTACGATGTGTCAGTGATTGTCCGATCTTCACTATGTGAGATCTTCCTCCGTGTGGATGTTGATTTCTATAGTAGATTCGTTCGGCATGGTTTGAGTTTGAGATGGTAAGGCACGTTGAATATAAGAATCATCCGCGCTAGGTAAGTGAGGATGGAGTCGTCATCACGGCATTCAACAACATTAATCAAAGGTGAATCCTCTTGATCATGTGCGGATACGAAGGGAAAGAGAAGATGGGTCCTCATTATCGCGTTGATAAGTGAGAGGACCTATGAAGATAGCATTTATGAAAAAAAAAAAAAAAAAGTTAGGAGGGATAGATTCAGGGTCCATCGATTCTGTGGGAGATGATGGCAAAGTGGGTGATGATGGTTCGGTAGGGGCGACGTCCTCTTCTTCCAGGATACAGCTGACAGGAGGTGTCTCTTGCGTAGGTGTTTCGGAAAAACCAAGACCACTGCGATCATTATGTTTGCGTGTGGTGATGGGGATGAGAGTATGTCGGCCTTGTTCGTAAAGGCCAAAACCAAAGCCTTTCCACGCACAGCGAGTCAAGAAGGTGAGGGCGAAAGCGACGATTTGTCAGGTATTGAAAATCGGATGGGAAGGAACCACACCAAGAGGAGGTTCAGGGGTAATGGAGGATGCGTCAACACCCCCATATGTTAGGTTAGTGCGGCAATGGGGTGGTCGTAGAGATTATCTCCCCACGCGACGGTCGTAGGTGGGGTGTGCATGTAATTGTCCGTACTCTGCGGGGTAGGGAAAGAACTAACGTTATATAGGCGATACTCCCCAGCGTAAGGCGATGAAAAATGTCTACTAAGGGTCGGAGGTTGGGATGTTAGCTGCGGGAAGAGAAGTGGTTTGTGCGGCGGTGGTTTCATCGATTGTAGGTGCGATTGAGGTGGACGGTTGAGGTATATTGGAAGAGGATGGTTGGGTTGAATGTATGGGTGTCTTAATTGGTATAAGCACATCGTTTGGGCGGTATAACATATTGCAAGTTTTGAAGGGGAGGATCAGCTTTACGGTGTAGGACTTCCCTCGTACTCAAATTTTATACATCGATGTAATGTTGAGGACGCATCCCATGGCCGGATCGAGGGCGACCTAGCAATATATTATATTGGAACTCTCCTTGAGGACATAGAAGAGTTCGGGCAAAGTCGTGTGGCCTACGCGAATGTTGAGATCACGGTGCCTAAGGTAGAAGTAATAGCATCATTGAATGACCATGACATGATGGGGTTGGCACACATGCTGAACTAGAAGGATGTTCATTTGTTGGAAGGCTTTTGAAGAGATGATGTTTAGGCTAGCGCCCCGTCAATCATAACCCGGCGTACTCGAATGTCTCGGACGTAGCGGAAATGAAAAGAGCGAGGTCGGGGTCTTACATGCCAAAGTCGATAATTTCATCTTAGAAACTAACATGGCGGCTTGTTGTTTTGAGGCAGAAGTGGTGGGGAGATGGATTGTTTGGTGAGAGAGGCAACGTGATTGGGTGTTAGAATGGAGGCCACGGGCGGGGTTTCATTGGGAAAACCTCTATCCCTTGAAGGATCTCAACGAGCTTGTCGATGAGATTGAAGTGCGAATGAGATCATATAGTGTCATTTTACGGGCGATTGATGAAGGCTGTTTGATCATGGTTCGGTGGGCAACTCCATTAGAGACGGGATAGGCGGGTCCACGAATAACCACTTTAGGTGGTGGTGTAATCGGGATGGTTGAAGGAGAAAGAGATGCCGCAGGTGTGTTTTCTTTCGCTTTCCCATTGTTTTTCTGTCCTCGAGTAGCGACACTAATCATATTAATCTCGTAGACCTGAGATGAAGAAGATGGTTGGGATAATTCATGGTCTTTAAGAGGTGGGGTTGTAATAATGATCGATCTTGGTGAGGCGGGGACGGATGGTATAGTAGAGGAATTGGCTAGAGTCTCTCCTGCGTAAGTTGTTTTCTTAATCTTTCGATCCGGAAGAGGTGGCTGGCGAAGGATGGTTTTAGAGCTTTGCATCCTTCTACATCATGTCAGTGTGCGGTGATAGGCGCAGATTTTAGACTCATCATAATCCACGGTCGGGGCTTAGGCGGGTCATAAGGTCGAAGTGGGGGTAGAGATGGTCGCATTCTCCACCAACATAGCAAGGATTTTGGCGTAGGATCCTTTGAGTGGGTCAAAATCGAGAAGAAGATGAGGTATTGATTGTGTGGGTTGTGGTAATGTTTGGGCGTGTTTAGTTCGTATGGGTGGTGGTTTAGTCGAGGTCTTGCACATGTTTTTCACTAAACGTGGTTTCTTGGACCACGAAGTTACGTTAATTGGTTAGATGATGAGGCTACGAGATGGCATGGTAGCGGGAAACAACCACGGAGAAAGGGAGTGACGAGAAAATAAATCCTTTGATGATGGGATTGGTTTAGGGTTGATAGGTGGACCGGATACGCGGGGTAACGATGTTGTGATACCCTTTGATCTCTGTATAGGTGTAAAAGGCGTAGGTTGTTTTGCAGAAAACAAAGGAGGTATGATATATTGATGTAAGGTGGAGGATGAGGTCCCATATGGAAGGTGGGTGTGAAGATGAGGGTTTTGATAGAGGCCGGATTGCGTTTGTCTCTAGGTGGCGGGGCGGGTTTATTTTGGGATAAATCGAGTCGCTTAGGCGGGTGTGTTAGGCCCAGGCATTGGTGAGGTCCCAGCGTAGGGGAAGATCTGGTTAAGTTGATAGAAGTGGACGGGAATTTGGTAGAGGTGAGGGGGTGAAGGCGAGAACGGGGGCATTTTAAGCACGCAAGCACTTCGGGTAGATGGTGGAGACATCGGGATCGATCATTTGCATTTGAGTAGAAGCAGGGAGTACTCAAGCGTTCCCATAGGGCACTGTCTATCTTACGTGGAATGGCAGTCTCAGTGTAATTTGTAATTTTGAGTACGAGAGGAAAAGTGAGTTGTAATTCCAATCCATTGCGGGTGTGACACGGGAGGCGGATGAGGCCTTGTATCGGTAGATGCTAAGAGGTCGACGGGTTGTTGAAAAGATTTAGGTGATGAGGACTAATAGGCGAAGGGCATGTTGGAGAAGTGCATCATGACTAAAGAATTTAATGATGTCGGTGCGAGAGATTTCTCATCTAAGGATGTCAAAAGGAGTGGCGTACCCTCCTCTTGTGCGGCGAAGTGGTAGAAGGAGGCGTCTGCGGAAATGGATAGATTAGACAACATCCGCTCGCGATCTTGTAGGGATGTGGTGTAAGAAGACTCATTAATGGGAAGGAAGCACAGGCGCTAACTCTTATATGGGTAAAGGAATGATTTCGCTTTGGCTTGATGGTGGTAAAGGAGGTTCGGGCTCTGTGTTAGTGAAGAGGCTTGATTCAAAATTTTCTCGATAGAGGCTTTTGGTGGTATCGAATCTGCATGGATCTCATGAACACTCTCCTCGGCTAAGATATCTTGGTTTACGTTCTTTGCTTTGGGCCAGTGATTCGGGAATGGCTTGTTGAAAATTTTCAGATTTCGGTTAGCGGGCGTTAGGATTATCGAGTGTTATATCCCTGCATCAACCATTTCTGCACTATGTTTTTCAACATCTTGCGAGTTTTCATGACTATGTCCTTTTACGCGGTGAAAGTTACAAAAGTCATTTTCTTTGTACCGGGAAGGTATTGCGCGGGTGGAGTCAAACCCGGAGTGAGGTTTTACGAGGCAAGGTGATAGCCCGACTTTGAGCAATTTCTCTAGGATGATGCCATAAGTTTCTCCCAGGGAGTGTAATTGGTGGGCTCGGCTTTGTATTTATAGGTGGTTTTGGTGGAGTATTGGACGGTGGTTGGGATTTGACCATCACCGCGTGGACAACTCCTTTTGATTTAGAAGAGGTTGTGCGTGAGGAGTGGTGGTATTTGGTTTATTGGTAGAATCGGGAGTTCGGAAAGTGGAGTTCTTGTTGCGCGACCGCAATTTCTCTTCCTCTAAGGCTCGAATTTCTAATTTTGAGCCATAGTAAAACCTCGTCGAATGTACGGAAAGTTTGAATTTGGAGGGTAGGGAGATGTGCTTAGCGCATGCCCGCGTAAAGAGTTCGATAAGTTCGGTTTGAGGCGAAGGCATACGTAAGTTGGTTGATAAGGCCCGCCATCGTCAGCGAAATCTGCGATAGATTCGTCTTGGTGTCGGATGGCATAGAGTCGATGATAGATACTTTCTTGGCAATGTTAATGGAGAAATGATCCAAGAAAGATTGGGCTAGTTGGTTTAAAAGAAGAAGATTGAGTCTTTGGGTTAAAGCAACTTTGTACCACTCAAAGCGAGGCCACGATAAGGACATGGGAAAGGTGCGAATGTAAGAAGGCATCATCATGGGCGATCAAATAACAAGCATGTCTAAATGATCGCAAGTGTTGTTGAGGATCCTCTTTCTTGTTAAAAGCGAGTAAACTTTGGCAACTCCCATTGAGGAGGATATGAATGAAGGGGACGAAGGGGGTGAATGGGCTCCCGACAAACTTGCTCGTATGTCAGCGCTACGACTTCTGAAGCGGAAGCCTCCGGGTTTTGCATTTTGTCCATCATTTGCTTGATGAAATCTGTGGTTGGATGAGGTGATGGTGCCACGAGAATAGGGATGTCCCATATAAGGTGTTGAGGTTCTTTGGATACGTGTATGGGAATGAAAAGGTAGGCGGAGCTTGAGAAGAAAAGCTCGTTTGAATAGGTGGCGAGAGTAAGTCATGAATGGAGTGGTGCGAAAGAGAGGCGAGATAGGGCGATTGGTGGTGGCGATACGTGGGGTCAAGATTAACAAAGGAAAGCTAATCGGGGTCGTATGAACCTCTGCGCCTTGTCGGATTGGGAGAGCGGGGGCTAGTGATGCGGGAAGTAAGGTATTGTTATCAGGAGGAGTAGGAGCTAAATGAGCAGCTATACTAATAGGCATGCCCATAAGGAGCTGACCATCAGGCGCACGGTCAGGGGTATGAGACAAATAGTATTGTACAGCGCTGGGATTAGCATCCAGAAATTTGGCAAAGTCCTTGTCTCCTACGGGAATTTGGGGATCTCACTTTGGTGTCAGTAGGGTTTCTATAGAATGTGAAGGGGGTGATTCGAGGCGAAAGCGAGCAAGCGTGTGAAACCATGGCGGCGCTTGCTTAGAGTGATGACAACCATAGACCCGAGAACACGGGAAAGTTTCAATCTATCGAGGACAAAAACAACCTCGAGAATGGTGAATTTAGCAAGTTCTTTGGTTTGTCGAAGTGAGAGAGAGAGCGATGGCGATATCGGTTTGTAACAGGTGTCGGTCCGCGAAAAGCGGCGTCGGTCCCTTAACCGATGCGGTGTCAAAAATCTAGAATAAGAAGATACAAAGGGTTGCTTAATTTGATTTTTAGCAACGTTGAGTAGTTTAGCAACTTATTGATCACGAGAAGACAAAGTATGACGAGAAAAGCGAGGATTTGAAAACAAGCGAGAGCACACGCAAATGCGAGAGATTAACCTTAGGGTTAATTTTAATTATTGTGGGCTTATGCCTTTAGGCGTAGAATGATGTCGAGAATCCTAAACAACAAGACTTAGGGAAATATCAAGTTTGTTTTGGCTTATAAGGTTACCTCAATCGGGCGGAGGAATACCGCGGAAAAGGGGGATGTTTGAGATGTTGTGTTAATTGTGAAGTGATTCGGTATGTGTTGTGCGGTGAAACTAAGGTTAATTTCTGTCAATCCGTGGATATCACCCCCACGTGTACGACACATACTTAATCTATGTTCACTAGAATTGAAAAACAACGAGCGAATGTAATGCATGTGTTTTAAAACCCAAATCGAAAGTGATATTCGATGAAGCAAAAGAGATGACTTTTACTAATGCAAGATGCAAAAACAAAGCAAGTTCTTTTACGAAATAATAAAATACCACATGAATATCTCTAGAAGAAGAAAACAGCAAAGTATGCTCCCTATAATAAAAGCAAGCAAAAATAAATAAAAAAACCCAAAATGGGTCCCACCTTGCAGTCGTGCCAAAATGTTTCACTCGGAAATGCTTCGTTCCTTATAGAAACAGATAAGGTTAGGGTTAGGAGGAATACCTGTAGAATGTCGAGATGATGTGCGCGTACCGTAGAGAAAGATCAGGCTGACTGCGAAGAACTCCTTTTTGTCTTGGAAGGACTACCTGCAAATAAGAACACAAGACCACAAGATTTTGATTAGATAATAAATGAGGAACTGCCTTGGGCCGGGAAGTATGAAACTTCCTTTCGAAGGTGGTCAGTTCCCCTGCTAATATGAATTAACACAAAATACTGTAGAGTACTAATTAAATTGTTTCGTGGAACTAGGTAGGGAAAAGGCTGTTTTTCTTGGTTTTGATCAAAGGAACCGATGCCGGTTATCTATAACCGATGGCGGTCACTGATACTAACCGATCTGGTTGGTTCTAGGATCTTACGGGCTGGTTGTGGTGTTTGTAATGGCTGGTTTTTGGATAGTATTGAGAAATGGGATGGTTAGAAGCTAAGGAATGATGGTTAGAGGCAATGAGTACGTTAGATAATGGGTTCGAGAGCGGATTTGGGAAGATTACAATTCCAAAAGCACAAGAAATGTTATAATGGAGGACATGCGAGATATAACTTACTTGGTTTTTTTGAAGGTGCAAGTTGATCTCCTTTCTTTGCCACTCTTACGTTTCTTTACTCGTCTCTGCTTGGTCAAGTGAAGTTACGGACTCTGCTGATCGCTTTGGACTCTCTCCTTGATTAAAAATCCTTGGCCGATCTCCAAAAATGAAATTCCGATCCGTTGTTTTGGTTTGGGAAGCCCATTTGAGGAACCGATGGCGGTTGCGTAACCGGCGGCGGTCGGTCAGTAGGAACCCGGCATCGGTTAGGAAAAAGTAGGCTATTTTTAGTAAAATAGCCCACCTTCCTAACTTTTTTCTCCCGAGAGATCGATTGCGGGCTTGGTCAGTGGCTAGAAGGTCGGCTTTGGGTGCGAGTAAGGAGGCATTAGTTATGGATGTGAGTCTAGACCAAGTCATGGGTCCTAATTAGGTTAGTTTTAGGGTTAGGGCTGGAGTCATGATGAAGTGGCAAAGTGAGGTGGTAGGTAAGGTGGTGTAGATTTATCAATTACAAGGCAATTAATAAATACTTGTGTAAGGTTACACACACACACACACACACACACACACACACACACACACACACACACACACACATAAAATCTCATCAATGGTAATATGAAGATCGGAGGCTAAGACACCCCTCCATAAAAAGAGTGTGTTGACCCTGGCTAAGGGCACCCAACTAGTAAATAGTGGGGCCCACTTGTTCACAATTGAGTGTTGATGATTGGTGTTGGAAACCTAAATTTTTAATTTATACCACTTATGCCACTTGTCACAATTTTTTTGGTCTACTTGGCAGATGTGCACACGCCCATGTAACCTATGCGTAGTCCATATTTTTACCACTTGGCCAAAAATTTCAGCGGGCTATATCTTTTGCATACGGGCTTCGTTTTAAGAAACAAGATACCACTGGAAAGTTATCATTTTCTCTATGCAATAAAACTACCTGTGACTGATTATGAGAAGATTATAGATCATTTTTTCTCAATGAGGATCCTCTAGATCACCCTAAAACCTAGTTAAAACTTTACTTTTTATCTTTTATGGCTTCAGACACTAGCGCCCAACTAAGACAGAAGTTCCCGAGATGTTCCCATACCCTCTGGGAGCCCCTAGCCCTTTGTTATCTTACTCACTCCTTTTGGTTCTCTTTTATCTTTTGGGAATATTTTTACTTATGTGTCAGCCTTCTTGTTTTAAATTACAAAATTCAAATAAAGGAATCATATAAATACATAGCTATGTTTTCAAAATGAGGGACCAAGTACTAAACATTACTATTTCCACCTAAGATTACATTCAAAAGGTACCTAAAGAAATCCAAAGCATTCATCTAACATCCATTAAAGGGACAAGGGACTAAATACTCTGCATACACTATATAGGAAGGGGAATTTTATTCTATTCCATCAATATATTTTCATCTTTTAGCAAAGTCTAGCTTTGTTATCTAGTGCATCGGGAACAAGGGCATCCTAGGGCACAATTTCTACACATAATCACAAGAACTACATGGAGTATGAAATGGAGTCCACCACTTAATTATAATTTCACTCTTTGGTTGACCTCCGAGGTGAGTCCAACTCCCATTCTACATTTTCCTTTTTAGGTTTGATGTAGTTTGTGGGTTTGTGTAGGTGAAATTATCTTTTGTAGGTTACAAGTAACTTCAACGATCAAAGAGTGATTATCAGGTGATCAACATGGAATAACAATGATGAAATTGTGACATTAAAAAAATCATATTCCGATCTCCTTTACAATCACAAGCACCCGGTTTGAGTCTCAGCTAATTGCCCAGTGCCCTGTCTTGTTGCAGGCGCCCTTATTCGATAGTATTCGTGAGTTCCATAATTTCTTGTGATTAGAAATGGCCATGTTTGATATTTATTCAATTGTTGCACCTACCCAAATCACTTCTTTTCCACTTATAAATTAGCCAAGTCCTCTTATCTCTTCATCTTGCTTAGGGTTTTATACTTTACTTGCTTATTTGCTTGTGTATTTATTATATCTTAGTATTTTAATACCATACATTACAATAGTTAAACCTGATATATTTTCTTGGTAATTTCACCAATGGTTAACCACAAGTTACTATAAACACTAAAATTTTGTAGTTTTTTCTTTTATAATGTCAAGCTTGACTATGCTCCCCTAATTAGACAAATACTCACATTTAGAATCCAATAAATTCATATCTTTAGCTCTTATGTGACTTTCTTATCTCTACACTTTTCAAGTTATCATTAATTTTGGAAATATTATCTAATCAAATTAGTAAAAACTCTATATTTCATGTCTAAACATATTGTTTAAATTTTCTCCTTAATTTTCTAAGACTATACAAATGGGTTAGGATGTGGGGTGCGGTCTTGGCCGATCGATATGGTTATTTGTCTTGAATTCTCCAGCTCTACTTTTAATTTGAATATTTTCTTTGGGTAATTTCATCTTCTTAGGGTCTATCTTATCAAAACATTTCACCTATAGAAGGCCATATAAAAAAGACATTATCACTTTATAGTTCACCTGGAACTCTTACAATCTCCTATTGTAAATATCATTCTAAAAGTACTCAAAGATCCCTAAATCTACCCCATTTTAAATAAGATTAATTATAAAAGTCCCTAATAAAGTTATTGTTGTCATTATAAATATATAGCATGCAAAATTGAAAATTTTGGCCGTGACAACCAAATCCCCACTTGAAACTTCTCTCTCTTGGTCACTATAAACCCTTCCTCTAGCCAACTTGTTCGCAATGTTATCCTCATTTTGGCTAAGAGGAATATGTTAACATGATTTTTAAGTATTTTTCATGTGAAATTATGTATGCGTAAAGTGATTTAAGAATTTAATGAGATCTAAAGTCAAACAACTATCCCCGGAGGCGTAGAAAGGGCCATTTTTGCCATTTTACAACTGGTGAATTCCTTCAAAAGTAATTACAAAGGAAAAACCCATATGGAATTTTTGTAAAGGATTTTTAATGTATTCAAGGATTTTTGTGGAATTTTATAGATCCAAGTAATGTCACAAATAAAACAAGCAAGACATGATCACTACGGGTGTAGACACAAAATCATGCCCTTTGGGTAATTATCTAGTCTTGATTACATACTACTATTAATATGATTCCTAAGTAAGAAAATTACTAATTAACCCATGTCTTTTTCCACCTTACTTTTCTTTTTGTTTCCACTTGTGGTCTTGCACCATTACTTTCTTAGTCTACCTTTTTATACTTTGACATTTATCATCCTGGACACCAGTGCCTAGCTAGGACACTAGAGCCACCGCCCTCATTCCCTCTGACACCCTTGACCTCAAGTATACTTTATTCACATGTTTTGGGTCCTTTCTATGTATTTAAGAATTTAGTATTTTTATTAGTTAGCCTTTTCAGGGTTAATTACAAAATTCAAGCAAAGAAGTCATATAAATATAAAGTTATGTGATCATAATAAGGGACCAAGCACTAAACATTAGCTATCACCACGTAAGGTTACATCCATTAAGCATCAAAGAGATCCATTACATCCATATAGCACCATCCAAGGGACACAAGGGCTGGTTATTTTGTATACACTTCATAGGATGGAAGTTCATTCTATTCCATGCACACATCTATTACATTTCTTTACATCTAGCTACTTTTCTTGTTATCAAGTACGACACGCAAAAGAGCCACCTAGCGCATGATTCCACACACACATAGAAATAAATTGGGTATGAGATGTAGTATAATGCTCAATCATAAGTTCACCATTTTGATAGCTGAGGACAGTCTGAAATCTCATTCTACATATTTTTTTTTAGGATTTTATGTGTATTTTAAGGTTTTACAAATCAATACTTCATTGCAAGTTTCAACGACTATGGCGATCACTATGCGAGCTCATAGCAATCAAGAGTGAACAACAAAAAACAACTAGAAATGACTTAGAGGAGGTTTTTTGAGCATTTTTCGTAGACCCGGGCATCTAGAAATAGGCCTAAGGCACATGTAGGTGCCTTTGTCCCTCTCTAAGTGCCCCAGTCTAACTTATTATTCCAAATTTGTATTTTTTGAGCTTTGGTGCGACGGTTAGTGCTTCATATTTTCTTGTTCTATATCTCTGTACACCTCTTATATCTCTACGAATTATCTATTAGTACCCAATATTTCTCCTCCTTGGGGCCTGACAACATTAATGTGAAATTGGGATGCCTAGAGAATGATAGATCATATAGTTCAAGTCATTTTGTAGCCGGGGAAATGTCTAAAAAAATATTTAGAACTAGGATTTAGAGTAGTTAGGTGACATGTACAAAGGGGGATGGACGTTCCCTATTGCTTTTTATCCTTCCTGTGAAAAGGGTGAGAGGACCCCTAGTGTAACCTAGATGCAGAGAGGAGATGTGATATTTCAAATATTGTGGATCAGTTTGGGATAAACATGGCCATAAATACAACAATTCACTCTCATGAGTTGTCACTCAAAATGATGCATATGTTTACTTCACCAAACACAGGTTACTATAGAAAACATGATTTTGTAGGCCTTTACATATTCTTGGTAGGGGAGATAAGGTTGAAAAATACCATTCACATTTGTTTATAAGAAAAGTAACATAATGGTGTGTAAGGATTTAAAATGAGATGGTGGGATTCATAGTAGGTTTATATTTTGTGGGAGATCACACATTGCTAGATATCTATGTAACACAACCATTTAGAAAGTTAACAAAGACAATATACTATCCAAGAAGGATAATAAATTTCAATCAATCATAAATAGTTTATTGAAAAGATATTGGCATTCATTAATACTCTGAGAATGCAAGATTTACTACAACCTTTAAAGCATCAAACAAAAAGGCTCATGGTAATTGTTGTATATATCTTCCCCCCGGGTAGATATAGACAAATGGAAGAATATGGAAATCAAAGAAACTCAGAGCCCGATTTTTATTGCGTCACCAACAATGAAAAAGCGCAGAAAGAGGCGCATGACAGAAAGTGTCCACATGAAAATGGATGCACCCTTGGCGTAGGAAAGAGGCGCACGGCGAAGGTGTCAACATGAAAATGGATGCGCCCTAGGTGAAGGAAAGCGGTGCATGACGTAAGGTGTCAACACGAAAATGGATGCACCCTTGGCGCAGGAAAGAGGCGCATGATCGAAGGTGTCGACATGAAAATGGATGCCCACTAGGCACAGGAAAGAGGCGCATGATAGAAGGTGTTGACACAAAAATGGATGCGCCCTTAGCATAGGAAAGAGGCACATGATAGAAGGTTTCGACATGAAAATGGATGCGCCCTAAGCGCAGGAAAGAGGTGCATGACAGAAGGTGTCAACATGAAAATGGATGCACCTTTGGCGCAGGTAGGAGAGTGTCAACATGACAGAATTCACACCTTGGCGCACATAAGGGTATGCCAACATGAATATGGATGTGCCTATGGCGCACCTTCAGGAGGCGCAACATTCGAGCACTGACAAGAAGCGGACCACCACCCGATATTCGACGGACATAAATTTTCACACGGAGCTCGAATTCATGCAAGGTTGGACTTTTTGGAAAGCTTACGAGGTCCTCTATCCAACTACAACTGAATATCTTTAATTGGGTGGGAAAAAGTTCTTAAAAATGCAAAATATAGTTTTCCACTTTTTAAGTTTGTTAGGGTTCTCACCTACCACCATAATGAGATAAATTAAATGCAACCTGGAGGTGGTTGGGGTAGATTTGGATTTCCTCTCTCTTCCCTCTCTCATTCTTCCTATAAATTGTAAGGAGGGGCTTCTTTCTAAAGGTTGGACATTCTTTTTTTGCCCCTCCCTTCTTCTCTTTGGCAGGTGAATTTGTGGAGTTTAAACCTCCCACCTAAAACTGTAATGCAACTTTGCCTCTTGGCATTTTGTAGTGTATTGTATCAATATTTGGAGCAAATAATACATGTCTGTGGATGATTCTCAACCCTCTCTATGTTCATTTGCATCCTCTTGATCTTTCATTGCAAATCGGTTATCTGTGCATGATCTTGCATTGCATTTTAGTGGTTTGTGTTTATTAACAAGACAAATGTTCTTCATTCCTCGGTGCATCACCTTTGTAGTTTAGGTTTTATTTTATGCATCTTCTTACCTTGTCTCCTTGGAAATTTAGTTTAGGTTTTGAGTAAACCCTCTACATTTTTACGTGTGCATCTGAACAGAGGAATAGGAACTGGCCTTCATTTGGAGAGCTTTCCCGATTCACAAGGTCCCACACTTTGGAAAAGCTCCATGTTATGCAATCACACTGAGAGTCTCAACCCATCGAGTTGCAGACATTTAGGGGTGTTGTGATTTGCCATCAATAGTTTTGGCACACTCGGTGGGACCAAGAGGTCATTCCATAGATTTGAAGGAATTTTCAAGAAATTCGAGACTTAAAAATTGCAGGTTTTACAATTTCAGATTTTTCACCTTCCAGGATGAACTTTGAAATTGATTTTCAAGGGCTTAACTTGCTCAAAACAAGTCAAAATTTCACCAGTTGATAGATCGGGGATAATCTTCAAAAGGGTATTCTTAGATTTTTGAGATTTTGACTTTCAAAATTTCATGGTTTTTTGGTATTTCAGGTTTTCCCAGTTGCCTTGCATGACCTGAGTTTCACCTGTACCTTTCGGAGATTAGTAGCTGCACAACAAGACCCGATAACTGAATTGAAGAACTAGATCTTCCGGGTCCTTCAAGGTTTTAAATTCTATTTTTAATATTTGTCAGGTTCGGTGTGTAACTTGACAGATTCAGCCTTTTGGAGGCATATTCAAAAGCACATCTGGTGACTCCATCTGGTAAATAACTCATTCTCTGAGTTGCAGACCTATTTTCCATCCATTTCCATCCATCTTTCTTTCCATCTCTTTCATCATTTTCCATTCCATGAAGTTGTGCAATCATGACTTCATTTCCATCATGGAATTCACATTTTCAACAACAACAGTATATCACACCTCCAACATGTTTTACAAATCCTCCAAATCAACATTTTGATCAAATTCAAAATCAGCATATCTACCCATATGAGCAGCAATGCCAAAGTCAATTTGGTTGTGAAGCACATCAAGAGCAAGGGTACGCATGCAATGAAGACAATCAAATGGAAGATGCAGATTTTATGGAAAAAATCCAAAAGATGGAGGTAAACATGGTGCAATCCAGGGCTCAAGCACAAATGAAAGCATTTGGAATCGGTTGTAGAGCACCCTGTCCATGGGTGGGACCTTTCCCAAGGCATTATAACCCTCAAGAGAAGCTTGACTTCATGATTGCAACACTGCCATTGCTTGCAAAGTGGATTGAAGGAATAAAGGTGTATGAGAGGAGTATTCAGCAACCTTGTCAACGGGTAAGCACACCATCTCATGCCTTTTCTTTTCCTCTTTCCCAATCTGTTTTATCTCAGCAGTGTCAAGTTTTAAACTCTCCATCTGTTGTCCCAAGTGTTGAATCCATTTCTCCACCCCCTAGTCTTCCACCTCATCTCAATTCTTCTGTCCTTTTCCCTTCCAAATAGTCATCCCCTCCACAAGAGATAAATGAAACACCCTCTCCTCCAAAAAAACAAGAGGTTTTACATCCTCCACCACCAAAAAAATTTGCAAAAATCAGTCATGAAGGACATGCAAAAAGAGAAGCCAAACAAGGATGAAGAAATTCAAATTTTGAAGAGTTGGGCTCTTAAATTTGGGATGAAGAAGATCCCTTTGCTGATGAAACCTTCAAAAGAGGTTGGAGTTAAAGAACAAATGGTGGTCAGGACTGATTTTGTTGTAGCAAAAGAAGGGAAAAAGGAGTTGTAGATCAGCAATCAATTTGTTCGAATATAGTGTCCATGTTGGCACCCTATTTGAAGGAAATGCTGATCCAATTCAAATTGCAAAAATCAGTCATGAGGACAGAAAGAGGAAGGAGAAGCTACTCCAAATCCAAAAGAAGAGGAGCACATTCCAGTGGGGGAGAAAAGTGTAGATCCAAAGGCTTTGAGCACAAAGCAGGTGCTACAAGAGAACCTTCGAGTTCTTCTTTCTACTTCATCTCTCTCGAGTTCTAGTGCTGAAGAAGAGTTTGATCTCTCAAACTCAATGTTGTAGGATGAAAGAAACCATGATGATCAAGTTACAAACCAAGAGGACACCATGGAGGAAGTTGAGAATTTGCAGCAGGACAATAATGAGGTAGTGTATCAGCCGATTTGGAGGATTGTTTTGAGGAAGAAGAACCAGTTGAGTTTCCACCATTCTCTCTTTCATCATCCACGTTCCAAATACTTGAGCCTGATGTCATGAAGGAGAGCATTCATTTATAGCAGCCTGTATCTTATAGCAGCTCTTTGGAACCAAGATTGGAAGATTTTAATCTTTCATGTCCTTCATTGGAGGAAGAGAAAGGGCAAAAAGGTTCTACCATTGCTTCCACACCATCCATTCAAGAAGGTGTACAAGAGAAATCCATTCTTGGAGTTGAAAATTAGGGAAATGGGCATACTCAAAGGACCATGCCTTTCCCAATCAGGTATTTGGCTTTATTGGAGCCAAAGGAGAAGTCACAACCAGTCATGCTTGCTTCTAAGCATGAGGATGAGCTACAAAGAACCAAGGATCAGTTGTCATACCTCTCTAATCCAAATGCAGAACAACTAAAAGAGGTATTGAATTTGCCTTCAGCTGATACCTTGATGATTTGGGTAGAATACTAGCTTCTTGTTGATTTTCCACTCATCCAATCAGCCATGTTCAGTACCAAATCAGTTGCGTGGTTGCCAATTTTGAAGAAAGGAAGCTATTTTGCACAACTAGTTACAGGGTTTGTTTAGCTCACCTTTGCTTCCAGTTAGAGTAGAGTAGGTAGGTTTGCTTTCAGTAAAAGAAGTGCTTGTGCACACTCTACATGTTCCATTTGGAGCATGTATGATTTTCGATTTTGTACATAGTTTTGGTGCTTTGCTTGGTTTTGCTCTTGCACAGTTCATTTCAATGGGCATTTTGGTGAGAACAAATCTAAGTTCAATGGGCTGCACGTGGCTCAGAGGGAGGTTTTCAAGGTTCAGATCAGTTTTTTGGGTTATTTCTTATGACTCCATGCCCAATGGATTGCTAAAAGGCCACTGATCTTCTACCTAGCAGGCAGGTGATCCCATTGAGTCACCAAATTGTTGTATATATCTTCCCCCCGGGTAGATATAGAAAAATGGAAGAATATGGAAATCAAAGAAACTCAAAGCCTAATTTTTATTGCATCACCAATAGCTGAAGGTGTAGGAAAGAGGTGCATGACAAAGGTGTCGACATGAAAATGGATGCACCCTTGGCGCACGGCAGAGAGGTGTCGACACGAAAATGGATGCGCCCTAGGCGCAGGAAAGAGGCGCGCCGCGTGAAGGTGTCGACACGAAAATGGATGCACCCTTGGCACGGAAAGAGGTGCACGGCAGAAGGTGTCGACATGAAATGGATACGCCCTTGGCGCAGGGAAAGAGACGCACGGCGAGAAGGTGTCAACACGAAAATGGATGAGCCCTAGGCATAGGAAAGAAGCGCATGACAGAAGGTGTCGACATGAAAATGGATGCACCCTTGGCGCAGGTAGGAGAGTGTCAACATGATAGAATTCAAACCTTTGCGCATGTAAGGGTATGCCAACATGAATATGGATGTGCCTATGGCACACCTTCAGGAGGCACAACATTTTGAGCGCTGACAGGAAGCAGACCCTGACCCAGATATTCAGACGGCCATAACTTTTCACGAGGAGCTCAGATTCATGCAATGTTGGACTTTTTGGGAAGCTTACGAGGTCCTCTATCCAACTACAACTGAATATCTTTAATTGGGTGGGAACAAGTTCTTAAAAATGCAAAATATAGTTTGCCACTTTTTAAGTTTGTTAGGGTTCTCACCTACCACGATAATGAGATAAATTAAATACAACTTGGAGGTGGTTGGGGTAGATTTGGATTTCCTCTCTCTTCCCTCTCTCATTCTTCCTATAAATTGTAAGGAGGGGCTTCTTTCTAAAGGTTGGACATTCTTGTTTTGCCCCTCCCTTCTTCTCTTTGGCAGGTGAATTTGTGGAGTTCAAACCTCCCACCTAAAACTGTAATGCAACTTTGCCTCTTGGCATTTTGTAGTGTATTGTATCAATCTTTGGAGAAAATAATACATGTCTGTGGATGATTCTCAACCCTCTCTATGTTCATTTGCATCCTCTTGATCTTTCATTGCAAATTGGTTATCTGTGCATGATCTTGCATTGCATTTTAGTGGTTTGTGTTTATTAACAAGACAAATGTTCTTCATTCCTCGGTGCATCACCTTTGTAGTTTAGGTTTTATTTTATGCATCTTCTTACCCTGTCTCCTTGGAAAGTTAGTTTAGGTTTTGAGTAAACCCTCTGCATTTTTTACGTGTGCATCTGAACAGAGGAATAGGAACCGGCCTTCATCCGGAGAGCTTTCCCGATTCACAAGGTCCCACACTTTGGAAAAGCTCCATGTTATGCGATCGCACTGAGAGTCTCAATCCATCGAGTTGCGCAGATATTCGGGGGTGTTGTGATTCACCATCAACACTAATGTCCTAATAAAATATTCATAACTTATGATATTTATGCCTGTGATTCACTCCAATGCTAAAAAATATCTACAACAAAGTGTACACGGAAGAATTTAAAAAAATTATACAACACCGTAAAAAATTCTCTCAACACAATATTGAACCAATTACCATAACACAACCACTAAGGACAGATCTAGTGTAATTCAGAGAAATGATGAACATAAAATTACAATAAGAAGTATAATTCATTGATCAAAGCTCACAACACATAACCCGAAAGAAAAATCTAGATTCACAAGCATATACATCTCACTTAGTTCTCCAAGTTCTTGATAAGGGAACACAAAACACATGTTCTCAATACCACAATGGTGTACATTGTAACCACCTTGACACTAGATCTTAAAAATATATAAATTCAGATGTATTTCATTTGATAGAGAGTATTCCAGAATTACAACAGTTCTCTCAGTCTTTGCTAGATGAAAAACTAGAGAAAATATTAATCCCCCTTTTTCGTATGAGGACATGCCCTCATACTTATACAATATTGATATTTCCTTGCAAAATAGTTTTCCCCATAAAACATTTAATGAATATTCTCTCATTTTTTATAGATAGAAGTTGGATGGGAATATACTTCGCCTAGATGGAAATATCTAATTTTTGTTATTTCTTTGGAATCATTTCATTCCCTATGCTGCCATGTGGAGAAACCATTGGTTGATATTGTCATATGTGGTCCTCACTTCTCCATCTTGTCATGATGACCGAAACACCAAGTCGATTTCCCCATCTGATGATGTCACTTTTGCATTGATCCAATTTATCCCTTTTTGCACCATTCAAACCTCATGACATGAGTGAATCATTTATAATTATTTCTGGTTTTAATGCTTCATCTTATGCATTTTTCTTAGCTGATTAGACGTTTATATATTTCCCTTTTGGGAATCCTTTTTGGGATGTGGTTAATTATTTCAATCTCTTATGAGATGGATTTTCCCTTGTGTGATTTTTTGAATCACACTTAACAATATTTTTCTCGAGTAGTGCCACTCCATCTCATCTTTTCCATTTTGTGCGAGTATCCAGATATAATCTGAATTAAGTTTTGATATGATTCTTCATGTACCCATCCCAAGAGTCCATTTTCCTATAAATTCTCATCCCCCTTTTCTCATAATCATACTTCTCTTCAAGCTTAGTGAGAAAAAATTGTGTTGGTATTTATTTTCATGATGGCATAAGAATAAATAGGAGATAATTTGTAGGCATTCTCTTCGGGGACTCTCGAAATCAATCTTTGATCTTTCGAGCCATGATGAAGCATTTGTAAGAATGTTTTTGAGATTAAAGATGAGGTGGGGACCAATGGGCCACTTACATCTTGTGATGTACAAGTGACATTGATAAGAAGGATGGTAAATATGAGCCCATTTTTATTTTCCTTCCAAGTCATGTATTATCACTCATTCCTCTAGGAGGATCAAAAGAATATTGAGCACTTGATTTTTTTGGCTTCGATGTAGGCTTAATATCACTAATAACATCATTAACATGTCTCCCTATTTTTCAATGAAGAACTAGTAGAGAAGGAAATTCCCATGGACGCATATATTTTTCCTAAAAATGATCCCATAAATGACATGTGACCACTCTCCCATAGGGTGACTATGATTGAACAATGACTTACTCCTAGAGAAATCACCAGTTAAATCCTCCCCTAAGAAAAACCTTGAAGCACCACCACCTTCCTTGAAGAGGTATTGGTGCGGTGCATACAATTTAATGCATGCAAGTAGACCAGTGCCAAGTACTCCTACAAATTCCTCCATGTCATCTTCATCCTCGAAAACTACTTCTTGGTAGGGAAAAACACTTATTTTATAGGTGGTTTGAGCCTCTTTGGAATGGGCTTCTTCTCATGGGAAGAAATTAGAACTGATTAAGATCCTAGGGAAAATATTTTTGAACTTAAGGCAGTGAATATGTCCTGTGACCTTGAAGGGGATATTCAATATGTCTATGGATCCCAAGATGTCGAGGAGTTTGAGTCTAGGAAGAAAAGATTGTTAAGAAAGATTCCTTCCTTTAAGGAGGAATTTATGACCATAAACTAATACTGTATCTCTCCCTTTTTTGAAAATGTAATAAAAATTATGTAAACATCTTAAGGGATGGGGCCCCTATAGATTCCCCATATCATTAATTTTACAAATAATTCACAATGTGTCAATATATTTCATGCTTGAATTTTGTTTCTATCTATTATCATATTGTTTGAATTTACATTTTAAATACATCATGCCATACATAATTTGGAATTTGCAAAATTTAGAGAGTACAAAATTTAATGAGCACAAGAACAAGAAAAAACTTTATAAAAAGAAGAAGAAAGTAATAAGGAACAATCCTAAGTTTGTTTAGGCATATTGGTATCAGCTTCAAGTTCCTTGAAATCATCCTCTTTGTTTCAAATATCCTTTCCTTGTATGCATCAAATCTATGGAACATATGAATAATATCTTCTTCATCAATCCTAAACTAGAACATGAATATCAGATCCTATTCTCTTAGCATTTCCCCAAACTTTGGCTTTACAACTTTACTCTTTTTTATCCTCTTTGACAACTTGTCTATGTGTTTCTCTAGACCAAAAAAATTCTAAATAGTATCATAATTGAATATTGGATCCATAGTGTTATTTTCACCATTAATGTTTTGATCAAAATATTGTAATAAGTTTTCTATTCCCCAATCTCCATAAGTGATTTTTTCTTATGTTACAAGTTTCCCTAGCCTACTGTCAAGATTATCGATGCACTCTAATATTTTGTCTCTCTCTAAAAGGTTATTTTCATTTATTTTTTTTACAGTTATCATTCTCAATTTGATATCTCGTTCATAATCATATTGTATTTCCCTTTTCTTAGGGAACACAATATGTTCTCTTTCCACCAACTGATCATATAATTGGGTTAATGCTTCCATCTTGGGAAGGACTCCCTCCCAGTAGTATAATTTGTCTTCACATTTATTAGGTATTTCCTTTGCATCATCTGATAATTATTTCAGTTGGTTATAGTATATCACAATGTCCTTAATGATCTTTCTTCCTTTTTCATACAATTCTTCTTTCCATTTGTCCACAGATTCAAACTTTCCTCTTTCTCTCTCAACCTAACTCAAAACTTATGGGCTTATGGTAGCAACAACTTCCTTCCCTTCATCAGAAGCATGTATCCATTTTTGCACGTATGTAGACAATGTATTGATTTTATCCTTCATCTGACTTTTTGTCTCCTTGTCCTCATCAATATTTTGTATCAAGCCCCCAACAACTATTGTGGCATCATGTTTCAATATTTCTCTGGTAGGCTTCCCCAATGGGATATGTGTGACTTGATAGTCACTTAGTGTAATTTCATCTTTCAATTTACCTTCTTGTGGGGTAGCCACCTCCAAAGTTCTAAATCCTTGTTGATCTACATGAGTCTTGGTTAGGATTCTATCACCTTTGGGAGCTTTTACAGGTTTTGAAAACACAATAATCCTGATATCCACTATTTCTACCTGAATTATTTCCTTCTCCTTCCTTGGAAGGAGTATTGTAACATCCACTTTTTTCACTTTAATCTTAGAGGATTTTTTGACCTTATGTAGCTGATTTAAATACCCATATATTTTAATCCAACATAAGTCTTAATGCTATCCATTTATGATAACTATCATGAACCATGTGCAGTTGTATGAGAGAATACTAAACTTACTCGTTCTCCCTCAATTCTCTTATGATCCATACATAAAATGTATCCATTTGGTTCTCCTTTAATAGGATATGATATATAAGTGATAACCCCTAAGTGTGTACCTAGGTTACACCTATGAAATCTATAGGCATATCACAACTTAATGTTGATGAAATCTTGACAATGTAATCAGTAGTTACACTACCTTGCACAAGGTTTCTGAGTCATGTATACCATGCTCGGTTCCATGACGACACACTTGCCATTGGAATCTTGTCATCTCACCTTAATCACTTGTTCAATTATATGGATTTGCAGTCAATGATGTTGTAAACAACTACAAGTCTTGTACAAGGTACAAGTCCGGATTAACCTACATGAAGCTATACCTCGATGTCATCCTATGATGCCTATGGAAAATCAAGTGTCTATGTAATGATTCACATCATTACTAGACTTATTTCCTTCCCATAGCCGTCATATGTTGGCATCGGGGCACCAATCCCGTGGGGTTCCATCCGCCCTTGTAACTTTAACAAGCTTATACTAAAGCAATACCATGCCACATTTTAAGGTCTTGAAAAGGAGACTTAGTATAGTTGTTAGGTGGTAGTATTCAAATAACAAAAAGTCATTAAATGGATACGACCACGTAATGGCAGTAGTGAGTTGCCCTGTCAAAATTCCAAAAGTGAAACATGGTATCTTAATAAATTAATCATGACAAATTGTTCTAGTTCCCATGTTTTCATTACTTAGTGAAGCGTAACTAGAGTCATGTCCCATAGTATCATGATAGGTTAAATGCAGTTCCAAAAATACTCATTTCTACCTATCTATTCCAGATATAAGATAGATCAATCCTTAGACCTAAATTCCCAATCTTACTATTTATTAATGATTCAATTTCTACCGAACCAAAATAATGCCTCACACTATCAAGGGGTAATAAACATTAAAGTTATTCTTACTCCTATGAGAAATCATGCAAGCTACATAACCACTCATCATTAGGGACGTACGGGGTCTTTCCCATTATCCTCCTTTCAATAACACTTATACTAATTAGTAGAATCATGTTATTCAGTTTTACCTTAGCATTTATATTAGCCAGTCTAATTTATCTATATATGAATCTTATTCATTTTATGTTTCTTGTTTAAGTAGTAATCCCAATTCTCTTGAAGATTTCTACAACAATGCCCAAACCCGACTTAGGTTTATTTGCATGGTTACTATCACCTTGGCAGTCTATTCATTTTTCTTGGATCTTCTTACCAATTCCTTGGCATCCAAAAATATATTCTATGCATTCCAACTATCGATTGTTGTTTATCCTTATCCTTTCATATCCTTATCATGGTTGATTTAAACTCTATATTCTTAGGAGTATAAATACCAAAATCCACCATGGATCTACCGATAAGTACTCAAGATGAGCACAATCTGCATGTTCCTAACAACAATTTTCATCCTTGCATTAGGCATCATAACCAAGGTTTCATATAAGTTTGGTGTTCAGGAGTCTTTAGTCTCCCTTAAGTTCTTCACCAACTTTATCCCATCCCTATGGGTCCTTTTAGTACTTGAGTTTAACCTAATTAATAAATATTTATCTTCATTAAATCTTGTTAGTTGGAGTAAAATTTAACATTAATTTCATCACATCATATATTTCAATGATGACATTTTGAGAGATCTTATACTTCATCTCCCCATTATATGGAATGACAGATCACTTAATGTTAGAACACCCATGTTCTATTCTTATTTATTATTCCACCTTGTAGCATTATGTTGATCTTCCCATCATGTTACGAGGGTTGGAATAATTATACATAGTATTTCAACTTAATTCCTTTAGAGGTTTGAGTGCTGCCCAAAAGGAACATCTCTAAGTTTCAAGGAATTAACCCTTATATGTTGAACTTTATCTTATCATTCATAAGTTTCATCATATTATTTTGCCTCTAGTACAGTTACTCAAACTTTACTAAAATAAACTCCCAAAAATGTGTATACATAAGCATATACATCAAGATTCATTCCTGGATGATTTCTCATCTATCAAGCTTTAGTGTATTAATTAGACTTGTGAGGAGTCACATCCTCTTGCTAACAATACTATTAATTTCCCATAAGTTAATCGGTTTAGATTAAAAAGAATACATCAACACTTCTCTATAGTGTATTCCATTATCCTAACAATTATATTACTAAATTATAACTTCACTACTCATCCATTGAAATTACTAGGTTCACCTAGTCCATAAGATAGCTATTATATTTTTAAAACAAAGAGTTACAACAACCCTCCATTACAATCGTCCAATGATCCAATTTTCATAAAATATCACAAGTATATAGCCATACTTATACCAACATTACTACAACATAGTAGAAGTTATTACGAAGATTATAGAGAGGCATCAACATTCTTTCAACATTATGAAACAAGTATTTATTGATAAAAAATATGGAATCTTTACCTTTTCAAAATATATCATAAATGTACCCAGTATATTTTACAATAAAATCTTTACTCAAAGGAAAAAATTAACTTCCTTGACATAATTAAGAATGTCTCAATTCAAAAAATTGACTGCCACTTTAAGGATAAACATATGGTTCAATTAGATAATCAAGGTGTTTCTTTACTTCACTTTATTATCTTCGCTCACTTTCCCGTATGGTTAGAAGGCAAGATCGGTTCGACTAAATTGAGCAAGAAAATTTCTCTATCCCATTTATCAATTTATGTTATTAAATGTTAGAATGAATATATACTGCAATAATAATCTCATTCATACAATTTAAACATGTAATGCAACAAACATCATACTCAAATAAATTGATTCACACTTTTTAGTACAACTCCTTTTTATCATCTTAAGTATTCTTCCATATCGAGTCTTACAAGCACTTCACATAAGTTAAAGTAAAACCAGATAAGTATATACATACCCGATAATGACCATCAAATAATCAACAACATATGTTATTATACATACAACCAATTCTCACGAAGTTAAATAGAAATATCAAACTCCTATAAATTATGGTATGTAACTATATCATCCCATTCATAGCTTATAAGTTACTGCAACTATATGGTTGATCATGTAATTCAAAAAAGTATTAACCCTATACACACACAAGGTAATCCATGCTATGGAAATGAAACCAACCGGTTTCAAAGCAATACCAACATATCCATCAAATAGATCCGGTTAATACACATGACGTTTATATGTCATAACTACATAAAACAATCATATCTGTATTATCCATTAATATCCTAAGAAGGAATGATATCTATACATTTCAAGTTACATATCGTAGTAACTTAAAGGAATTAAGGCAATATAGACTTTGTTACCTATTTATACCGTATTGTACCTTCTTTAATAAAACACATCATCTCAAATTATGTCTTACTATATTTAGCTGTAATAAGAATCTGAAGACACAACCATTCCAAAGCTTATTTATGCTTATGTATAGAGTCTAAAATTCCTGAATTTGTCATAATGACTAGCTCGTACTACTCCTTGTAATGGGGAATTAATGCATTTGATTTTATCAAACAATAGAGTTTCATTTTGTTAAATAAGAACCATATAAAAAATAAAAGGATCTTCTTTAAAAATTGATTTAAAGAATGAAACAAACTAAGTTTCAAATCCATTGTTGCACCTTATAAATGGAGTAACAATAACTTATCAAACATATCCAGGGTGTCAACCAACCAAGACCCCTTGGTTTCAAATAAGGCTTTTCAGTCTTTCTAGTAAACATAAAACAATCAAACTCTTTTAATCATTATCCATCAAATCCCAAGCTCCAATTGAAATTTCCTCAAGTTTGTGACTAGATATAGAAACATATAACATCTAAAATGAAAAGCTTCCTGAAGGAAGAAGAAATGGTTTACCATACTCGGTATAAGATAAATTAGGCTCGGCCCTTCAAACCTAATCCCCAAATTCATTTGTTCTCTAGTATCAATTAAAAGTGGTTTAAATGACTTCTAAAGAAGATAACAATTAATTAAACTCCTTATAATGGAGTGAGCCAAAGGCTCAATAACTCAACACTATTTACATCGACTGAAGGCACTTTCCATATCCTAAGAAAAGGAACAATCTTGTTGAGCTTATTGCCTACCCGGGACTAAATGGTGGAAAAATAAGACACAATTTGAAACTCAGTTGTTTGCTATTGTCTAACCACTACTAAGCCAAAAGTAATTCCCATTACTTCTCTAATAACTCCCCTAAGAGTTACAGGGTTCATCATAACAGACAAGTGTCAAGAATAACATGCAGTGTTATCATCTTACAAAAACACCATACAAACCGAGCCATGCCATAAAGGTTAATACCCAATTTTTCTTTATGGAGAGAGAAATAAAATAAAATTCACTTGCAGACCCATCAAGGGTAAAGGATTACATTAGAAAACTAAAATCCTCAACCCTAGTGGCAATCCCGCCTCACTACCATCCAATACGATGTAGAATATAGTAGACTATTAATATACCCTATGCATGAGATAGAAACAACAACTGGATATCACCAGCTCATCCCTGACACATGCCCAAATACATCTCCATTTTCTTCAGATGTTAAACATAGACCAAAAGTAAAAGAATAAACACCATTATTAGCAATCGGTCTATTACTAGATCTAAATATCATGATTCATTCTAGTAAAAGAAACCCAAGAATTCAAATTTGATTACATAATATTAAAATATTTACACAATAACCCACCACTATCTGGGTCAATCTAATCAAACAATGCAAATAAATTATAGTGGTTCCAAAACCTCTCCCTAGAGTACCCTTTATAGTCATAATTGACAACCATAATTTACAACCATAATTTGAGTAGTATAGAAGACAAGAAAAATAGGTACCCATGCACCCAAAATCGATCTACACAATATTATAATATTTGAATAAAACCCATTATCATCTAGGTCAAAATATTTGACAAAAATGCAAGCAAAATTGTTCATTTCAAGTCTTAATAAGTAAACACGATTTGAGCAGCATTGAAGTTAAAATATTAAATACTCAGTTCATCATTCATACTGCATTTTACCATTTCTTTTCACAGAACAACAGAGTATAAAAACAACAACCTCCAACCATCACATACCCACTTAATCTTATCTCAAACAAAATTACAAATATGTATTCATTCTAACATCTGATAAAATAAAAAGATAAAGAGGATAAGGAATGTTTCTTTCCTATAATTTTGCTTCCTACATCCTTTGAGATCTTCCCCAGCAAGTGTTACAGTGACAGAGAGCTTATGGCTTCAAGACTTTCCACCTCGAACCAGCCAACAATTCCAACCTCCATCCAAGCCATATAAAGACGTCCCCCATCTTATATTTTTGCACACAATAAGGGACTTCCTCCTCCGAAAATTGCTACATGAACTCATAGTTTTCTCGCCATGCACAGAGACTTGAAGTGGAGTTTACCCCAGATTTCAACAATAAAACAAAATGGAGTAGTTTGCATGTGGTTCGCTTCCTTAGGGATCTTCCATTTTTAAATGGAGTTGGTGTATTGATTTTTTTGGTCATTCAACTACCGCTGCCCTCCAACTCTCCTCCAAAATTGGTGGGCTTTCTGCAGTTTAAAACCTCACTTACCTTTTTCCATGAATTTAATCAATATATCATTCACTCAATTAATTTCAATAACATAGGTTGAATAACCTTTGGAGAGCATAGATTATAATATAGTATAAGACCAATGCTATAGCATATGCATAGCCTTAATGTTATTATTTAAATGTCTCATAACTCCTATAGAGATACATATTAAAATGTGAAATCAGCTATGACAATTCCATAATCCAATATAAGTATCATGGCCTAGGATTCATAAGTTGGAGCCTACTGATCATAGTGGTTGATTATTAATAGGATCGTTAGATAAATCCATAAACTATGTTCCCTATTTAAAACATATTACCTTCTAGGAATGGAACAATGAAATATACTATTTCACAGGTATTATATTAACCTTAGAATACTTTAACCTAGCCCAGTGTGATATCATGACCCAATGTCACCGGTATGACATATAAAGTCATCTGTCCTTTCGAAACTAATTTCTAGGAGTCTAACATCTTAAGCTTGCCTTTGGCTTTCATGCCATTTCACTTCTAACCATTAAGTCATGTCGTTGATGAATTATTACACATCTTCTAATCATAACTAATTATACATGTTTTCAATAATTCAAAGGTCCCAAAATTAACACCTCGACCTAGAATTTACAAGCCCAAGTCAACTAATCTGCAAAATGATTAATTGTTAATATGGGTTAAGTGAATATCTCCCTTCGACTACAATGTTTAAAACACATCATGTTCTTAAGATGTCACAATGATACATTATCTCAAAACATGTACATTAGTTTTAGAAAAATATATAGACCAAGCCTAATGTGATATAATGTCCCAAGATTAATTTGTAGAAATGTAGACCATGGAGCATATACTTTTTGCCCTTAAATCGTTCGCTATACGTCGCGAGACTTAATGACTTAGTGCTTATAGGATTAAGCCAGTAAGAATAATATTGTTCTCAGGCATTAATTATCAACAACACCCTTAGTTTAGATAATCACAAGATCAACACAAATTCTTAACAACCTTATTGAAACACTTGTTTCTTTTTTCGCTTGATGTCATGATCGGTCGAAGATGATGATCTTGTTGAATTATTGACTACACTTGTGGGGTATTACAAGTATTCCTAACCATCAATCTGTAGGAATATTTCCCACACTTGTTTCTTTTTTATAGGCTATGGTGGTTTATAAAATATTACCATCTCTTGGGATGTATAAGGGGTTTCCTTCAATATTGGAAATATTGCATGTGAATCTTCCGATTCCATGATTTATGTTTTATGCTCAACATGAAAGGAATCCATTTGTAATTGATCTTCCTTTTGTTCCTCATTTTGAGACTCAATGACTTATCCTGGATCTTTTCACCAACTTGTGTATCTTCCTTGTCTCTTGTCTCTACTAGACTGGTACTCCTTTTTATAGTTTTTATCAAAACCTCTTTAGAAGGGATTACACTATTGGGAGGTTCTTCAATCTTCACACTGTCTGCCTCTTTTTGAAGATGATGTTATATGGAAGAAATTTATTTTAGGGATGGTTAACTTACAAAATTTTTAATTACTGGTTCCTCCTCTCTACCAATATTGTATTTTCAACTTAAAACATTTTGAACCTCCATACCGATTCATAAACTTGTGGTTGTGGATTTTTATCATTTGAACTTCTTCTAAAGGAAAATTTCACCTTTCACTATGGATATTTTTAATGACAAACCAAAAAACCATGGTGCATCAGTTTCCTTTATTTATTACACATCCATCAATTCAATTGGTTCATTCACTTGTTCTTGAATTGGTGTGGCTTTGACAACATCATGCCCTTCTAAGTGAACAACCTTTTGCATCTTTTTTTCCTTCCCAATTTCCATGGATTGACTACTTATGGGAGCATCAACAATCCTTTCCTATGAAGTTAAACTTGACAAAAAAACCTACAAGGAACAATGTTGCAATAGTGGATCCTTTTTGGTGCGTATGATGCAACGGGCACTTACTTCAAGTTGTGTGCTCGCTTGTCCAATATTGCAATAAGATGCTACTGATCTTTGGTTAATGGTGTAGGTTCAATCACTTCTAGCTCTCTACTTTTATGAATGTTCCTCTTTGTACTCGAGACACTTGAAGCTTATGTGTCCCTTATCAATTAAATAACTACCTTTACCCTTTTAGCAGTTCTTTCAAAATATTTTAATTTGACCCCTTCCTTTTCCTTAGCACATCTTACTACGAGCCAAGGGTCAATACTTTTGAAAGGTACCCTCATTTATTTTCTGTACTAGATGTCCATGACAGAGTTATCATTGGAGTGTTAGGCTTTGAAGTGCTTGTCCCCTTGGCGATGTGGGGCATCTTGCATTGATTTCAAAAGCATCCCTTCATCTTTTCAAGTTAAAACTGACATAGAAGTGCTCGTCCTACTAGTGGAAATACTCCATTCATCAATGATACATGATGTTTGTATTTTGGAGGAAACTGTGGAGATTTTCCATTCAATGGATCAATTTTATTAGCTTGACCAAGATTCCCAAATTCTTGAACTCATTTAGCACTTTTGTATTTTTAAGAGATAAGTCCATACCCTTCATTGTCAACTAGGATAACATTATCCTCAGTACATTAGTTTTCCTATATTGTAAGTGGTTGATTTCACCTAACCCTAATCTAAATTCATAATTGAAAATGACTTAAGTATTTGATCATGATAGTATTGGCTCATTGATTTTTTTCATCATTCAGCCCATAAGGGAAAATTGCAATTTTGAAGTCAATAATTTGTCTGAGAGTCATCCTAGAGAAATCCCTCAATCTAACCTCCTCATCCCTACAATTCATCCAATATTCTTCAAATTGAGGATCATGCTTAGAACCTCCAACCCACTTGATGTCATATTTGGCTCTTTTCTTGAATTTGTAAAAAATTATACATGTTCATCTCTTCCTCCAAAATTTTGGATTTTGCAATTGTTGGGCATGAATATCTTCCTATCTTGACAAGAAACTTAATATTGGTTTTATGATTTTTTGCAATTATTTTGTGTACCACTGCCAATTGCCTTGAAATTTATAAGAGGGCCCATTTATCATCTAGGTACCTGGGAAACATGAATGGGTGACCTTTAAAACCACTTTCCCTGATGTAAGTGAAGAATCTAAACTAGATAAAATAGCACCCATATTCTTGTATCACTCTTTTAGCCTCATCGACAATATATTGTTACTACTACGGCCTAAAGAGGCATATATTGGTGTGTATTATTTTCCACATCATTAGGTGAGTCATCTCACTTAGGTGAGGTCATAGGTCCACATGTCATTTAGAGGTCATTATGAGATTCCCTTATGCGTAAATGCGTTAGTGCATCGGTGCGTTAGCACGCACGTCGGTGCGTCATATGAGTCATTGGGAGTTATACTTATATTCTAGGAATGTAACTTCCCCTCTCTACTCAATTTTTCATGATTACAGCATTGGGGGTTACTCAACACCTCCTATATGTACACCCCATTTGATCTATGAGATGGAGGAGAGTTTTATGGCTTAACCAGGTTCTGCCCGTGTTTCAAACCTTTTCATACACATTCGGTTGATGCTTGCTCCTCCCGATATCTCTTCACGTTCCGTTCACACGTCCATTGATGTGTACGTCATCCCTCATGATCCTCACTTATGGGTTTTAAACCCTCTTTCATGGTATCAGAGTGGATCTTGTGGATCTGTGCACTCCTTGGCATTTCTGTGTGTGTTTTCTAGCTTCCTGTGATATTCAGGTTCTCGTTGCATGTGTCGTAATGGAAATTCTGACCGTGCTCTTCTTGCATTGATTTGGGTGCCATACCTCTTACATGGGTTTGATCATGTTCAAGGTTGTTGTTCATGGTTTCTGATTTTTGGGTTTAGTGTCTTCGACCACTTGAATCTCTAGGGTTGCATGCATGTTTTGGGGTATTATTTTTTGTTAGAAAAAGGGAGGTTCTTGTGTTTGGTTTTATGCTAGTGTTTTCTGTGTTGAGAGAAAATTATAGGTTCAAGGTGCTCCTTCATGGACTGATCGATCCTGATTGCTGGTTACCAATCTCCTTGCACTTTGTGGATGTTTTTCTGCCTCTTTGTTCAATGCATTGCTTGATCACACTTCTGAACTCAACCCTACAGCTTTGTGCACTCTCCTGGTTTGAGTTATTTGCTGCCCTTTGTGATCTTGATCAAACTAGATGCTCCGACCCTTTTTTGAAGGTTTATTTGTTGTGGGATCAAACTGCAACTTGGCTTGGTGCTCCTAGGCTCCAACAGCTCCTACGTGCCCTCCTTTACATTGGAAAACATTTTTTTGACATCTTCTCAGCTGTTGCTGTTTTGGTCACTTTAACCTGCGTTTTTACATTGGAAAACGTTTTTGGCTTGCTGTTTTGGTCGCTCTACCTCACACGGTTACATGTACAGACCAACCACATGTTGCCTCCGACATTAGAATAACATTTTTGACTCTCGCTCGGCCGTTTTTGGTGTTTTTTGGTGGTTTGGGGTCTTTAAATGGCTCCTCCACCTTGTGCAGATCTGACGGCAAAGACTCTCCAAGCCTTCCACCACGTGGCCTTGTGTAGACCTGCAACACCTCCCAACCGCTCCATCTTGCCTTAACTCTACTTAGTCATTTTTTGGCATTTTTTGGTGGTTTGGGGTCTTCAAACAGCTCCACCATGGCTTGACATTCCTAGCATGGGCCCCACTTCCTTTTAAAATTGTTTGTAGGTCAAAAAAATTCCTCATTTTTAATGTTTTGAGGCAAAACATTTGTCACGACATTGTAAATTAATTTTTAAGGTTGTATTTTGGCTTGTATTATGCCCTTCATATGCTTTTCAAAGACAAAGGGCGAGGTCTGGAGGTTGGTAGGAGGCTAATCCCCCCTCGCAGTCAAAACGAACTATGCCTAAAATTTGATGTCGTTTCGAATGGGTACCCACATGAAACTCTTTGCACCCGTTTTGAGCAATTTTTTAATCCATTTGCAGCATTTAGTGGTATTTTCCATTAGTTACGGGAATCATTTTAATGCCATAACTTTTGACTCGCAGCTCATTTTTGAGCACTTCTTTAGTCAAATTTGCATGATTTTTCACACATTACGTGATGACATTGTCATTTATAAATTAACTACTTTATAAAGTGCCACATTCTTGGGGGTTGACTCATACTCTTGGGATTTCACATGTAGATGCATTATCGGTCGAGTCCGACGTCTTGCTTTTGTGTATCTTGCATTCCACATCATGGAGAGTGCTCTTTCCGACTTGAGCGTCATAGGATGCCTTATAACCTCCGCCACTTCTCACCGGGAGAGGGAACTATTCAGCTTGGTGCACTTCCATGGAACATTACTTCACCCATGAGGGCCTTTTTACCCTTCTTTCTTGGGCCGCCTCGCACTGCCGATCATCGTCATCTAGAGGGCTTCCTTGACACTTGTGACCATGTGTTTGGTCACATGATGATGCATGTCTCTCGTTCTCTCGGTTTCATGTGGAAAACTCAGATCCACCCCACCATGTCCGGGCATTCTTCAGTCCCTCTATGGAGACCCTTCACATACTCTGCTATTGTTTTTGTTTCTGCTAATGATTTAGTTGTCTCCTCTTCTTTGTGTGATGACAGATTTCACTAACATAGACTTGCTTGGTTCTACTTCGATGATGAGGATTGTGCACCTGGGCCTTGATTACGATGTCGAGAGTAATACAAAGGAATCTTCTCCTCTTTCTCTCATTATTCCAGAGAGTGTTGACACTTCCCACATCTCATAAAATATTGAGAAGTCTCCTTCTCAATCTCATATAGTCATCACACCTGCCTCCTTTCCACTCCTCTACCTTCATTGGATGACTCATACCTATCTGACATCACTCTTATATTTGTTGAGCCCCCTCATTGGGATGAGTATCTGTCTAACCTTAGTTGTATTTTCACAGAGTACGCTTGTGATGCACTACATGTCCCTCATCCATCTACAAGTGTTTCAAAGGATTTCATCATCTTTGTTGTTAGGAGTACCCCTTTCAGGAATCATGTCACTTCCACATTTCCAGAGACCTTCATTAATCCACCATCAGTTGTGGATCCCTTTTCTATTGTGGAGGATGTTTTGTTCCCTTCACATCACTTGGACATCCTTTCTGTGGGTGTTCCTCTTTTCACTCTGACAATTCTATGCATGTGGCATTACCTTCGGTTCCTTGGCACTCACTTGCTAGACCTATGTCACACTTCTATGCACAAGAATCAGAGTTCTTCATGTTGTTTCCTTTAGTTTCCTTTATGGAGTGGGAAAACTTCCAGCACATCATTTTTTTCCTTCCTAAGGGCAGGCACATAGTTCATTGCGGGTGGCTCTTCTTTAGTCTAGAGGCAGAGGATCTCGTCATCAACATTCTTCTCGAAAGACCTCTTGAAGCACAGAGTTCATATCCATCCATGGCATCTTCTACATTCCTCTCGTCTCCCTCTTCTTATCTCTTCTTCTTCTTTGAGAGATTACCTCTTTGTACATGGGTACCTTTTCAGGCTTGTCTAGAGCTAGGACCCATATTTGGCATCTTTCTTAGATTAGAGAGTGTTTTGTTCTCTTGTGGTGGATGTTTTTCCCACTGGGTTTTCCTTCACTACTTGGGACCTTTTTCTTGTGCATGGGTACCTCATCAGGCTTTGTGCCAGGACCCATTTCTTGTTTCTGACTTACCGCCTCATCCTAAGTTACGATGAAGAGGGGTGTTGGTGTGTAGTATTTTCCATAGCATTAGGTGAGATCGTAGGTCCACGTGTCATTTAGGGGTCATTATGAGATTCCCTTATGCATCGTGCATTAGCGTGTCACAAGGTGCGTCGGTGCATCATGCGTCGTTGAGAGTTATACTTCTATTCTAGGAATGTAACTCCCCCTCTCTACTTGAGTTGTCATGATTACAACTTGGGGGTTACTCAACACCTCCTATATGTACACCCCATTTGATCTATGAGATAGAGGAGAGTTTTATGGCTTAACCAAGTTCTTCCCGTGTTTTAAATCTTTGCATGCACATTCGGTTGATGCTCGCTCCTCCCGATATCTCTTCACGTTGTCATTCACACATCTGTTGATGTGCACATCATCCCTCATTATCCTCGCCATGCATGGTTTTAAACCCTCTTTCAGCATATGACAGGTGGAAAGAATGCATCATTTACCCTTCTAAAGTTCCTCTTCTAATTATCCAAGTTTATCTAGGGATAAACATCATATACCTTGTGATATTTAAAACTTACTGGTTGTGGGAGACTTGGGAAACTCTTATGACATGCAATATTATAAATCAAGTATGACATCATATAAAATTCATAATTGTAGGTGATACCTGTCCTAATTTTTGTAGCCATTCCAAGGAGTTGGTTATGAGTTGTGGATATGAAAGTTGCCCAAAAAATTTCTTCATTGATTTCTAGAATGATTCTTATATATGGACACATCCATTCTTCGAAAACATAAGCCATCTTTAAACTAATAATCTCTGCTTAATAAAACAATGATATCTTTAACTTCCTCTACAAAATGTGACTTGAGGACTCTTTTTAGAATTCTAGTGGAGGATCTCCTATCTGTTAACAACCACTAGGTGTTCATGAGTTTGACATAATCATCATGTTGGGTGTTTTAGTTTGCTAAGTCGAAGAGACATCAATTGCCACTAGTTTTTCAACATGTATTAACCCTAACATTAGTCAAAATTATTTAGGTGTTAGGGTAAGGACCCTCTCACCGATTCCATCCATAACCTCTCTCTTTTTAGGGTTGTAATTCTCAGCATAGATCCACACCAACTCGGGCGGTGTACGAGAAAGTGGAAAGCCACAAACTTAGGGAAATATGAATGACATCGATGGCCATCATGCACTCATTCTTGCTAGGGGCATGCAATCATTGTAAAAATTGGGCTAGGTTCATTTTTAACAAATTTCTATCTATCACCTCATTGAGATTGCTTGTAATACTTGAGGTGACATGAGTTTTAGATTCCATAGTCTTCA